>WOVY01009706.1:0-326444 GCA_013436015.1 Rhipicephalus annulatus
GGAGGTATAATGCAATGTCGTCACCCGCCTTGAAGGTGTGGATTAGATCCTTTATCTTTGATTCTCAACCCCCTGAATTTCGATTCCCACGGACATACGAAGCTCAAGTTCTTTCAGACGGATTTCATGTTCTTTATTCTCGCGATCCCTCCTTATTTCCTCCTCTCTCTGTTCACGGGCTAAGCGCTCACGCTCCTCTTTCTTTGCCAAAATGGTTTCTCTGGCCTCAATGGCCTCTTCTAAACTCACTTCCTCTTTTCCCAAGTGCTCCAAAATTTGTTGTTTTCTTTTAACCGAGCCGACCGAAATATTCAGCTCCTGACAAATTTCGAGGAGTTCTTGGACCTTAAACTTCTCCATCTTAGATATGCACACCGTTTCTCTTCTAAGGTAATTTTGCCCACGAGCCACCCAATTCTTGGTCTGTGAATCAAAATTTACCAAAATCACCCTACCACGTTACCGACCATCTGCGCTAACGAGTCTGGCGAAAAGAAGAGCAAACACGCGGCACTCACCACTTCGATGCAGCCGACGCAGGCGAATCCCATAAGCTGCCAGCCACTGTTGCGCCTTTGGGTAGCGTGGTGCGGACTCGGGCCATCCGAGTCCCCGGAGAGGACGAGTAGAGAAGCCGGAGAAGGAGAAAAAAATGTTTATATACAGTATTTACATGGTAGCGTGGTACAACATGAAAAGAGAATCACCCACCAGCGCCTCTGCGCTAGCGTTTTTATACATCGTCCGCCTTCCCAAGATCCCTTGCAAGGAAAATTATGCGCAGGATACTCCAATGAGATCGTCGTCTTCCTCTCCGTCCCCGAAGAGGGAAAGCCAAACACCGCCTCCCTCTGAACCTAGGAAAGGGGCAAGGCATGCCCAGTTCGCTGTTTGGTGAGGGAGACCCCACGCGCCAGCGTGGCACCACAGTGAGATGACGTGGAATCCCATGCGCAAAGTCGCTCCTTGATGCCGCCAGGTTGACTCAAGCAATGCAGAATACCCCGTACAGCTGCTGGGTCGACGCTGCTTCGGAGTGTTGCTCTCGGCTGCTGACAAAAGCTTGGCCAACGACTTTTGTGTCAAGAGGAGCCGGCGACGTGGTTTTTCCCGATTGTCCGCGTCCGTCGCCGTCCCGGTGCAGGGTTGACTCATCAACAGCTGCCAGGTGCCAGCAGGCCGCGAAGACCACGTGGAACTTGGGCGAGGCACAACAGGGTGCAGTTCTTTCCCCGTTCGACAACGTATGCGCGTCATGCGCGCTGCGCGATTGTGAGCGCAGCCCACACTCTCGCACAAAGAAGTCGGTTGATGGTTGATGTAACACCGCTTCCTGTTTTAAGTTCCGCTCTTTGGCGTTTCGCTTTCACCGCCGACTTGAGAATTTTATTAATTCGCAGCTATTACTAGAGACCGCTTTTCCAAAATCTCTAAAGCGGCAATCGGTTTTTCGCATGAAGGACTGCAATTCTTTCATTTGACTTAACTGCATAATTCCTCTAATTGAAAAGTTAATTATTTTAACTTTTTTTCTAATTAGCGTTCCAAATAATATCTTCAACCCTCTTGAGATGTCTGCCGCTATAGAAAAAGCAACTGTGAGGACAGCGAGCAAATAGCACCTTTTTCCCGATTAAAAAAAATAATAAACACCCTCTATATACCCCTGTCGCACTGGAGGTGTTATTATCATCATAGGTTCAAATGCCATTCGGTGTAACGAATTCCATTCCATCCGTGGTGGTGCTAGACGGGAAAAAGTAATGCCGTTCGTTCATGATAGTAATGTCGATAATTCAGAATAATAATTAAAAAAACACGAGAAAAGTTCCGGAAGGTGACTGTAGATTGGTAGAAAAGTGAAGTTGTTTGTTTTAAAAGACATCCGGGAAGTCCCCTCGCTAAATAAAGACGCATAGAAATTTTATACACCTTATTCTATATGGTCACTACAAACCAGTACGATCCACTGAGCCGGTAGCCACAGCCGACAGAATTAACAAAAGCACAGCTGACAAGGCAGAGCCGCTGAACGACGACGTTAAGCCGCAGCAAGTAATTGGCGGTATGAAAAATGTGCATAAGCCAGAAAAACAGACTTGACTGTGAGATTTAAAAAAAAAAAGAAAGCCCCCTTGATGCCATCGCTGGAGATACACGCACGCACGTGCACAAAAGTCGTCAGCCTGTTTACATTACACGCCCCTAAGGTGGAGAGTAAAAACATTCTGCGACAGGCTTCCGGACACCTGACCTCGTTAAATTGATAAATGCCTTACAAAGGCAACATTGATTCCGCGTTTCCATGAATGCGGGGCAAGTTGAGAATGCCGAATGAAAACTTTTGAGTATAGTGCCTGGGATAGAGAATATACATTCAGTTCAACTGCGACGGCGAACGTGTTTCTCGAACTCATTCTATTGCCAAGTCATTCGATTCTAAAGGCATTACATATACATGCGTAGAAGCTGCATAATGTCATTAGATGCGAATCTCATTCCATTCGAATGACATTAAAATATCTAGCGTGGCAGGGGTATTATACTTCGTGTTATGCAAATTATACTTCGTGTTATGCAACTTTCGGTGCACTATACTTACGAAATTAGCGTCAAAACGCCAACCCTCATAAAGACATCACCAGCCCAGTTGAAGTTTTGAAACATTGAGTGCTGAGTGTCGCAGGCTTCTCGAATACGAACGAACGAAAGAACAACTTTATTTATCCCTGCTATATGGGAAGGGGGCAATAAATAGAAGTTGAAAGGAGGACTACTTGAAGTAGGCCTCCTTTACCCTTTTAAACCCATTATACGATAGCGTCATAAAATGTTGGGCCTCCAGCTGCGGAGGGTAGCCTCCAACTTATTAAATAGACACACTAAAGAGAAACAATGACTTGGTTGATATTTACAAACGTCACTCTGAGAACTCGAATGCCATAAATTTCACTGTCGTAAGTTCAATATGAGCGGAGAAAATCAAGTTAGAAGTCTCATTTTTAGATCTCGCAACGAAATCTCAGAGAGTGACGTAACAAATTTCAAAATTATTTTTCGTATTTTCGCAACATGGGCTCGAAGAAGATTTCCAAAACTTCTACGCTCAGTCTATGGATCCAACAGATGACAATGTAATTGAATTTTGTAACAATACTGATTGTTGGCCTAGTTAGTAAAGAAACACTCAAGCACTCCGCTTGTGCTTGTCGTTGAGCGTTTCTTTACTTTGTGTGTGTGTGTGTTCTTTGTGGCCAAAGCATGTCAGTACTTGAATTTTATCGAGCTATAGGACCCAGTAGGCGATTTCCAAAATTAACTACGTCACGATGTTTGGGGCGGGAGAATCTTACGGTGGCGTCTCCACACGCATTTTCCTTTCGTGCGTTTCATCGCCTACCAAGCGTCATGTCACGGTAAGAGGGGGTGTTTTCGGGATTGTGATATTGTACTTTATTAATAGGCAAAAAATCGTTTTGCTATTTAGTGCACCCTATAAGTGTGTCGGGAAAGCGTGCCTATAGGGCCCTCCCCACATGATGCCATGTTAGCGTCGGAATATGCGCAGAATTTACAAAAGGAAGCACGAGTTACAAATGGCACTTCACCACCTTCATGTTCGACACTGACTTCACCGGAACTGTAGAGTTTAGAATGGAGCACTTCTGCCCCTTTCATGACATAGTGAAAGTGGCAGAAGCAGCGGTATTGTGGGTAGCGTTAGCGGTCTCTGTTACGCAGAGATCTCGGGAACTTCAGGAAGGTTTTGTAAGTGTTGCAAGATACATGATACAAAAAAAAAACATGCACAGCCGAGGGGCCGGATGGATCGATCACACTAACAAGGGCACTTAGACAGAGCAGCGTATCTCGCACGAATTGTTATCATTAAGTTTGATACGGAAGGCTTATGCAAGTACTTTCAGTCCTCGCTGACAAGGCCCGTATGATGCTAAACGTGAAGAGCAAGAAAAAAAAGAGCTTTGTTACTCGAACGTCACTTGGGTTACAGTGTCCCAGAGCAGAGGCGCTCAGAGACTGCACAGTGGGGAGTGCTCGGCATGAGTTTTTGATTATATAGGGGGGGCTCCTCCCCTTCAGCGAAAGCCGAACGCTCCAGTACACCGGCGCTCTCGCCGCCAAGAAATTAAACCACGACTCCGCGCTATGCATCGCAAAGCTGTTTCCAGCCAATGCGCATGAGTCAGCCGGGCTGGTACAACAAGAATAGCTGTAATCGAGTGGCTTCTAATATGCCGCCTTTCAAAGATCTTTGTCGCCTTCCAATCAACGAAATACAACTAATACTGCGAAATAGTGTGCGCAGCGTCGGTTCAGTTTACAGCGCTGCACTGGGCTAACGCACACCCTTCGTCACATCGCCATATACGGGAATCGGAGAGGGTTTAACACGTCTGTTTCCTCTTTCGGACGTCCTCAATATTTTTCAGGCAAAAAAGTCTGCGAAAGTAAATACAAAAAGCGACAGAGGCGGGGACGGCGCATTCCGCGATCATTACACGCGCTTTCTGCTGCTGCTGCTATACGGCAGCGAGTCCACGCCGCAAGCGGAGGCCACTTCCACACTTGCTCTATTTTTTTTTCCCCCTCTGCTGCCCCCGCCGACGAAGCCACCGCGCTGCGGCCATAGAACTGCACGCAGACGCTGTAGCTGCTGAGGTTTCGCTCTTTCCCTCCGCATTTTCTCGAGATTCTTGCACCCGCAAGGCGGCAGGCTGCCGTTGTTCTTCCTTTGTCTGGGAACTTCCTCGAGAGAAAAGGCTTCTCTTGTAACGTGTGCCGCGCTGCCGCAAGGCACGCCTGACTCAAAAGAAGACCCCCCCCCCCCTCGTTTTACGCAGGACGAGGCCGCCACACTCGCTTGTTGAGCTTCTCCTATAGTCACACTGCTCCATTTTTTTTTCTCTTTAAAACACATAAATACCCCCCCCCCCTTTTTACCGAGCATTTGCACTCGTTCTTCTTATTTTTTTTGTTCTTCCAAACACTTTTCCAGCCTGTTTCCACGTGCCAGACGGCACAGAGGAAAGAATACGAACAACAAAAACCTGACTTCGGGATACAATCAAGCCGCCCGCGATTACAGAACTCGTTTCGGCGTAAAATCCACCTTTTTCGAATACCAAAGGGGCTTCATACGCTACTGAAGTACACGCCATAGAAAGCTGTGGAGGAGAAAAGAATGGCCCTCTTTACAGCTTGACGCGGTAAATCTCTACAAACGCGATCAGACCCCACAACGAACATTAGTACACAAAAAAAAGCCTTTTGTCTAAAAAAAAAACAATCTCAAATGGGCGCGAAAGGTTCCTTCGATAGAAGAAAGTAACGAAACAGCCACACATGCGAACTGCATCAACAGGGAGAAGTCATCCTTCGTTTATACGGCGACTCCTGTAAAGGCGTCGCTAAATTTCACACGCTCGTATTTGCTGAACCTTTCCGCGTAAAGGGCGCAACTTTTTGAGCTAGTCATTATATCGGAGCAACAAAAGGAGGCGACGAACGTCAGGTTGAAAATAGCGTTCGGGTGCTCCATTCTAACATTTCCGAACAATGTATGCGATCGCAGCTCAGTAGTAGGCGGCCGCCCGGGCCGACCGAATCGCAGCGAGTGCTCGCCGAGCGTCGACGCCAGCGAAAGCGGGCGCGGAAACCCCGCAGCACAGCGCCGACGACGGGTCGTCGGCGGGCTTTTTTTGCTTCTGCGACGGGACGCCCTGTGCTCGCGACGGGGGCCGCCGCTGCGTGGGTGCCCGGGATCTCGGGCTTCTCTCGCGCTCGACCCGACGAGCGTCAGTCCGCCGAGGGGCTGACTCATGGCGCGGAGGCGGAGGAGAGGCGGCGCGGCCAAAACAGAACGGCGCGCTGACCAGAAATGAGAACGAACCCGGGGTCAGCGGCTGTATCAACAGCAGCGACGCGGAGGAAAAACGACTGCGCAATTAGACAGGGCGGCAGCAGGACGAGGCGCCAGATTGACGCGCAAATCCGCACCAGAGGCCACCCCGAATCAGAAAGGCTCCTGGAGGCCCGTCCGTCCGACGAGAGACAGCGGGGCCTCGTTTGCCAAAAGTGACCAGAGAGGAGAGAGGGGGACCCGTGCCTGTTCCGGGACGGACCGGGTCGCCGCCGCCGACCGTGGGAAAACCGCCCACACCGCGGGCCGCCGCTCCCTCGCGTCGGCCGCCCAGAGTGGCGGCACGTGAAGCGCGCCCCTCTCCCTCGCCGAGACCGCGGCAGGTCCAGACACGACGCTCGACACGGGGTTGATGCCCGAGCCACGCACAATCACTGCGTCGGCCGGATTCACCACGAGAACTTAGTCTGAAAGCACCCTCATTCTTGAGCACGTTTCGGTCGCCTTGGGACGCCCCCCCCCCCCCCCAAAAAAAAGACGAAGAAAAAAAAGGAAAACGAGAATATCCCAATGAAAAAGCGATATAAAAAGCGAAAGTACGTGCATCTGCTCTTACGAAAGGATAATGGTAAAACCGCAAAGTGAGCCCGTCGATCCAGCCACAATATATAAAGCTTAGTCTCATCGCAGCTGAAGCGTCTAGGCATTCACGCTTTCCTCGAAATACTAGAGCACGTGTTGGCCGCCGCATTGCAGCGCAGATTCATCTCAACACCGACTCGATTTCAATTGATATAAGCGTGCGGTGTGCACAATGGATGTTGCCCGCCGCGGTTGTTTAGTGGTCATGCCACTCGACTGCTCACCCGAAGGTCACGGGATCGAATCCCGGCTGCATTTTTTCGATGGAGGCGAAAATGCTGCAGGACCGTGTACCTACATTTCGATGCATGTTAAAGAACCCCAGGAGGGCGAAACTTCCGGAGCCCTCCTCTACGGCATCTCTTATAAGTTATAATCGTATCGTGGTTTAGGAACGTCAAAACCCAGATAGCGTTGCTACATTGCATGCCGCCTTTCTTTTCCTGAGCATCCTGTTCTTACACGTGATTCGCACGCCTATTTCACTGGGAGCGACGGCAATCGACATTTTATGTCTACACGCACTTCTTACCATCCTATAAGCTGTAATCTTCGCAAAGCTTTTCATCCTCGCGATTCGTGTGTCTGTATAAAGCAAGAAACTGACTGCACTGAAACGCAATGTCTTTGATACATCGCATATACTGGATGTTCGAGATTGAAGTCTCATCTCCAGGAGCCTTTAACCACTCCTGAGAGCCCGAGGCTACCATCAGAGGCCGTTTGTATACGTTTGATGTAACTGCTGCACCGGATCAGGCTAGTGTGTATATGCGTGGTGCGAAGATGTCCGTTCGTACCGCGCCCAACTGATCCCTACTACGCTTGTTCTACACTTGCTGCTATACGTATAATATACATAAATATGTAACCGCGAGGCAACCGGTTGCTTCACAAAGATTTTTAAAAAATATATATGTTGCGTCGATTCTACACGACGGCCGCCATCTTGTGCGGCCTTCGAAAACGCACGGTGTGCACTATTTGCCAGCGCATGGCGCTTTTTCACTCCCAATCCGATCGAGTAACGCACACGAGGGAAGAGAAAAAATGCCCACCTAAACAGAGAAAAGTATGCCGCAGTATACGGCAATGGCCGAAAAAAGGCCGCGAAAACCAGGACACCCCGCAAGAACAGGGCCGTGGAATAAGATCCGAGCAAAGGCGGCACCCGAGGGACTTCTATAGAGAGAATCATTGTGTACTCCGCGGCCGCAACGATCGTGACGATCAAAAGCGGCGCGAAAAGTCGTTTTGACGCGCGGCCTCAACGCTCCTCTCCGAGTTTCGCAAGGGAGACGATCGGCTACTTTCGCCGCTCGTTGGCAGGGGATAAACAAATAAGCGCGTAGACGCCTCTCACCATCGAAAACAGAGAACAGTCGGTGTTGCGAGACGCATAAAAACCGTAGCCGAGACAGCGCATATAGGAAATTGTTTGTGTACAGACAAGGGCGCTTTTCTGAAGGGCCTAAGCTAAGAGCCATAACAGAGTTGAGAGCAATCACAGATTTGGAAGGGGAGACGTCAGTCTCTGCTATACGACGCCGCATTCAGTGTTACGCATAGTTGGCCCACGTAGTACCTTCATCGGTGACCACGTATATATAGCACGGCGACGCTAATCAACGTGAATCGGTCGGCCTGCGTTCAATTAGGCACGGTCCATACGTGTAAATAATACTGCCCAGACAGCGCGCACCGCCCGGCAAGCGCTACATGACGCTGGCAACGACAGCTTACGACGCCGCAATCTATTCCACGATTTTACGTAGCTGCAATTTTCTGTACGCGCCTCTCTCTCTCTCTCTCTCTCTGCACACATTCGCGAGCCACAATTGGATAGTTATAGCGCGAGAACAAAACGACGACACAGTGTCCTTCTTGTCTCTGTGTCGTCGTTTTGTTCTCGCGCTATAACTATCGTCATGCCATACCAACTAGCCCAAGCTGCTACATCACAATTGGCACTGAGAGCGTCCAACTAATCACCACTAGACAAGCTTTTTTTCGTTATGCACCACACTGCGAGGTGTCCAGACGAGCAGCTTCCCTGTATTGCACGCATATGTGCCCAGCGCCACCGTGCAGACGTTTTCAATTCGATTACGACCGTCGCGCCACGCACAGAAAGATAGTTGCGCACGTGTACCTACCTGGAAGACAAACGGGCGCCACAAACAACCCACAGCGGATGGACAACAATGAACGACCCTCGAACCCCCACGACGCCAGGAGACGACGTTAACGGGGGAAAACCTTGACCGCCGCGCGAGCGTGTCCCTGATAAGCGTGGTGGGCAATAAGGTCCCGGGGGCACACGCATGCTCGACGGTCCTTGAGAAATGAGTGTTCCCATGCTACGGTGACAGTTTACTACGCACGTGTGGCCGGCACGTCAGTACCCTCGAAACCGCTCGAGTTGACTGCTTCCAGAGGGTAACAGCAGCAAGATACTGGGCAGATACTTCCACGAACACCAACTTACTGGGTGTAACGACGCACTTGGGTTAGTGGTTCACAAAGTTGGCAAAGAAGAAAAGAGTTGGCGAAGAAGAAGAGTAAGGACAGCGGTGCACGTGGATCTACCGAAAGTGAATGTAAACTGTAATTTGAAACCGCCAACCGATGCGAGAAAATCGGCAGCGTTGCTAGGGGAGACCGCTGGAGGGCAACACACATGCGTGGCATAGACGAATGAATACACGTGTGCCGGCAAGGTCCGAGAAACATCTGGGACAGTTTCTCGAATGGCAGGGACAAAAGAACAAGAACATCTGACCTCCCCCCCACCCCCTTCTTTGTTTTTTTTTTTTCGCGCGAACACACACACCCACACAAAGCAGGGAAAAAAACAATTGAGGATTCGAGTCCACGATCTACGGAATCGTTTGCGTCGGTGCCTCGTCGAGCGCGAGGGTCGTTTCTCTCTTTCCCACGGCGGCCTCAACAACGGCGGAGAGAACCGGCGCCACTGAGAGGGTTGGCCACAAGAGAGAGAGAGAGAGAGAGAGAGAGCCCTCCCACGGATGCATGCATGCCCGTACACGCAACGCGCGTCGGGCGAGAGCGCGCGAAAGCTGCCGCCGCCGCCGCGGAGCCAAGCGCGCAGGTGGCTGCTTTCTTCATTTCTTTCTTGTAGCGACCGCAAGTGAATGCAGCACAAATCGACAACGTTTCACGGTCAACGAGATCGATTAACCGGGTCGATACGGTCGAACGCCTTTACAACGAAATGTCGATAGATAGATATGTGGGGTTTAACGTCCCAAAACCACTATATGATTATGAGAGACGCCGTAGTGGAGGGCTCCGAAAATTTCGACCACCTGGGGTTCTTTAACGTGCACCCAAATCTGAGTTTACAACGAAATGTCGCTTATATCGAAAGATTCCATCATACGCGTGCCGGCTGTATTGGGATCGCTGCGTTGCGCAGCCTTTTAAACGAAGTTACCGGTAGAACGAATCATACTAAAAGTCCTGCGCTCTCCGTCGTTTGACGGATATGCGATGCCAGGCTGCTGAAGGAAGCGGCGCTACGCAAGTCCCCTACACTTACGCAATTCATAACCGATCCGTGCCTCTCGGAGAGCGCAGCTAAACGAGTCGAGAAAACCGCACGCACTATGACCCACCACCAGTAAGGTAGCTGAACAGAAGCAAATATGTGCATAGTGCGAGGGCATTCTCCACGCTTGTGTTAACCTCACCTTTACAATAGGCGCAATATTATAGTTTACTAACAGACGATCCCTGCCGGCGGCAAGCTATGTTTTATTCCACTTTTTTAAACATTGCAATTACTTCTAATAACAACCCCTGTACTTGGCGCCATTTTTGTTCTCTTTAATACAGTGTCTAACAAAAAAGTGACTTTATTAAATTTACGCTGCTTTTTTGTAATAGGAATGCGACACGTAGGTCAAAGGTTGCTTCGCAGCTAAGGTTCAATTGACAGGTGCGCACTTCTAAGTAACCTATAGTGCGGCGATCGCCACCAGATGAGTTCGGGTAATCGGACTTGTTAGTGCGCAACATATACGTTGAGATCAGAGCGCAAAGTGAACAACGGCTTTCACGATGCTCATTACTATTTCTTTTCCCCGAAATCAAACCACTCGAAAGTTCACGTTTTCTCACTCGCTGGTATGCGCGTACTCGTTAAGCAAAAAAACAAGAAACGTGATTTTCAATCGAAAAGCTCCGGGCTTTACTTCCAAGCCCGGAAATTCGGTTCTTCAATGCTCGTGGTACTATGCACACTGTTTACGTAAGATAAGCATCGAATCATACCCCGCAGATCGGCAGACGCGGGCGATATGGTAATATTGGAATGCGGCAGTAAATTGGGCATCTTGAAATATAAAAAAAAACAATAGTGGGACAAAAAATCTGGAACAAGTGATGTCACAGGCTTACATTTGTTTCCCCATGGGAACGTCTTCAATGGAGTACCAAAAATAAGTTTGCAAACAGGCATTCGATATAGGGATTGAACGCTACAACTATGGTGTTTAACGGAACGAAAACTGCACAGCTGGCTACGACGAACAAGTTGCTGTTTCTTTTCCTGCCCAAGTGTTGCTTAGCGTACACCCATAACATTGTGCATCCACCCGAATGCGGTCGATGACGTGGGGAATCGAACCTCCCACCTCGCGAACTCTTGCGAACCGAACGGGATCCCAGCAAAAAAAAAAGAAAAAAAGAAACTAAAGCGGACAGCGAGAGAAGCTACGGAACCGCACCGGAAAAAAACACGCGGGGAAGAGACCCGGCGGACGCTATAATGGTAGTGCGTTTACGAAAGGCGCGCCAGTCGCGACGACTGACACACGCACAAGGCCGAACCGGGTTCGAGAGGATGCACGTACCGTGTTTTCCGGCGACAAAGCCACCTACGGGCGATTTATATATAGACCCGTGGAAAAAAAGTGAGCGTAGGTAGAAGAAGAACACCGGTGGGAAGGGAATTCGCCCGGGTACAGGTACTTCCCACCGACCTCGTCGGACCGCGTTCCGCTGGCTTGAAAACGGGGGAAAAAAATGCACACCAATTTTGCATTCAGCCCCCCCCCCCCTTACCAACCTGCATTCACTTATATGGTAGTGCGATTCACCGCACACGTCAGTTGAAGATGCAGGGGCAACAGCCCACCAAAATTCGATTCTGCCACCGTGTGCCTCCTCCCTCTGGGAGCTCGCTAGTCGTTCGCCCAGTGCTGCCGCCCGTGCGAACGAGGTCGCAAGTTGCGACTCACTCACTTGCCAAAACGGTGTCAGACCAGCTCTTCACATTGGGCCAGTAAGCGACATTCTATACGAATGCCGATGCAACTTGATCAACAGGTCCCCCCCACAGGTGCGATTGCGTGCAAACAGATTTGAGGGGAAGCGTAGCACGCTCGTCGGCCGGTTACTGAAAACCAACGGTCCCTGTCACACCCCTGCCATCCTTCCTCCAGCGAAGCGAAATCTGTGCGGATAATTACAGAACGACGACCAAGAGGCCACCTACGGGAACGGAGGGTCGCCCGCCACCAGCGACGGGGGTGGACAGCGTTGAAGGGGGCGCCCGGAAGCCACCACTGGAGCGGAACGCCCATACGTCACCCGCCGAAAGAGGAGCCAACGACCGCGCCGCCAAGCACACACACACCACAGCAACGCACAACGCCGCCACACCACCGACTACTCCGCAACACAAAAAGGACGACGAGAGAGGATCCCATGGCACGCGAGGTTCAGCAATCGTTTGCTTAGCCCCCTCAGCGCTAGCTACGACCTTCTACCGAGGCTGCCAAAAAGCTGGGCACACTGTAGCAGACGAACAGGGCCGCAGCCGAAGCCTCGTTGTTGAAAGAGACGTCGTGCGCGCCGAGGAGAAGCAACCGAGAAGGGGCCGCATCCGCCAACCAAATGCGACTCAACAAACTGGGCTCACGCAACGCCAAAGGGGACACGCTCGGCTTATCGCACCGCTAACTCATAACGCAGCGTGGCCGAACGCAACTCTGTCCGCGTTCAGCCACGCTGTTCAAATTCAGCGGTACAAACTAACTACCCGCCAACGCCCTTTCGCACAGCCACCACATTTTCTCGTGCACCCTTAGCGACTTTCCATGCACCTCGGTGTGATTAGTGCACAACCAGGACATGGGCCCGCAGTGAGCGCAGACCGAGTCACACCTTCACACGGTTGATTACTGCGTTTATGAAAACTGAGCATGGTTTGTGGCGCCTATCGCAACCACGGCGAATGCTTCGCTAGAGAGAGCGAGGAAACGCAGTACAATTACAGCCGCGCCACAGTACCTGCGACGTGTTCTCCCGTGTAGGCACCAACAAAGGTTGAACGATGACAGGATTTGGACACTTCCCTATATTTCTTAACATTAACCTTCAGTACAAAATAACGAAAAAAAAATCCATTCAAGACGGCAGAACATGCGCTGGCACCATACGCTGCAGCAGATGAGAAAATACTGGCACTGAACACGCCCTAGGGCTTCTTCGATTTATGCGATTAACCATGACTTAGCAATTGCACACGATTCTCCAGATTGCTATGTGCCACTGACCCAAGAGCTTTAGAGACGTGGTACAAGTTTCGTCGTAGTATTCTCTACACATACACCTGCTCTTATGAACCTCCACTCCATAAACCTTCGTAACTCGCCTTCGTGAACTTGCTATTACTGCGTTGGAGTATCGCATAGTGCATAATTCGCCATCACTCGTGAGCGCAAGGAGGTATTGACTGAGCTTTTCCCGCAAGCGGAGCCAGCGAAAGCGCCGCCATAGCCTTGGTGCGTCAGTGTGATTCGGCATGCGACAGCGCGATGTTACCTCACTAACCCGTTTTCTTTAAAAAGAATACGTGTTGCCGAGAGCTTTGGCTGTGCATGGTACGATGAAGATGTTAGAACGCGATGCCACAAGCATATATATATAAGGGAAAGAAGTGCATACCTAAGGGCTCGTTTTTCCGTGTTTTTGACACAATATTAATGAGATATAACAGACAGTAATGCCAAGGAATGTACAGGGGAACCTACGACCTCATCGAGCATGGAACGCGTTATTCGAAGGTCGTAGGTTCGATTCCTGCTCACGGCTGGTTATTTTTTCATCCACTTTTCTTTCTTATTTACATCCATTGGTTCTAATAACTTCCCCTCTACATTCCTTGGCAATACTGTCTGTTATATCTCATTATATATATATATATATATATATATATATATATATATATATATATATATATATATATATATATATATATATATATATATATTAAAAGCCCTTTGCGCATGCACGCTTTGGGGTAAACAGGAGCGAACGAAGAGTTTTCGAATAGAGTCTGCGGCACTAAATTATTGGTCATGTCCCTTCAGTGAGCACCATCACATTTGCCTGACGCAAAGCTTTTGGGGCAAGCTTTGGGGCTCCCGCTAAATTCTAGAAATAGCGTCCCCAACGCAAAACCCAAACGCGGTTTGGGTTTTGTGCATGCGCAGTGGAATCGAAGCTATTTCTTTGGGGACCCTATTCGAAAACTCCCTAATGCCTCAAGCCATACTAACCAGCCACCAAAGAAATGGTAATTATGAAGGTGAAAAACAACGATCCCCTTTATGATGTTTTTGAGAATTTTCGGAGGCGATTCTTGAGACATTCGGCGTATGGACAGGCAGCACTTCTTTTACAAAATAGATGCCCCCCCCCCCCCCCCTCTTAACGTCACGAAGACTTCGCACGTTTGTTTATGGTTCCTGGTCTGGAGAGGGCTAAATATTTTACCGACAAGCAAGGAAGTAAGTTATTGACTCTGGAGGATACAAACACTAAGAAAAGGTCGGCATCGAAGTCTGGATGCCGCAATGACAATTTCCGTTAGGACGCGCCATTCGATAAACGGAAATTTAGGGACTCAATTTTCTCCGAACGTTCTTTCGCCGAACGAACGAAACCAGAGTCCGCAAATAATCGATTATTCGCTAACATAAACTGCTTCCTGCGTCACGTTCTCAGTGATAAACGAGGAACGCGCACTGAAAGACAACTCGGCGAACAAGGCATTTCGTGTGGTCAGCAAACGAAACAACTTGCCAGCCGGGCGGTTGGTTGGTTGGCGACTTTCATTAGCGCCACGATACACCAACAAAATAAACCGACCCGATGCGACTACAATATCTCACACGGGTAGATACTTCTGATATACACATCAATCATTCATGTGCGGTTTCATTAGATCAGAAGCTGGTAATATTCATTAGAGAAGGGAGGGGGGGGGAAGCGGCGGCCCGATTTTTTATGCATTTTGATTCATGTGTTTGCGCACGCGCATGCAGACGTACAAAATGTAACTACTTTAATGGAGGGGTATGAACCCCCCCCCCCCAACTCCTACGCTAGTTGGTTGGGTGTTTTACTACATCCGCCGCCACTATATACAAGTTAAGAGAGATATGGCAACGGATATGGCAGCGGTTTGACAGTAGCGTCTACTCGTCTCGCTTCCTTAACCACACTCACACGACATAATAATTCGGTTATTGCAAGTATGGGTCCGGCACTTCATTTCAAACGCCAACACATCCCCAAATGGGCCGGGCTTTCGAACGAAAGAGGCGCCAAACATGGGTGTCGAAAGCAGCTTACATATATATCTACAAACGTGGCTGTTTAAAACCAGAGGCTGTCGATAATCCCTCGTTTGGAGGAAAGCGACGATGGCGAGCGAATCTCGATTGAACGACACTCGCAGTCCTACAGTTGAAAGGCGGCCTATGCGACGCGTGGGACTGGCTTAAGAAAAAAAAAAACCACTAAAACCGCGAGGGTGTTCACTCCTGAACTTCCAGGACGAATTGCAGGAATTTGGAGCAGCTCTTGGCGTTCGGGCTCGTTGAGCGCGAAAACACGCCAAAAGCAACAAAGTGAGCCCCTCGCGAGTCGAGAAAAAAAAAAGAATGCAAAAGAAACAGCGGCGCTCGCACAGATTATCAGGGCGGTTCCCAACTTGCACAGGGCGGAGCGTTTAAAAGCCGGATCTGTTTCCCTTCTCTTTGCATGTCTTTTTTTCGTCAGGTCCGCAGCTCGCGAAGAGGGGGGCTCTACGACGACGACAGGGCTCCGTCGTGGCGCCAACGTGAAGCAAAAGATAACATTTGCGTTTTTTTGTTTTTCCCCTGACCCGCGGCCATCAAGAGGTGTATGCTCATTAAACGACAACAAAAATCACGACTCGCTCGCTCCTCAGTCGCCGGAGCTAATTGTAAGAACTTCGCGGGCTCTCGGGCCATCTCGTCGCTCCGCATTAGGCCTTCATTCCTGGCAATGCGATGAAGAACCACGCAACTGATTTTCGTCGCTTGCCAAGGGCGCGCTAAATCATTCAAGATTCGTTTCACGCAACCAATCCTTCTCAACTTCCGACGCAGCTCGAGACAATCCGAACGGCGTACTGCGATTAAACAGCAGCACTAGCATTCCCAAGCAAAAACAAACAAAACACTTCGCCTTGCTGTATTATATATCATTAGGCATTTCCAGTGGTTAGAGATGGAACACCAAAGAGAACAATTCTCCGGCGACACTTACAACTGCCCCAACCAACACACGCAAAAAAAAGGGGAAGGGGAGGAGAGGGGGTCGGTCGATTACGAGTTCGTTTGCAGCTATCATTATGGAAAATCTCAAACTTTTTTATTTTCGTAACTGACAGGGCCCTTGCCTCGATTATGATGAAAACGATTGAGAAGAATCGAATAAGTGCCGCGGAATTTCGGAAGTTGCGCAGCCACAGACAATGGCTCGAACTCCAATTACGACAAATGAGAGGGTGCTGCCCCTTGAAAACGGTTTAGTGGCGTGCTTCGCCGCACGGGGACTCGGCACTAAACATCTATCTCAGTGAGACTTTCAGTCAATCTAGCTCTGCGACTTGCACCTCACCTAACCTTGACGGTTTTCCTTTTTGCACACCGCACAACAGTCGATGCGCTTACGCTAACCACCATTTATGCAAACGCATGCTGTTTTTTTTAATCAATTACAGAGCTTATTAAATGCTAGAAATATTCGTACCTGTAAGCCTCTGAATTAAGAGCCGACGCTTTCGCGAGACACGTCCAGCATACACCGAAGTATATTCGCATCCTACAAAGACCACTTCATACGCTCCTTGTATATAACCAGCACTGGTATGTACATACGATAGAAGACAGCCTTTCATAGCTTTACCGAGGCATCGGCACTGCCCTAATAATTGTCATAAATCCCCTTCCCATTCTCCAGTAGTGAAGATTTACGTATGCGTAAACCAACGTCACCTTTAACTTTAACTTGAGGTAAAGCATCCCGCGGGCAACAATATTAAATATGACCTTGGTACAATATCAAATCTAGGGAAACAAATATACGAACGAGCTGGGGTATGACCTAGTAGAACACAAAATATCACTGGTACAACGGGGACTACGGATTGACTGGTCATACACTCCTGCTCAGCTAGTAATGATAAGGTATCGACCACGTAACATGCACGTTTGCTCGCAACGCGGCAGTAAAGCGCGAGCTAAAGTGCATATTACGCCTCGTCAACCTTTCAAACATTGTTCCGAAATGCGCATTTTTTTTTTCAACGCCATTTCATACACCAGCAAAAATATGCACGACGCAAGGCCCGCTTGCGGCATGTTGTTGCTGGAGTACAGACCACAAATACCGGGCTCACCACCGCCACTGGAAGCCGCCGAGCGGATGTCCGGGAACATCGAATCGACGCTTTCCACCAGCCGTACTGACCGAACGCGGTGATGTAAACGCAAGGGTATCTTGCAACGCTGAGCAGCGCCTGCGTCGCAAGCAAAACAAGGGTGGAGTCATACCGATTTGCCGCGTCGGTTCGAGCACCATGAAGCTGGAGCAGCAACAGCAGTCCGGCGATTCGCAGCAGCAACACCGGCAGGCGCAAACGGTGGTACGCCGCGTAGACGACGTCGCGGCGCCGTCGCCAATAGTCGTCGTAGTCGTCGTCGAGGTCGATTCGCGCAGACACCGACAAGTCGGCACCGTCAGCAAAGTCGTCGCATCCACCATTGTCGTCGTCATTGCGAGGCGCAAGATCCGTCTCCGATATGCGGGGGCCCAGCGCGAATGAACACACCTAAATAAAGCTACCTACTACTACTACCGTGCGCCGTTAACACAACGAGACGGCATCGGCGGAGTTGCTGCTCTGGGCACGCGCTCGGAAATCCATCGGGCCGTAGTAGTGACGCTGTTCGAAGGCACGGCATCCGACGCCAGCAGGCAGCGGCCGCACGACGCTCAGCAGCACAAGCACACCGTCCTGGCGTCTCCGACGGCGACGAGCGAACGCCGCAGTCACAGAGAACATGCCGCCGCCACAGCGCACGGAGATTGCGACAGGCAGGAGGACCCAGGGCGCGGTTAGTACACGAAAAATCCACGATGCCTACGCTACGAAAGCTGCACGCACAAGAGATTTATAGGCAGCCGACGCGCGAGCGCCGCATACACACAACTTGACGGCGCCGAGGTTCGCGACCGACTGATGCGCCGGCAAAGCAGCAGCAGCCGCGTCCGGCCGGCGAACGCGAGGTGAGGAGGCGAAAGAAAGGGCGCGCGAGGAAAACGGAAGGAGAAAGATGTAAAAGGCCACAAAGACGCCGCGCTGGGAAGACGCATGCGCAGAAGCGAGGCACGTGCGCGCGCGAGCAGGCGCGTGCGGCGGCGCTACGCCAGCTGGCGGCGGGCAACGCGCGTGCCCGCCTCCCGGAGAAGAAAAGCGACGAGGGGTCGGGGGACCCTAGCAGGAACCCACAGCGCGGATAATGAAAAAAAAAACGTCAAGCGCTCAGAGAAATTCAAAACGAGAAACGGCGCAAGGCAAAACATACAACGCGCGAGAAAACGGTGGCAGACGAGGGCAAAAGGAAGAGCGCAAAACGCGGCGTCCCTCCTTGCCCCGCGGGATCCACCACACGGGGAAGAAAGAATGCAGAAAACGGCACAAGCCACGAAGGCAGATGGATAGTGCGCGTTTGCATGTGCGGGGGAAACGACGGGGGCTGTCTACGGAGGGGGGTCAAGCATGTGCACCTAATTGGTCCGAGAGAGTATTTTTATACTCCCTGCCCAGGGCAGCTTTCCTCCGGAGCAAATAAACAGCTCGAAAAAAAGGAGCCAGCAATCCTCCTTGCCGAGCAGATGCGTCCGAATGTGCGTGTGCCGGGCGCGTGGCTCGCGATATCCGAATACTCAACACTCTTAACCTCAACAGCTCCCGCCTCACTCTCTCCCCCGCAGGTCCCGTTGTACGTCGTCCCCTACACCTTCGCCGCACGTAACTTTTTTTCTTCCAACCAGCCGCAGGCGCGTTTCTCCCGTGCACGCGACCTTCCGTTACGAAAACCTCCCAACAGGGGAACCGGCGTTTGAAAGATGCGTTGAAGCAACCGACGCAAGCTTCTTTTCGCGGCCCATTTTGACGGGCTTTTCGGCCACCCTACGCTTTGCGTCACGGTCGTTTTCTCTACGGAAGCAAACCGTTCGCTTCCTCTCTCGCTCGGCCATTTGTCTCGTCGATTACAAGGGCGCCCCTCGATGTGTCCCGTTCCTGGAAGCGGGCACTGGAAAGGCGTGCTGGTCGCGCGCGGCTCTATGGCACGATGAGCGTCACAGATGAGATCACAGCCCAAACACTATTAGCGAAGCCCTTCAAGAACCAGGGTTGAGAGCCCAATTTGCCGGAGCATGCCCTGCACCTAAAACTGAAACGAGTACGAAGCCTGCTTTGCTCTAAACGTCATTTGGGTCGAGTTTACGCCTCCTCACATCGGGTGAGGGCCGTATCCGCGAATGAATTCGCACACAATTCCAGATGGAGATTAGAAGGCTTACAAGTGCAGAGCACTTGTCAAGGACTGCGGTGCTCTGTAGCCTATAGAAGGGTCTGCAATAACCGAAGTTGAACAAGCGGAAAAAAAAAAAAAACGAGCGACAACATTCGCCCATGGGCTGCGCTGTAAACACCACTCGTCTGTCCATAACGCCGCTGTAGTTTCTTCCCGATGCTGCATTCTCTATCGTTTATCGTAAATATTCGAGTCCACAAAATTTACTGCGCTAATACTAGCTATGTTCATGGATGACCAACTCGCCCGGACCACAACACTTCTGTACAGTCAACGAAGGCGCGAAAGTTAAATGCTGTTTCATGCGATTTCACTCAGGAAACACCTTTAGTGCACTGTGGGGTCCAAACAGCTCGCATAACCCACTGTTCAGAACGATTGATTGCTGTCGTTGCCTACTGTGCCACTCTTTTGAATTTATGGCACAACTTGTAGCCCGTGCGTTATGCTGCAATATCGCTACGTCATAGATTAACAACACCCGCTACGGAGTTAATCAATATTGGTAATAGTAAGGCGACAATTATTGCACGTTCTTAACACAACTAAACATCGTGTTGCGAAACGATTCCGGCCATGATTTCATTCTCAATACACACCATTCCATTGTGCCGTATGTTGCAGGTTATTCCGGTGAAGTGTACTGCTTATGAGAAAAATATAACGGTTCCTAAGGTAGCAGAGAAGCAGAAATATTTGGCTTTTTTTTCAAATACTGTTAATTTCCACAGGATATCATAAACACGCGCAGAATACAAGGGGGATATTCGGATGACCTGCATGTAAGTCCACACTCGGGGCCCCCAGTTGCGGTCGGATGTCGGGCCTGATTCACCATAGCGAACAGACTAAGGAATTAGGCCCATGGCGCTAATCTCCTGGCGTGAAGGGTAAGCTGCCGATGGTCCCGGAAAACAGCGCCAAACACCTTCTAGTCCGCAACAGAGACAGTTTATGTAAGGGTTGGAAGGGAACCATGCATGCTGCACACCAAGGCCGGCCCCAGCTTGGCCATACCACGGCGAACCCCAGACCCAATATTGGCCCTTCACCGGCAGCGCAACCCACGTCAACAATGGTATACTGAATAACAATGGGTCGACGCGGCCTCACCAAAAAGATGCAAGTTGGCTCGCGAGGAGGCGCTTCGCTCAGTGGCAACGCGATCCTTTTCTGAAAAAAAAAAAATCACGGCTCCTTTCGATGCAGTCATTAAAAACATTTAGACGATATATTTTTATTAAAAGAAGAAAAAACACAAAATTAGTAAGCGTGCGAATCGAACTAAAGTATTTATTCATGCATTTATTTGTTCCCACGGAGGATACCACCCGTTAGACACTGGTACGATCGAAACGAGACTTAGCAGCCTGTCTATCCTACAAAGAAGGACCGTACCAGCCATGAACACCGCCGTCCGAACATACTGAGAGCATCTCTTCAAGATGTCTTATCAATACACAAAAAACAAGATTGAACTATTCGTGAGTGCACCACGTGACCACCGAGCGCCAATTAGATCACCACAGACAGACGCGGACAAATGTTATAAGGCTGGACAGACACTCAGAAAAGAATAATTTATTAATTTTAGTTCTTCGATGTAAATACTGACAAGTATTCGCAAAAAAAAAAGTCTTGCATGGAACATCCCAAGGCTGGTGTGTAATCTTTACCGGTATCTTCAGCATGCATTAGATCTCTGCAACCCCGGTCACAAAACGACGCTTTTCCCTAATAGAAACAGACGCACGCACAGTATAATTTCATTGAAAGATCGAATTCACTGCGCTCAACACCAACTGTGGTTCTTAGCTCGACCATAAACAATGACAGCACCACTAACCCGGTAAGAGCTGCTTCTGTTCGCTATCTGTGATCGCAAATCAAATACAAAACGTCCATCGAACGCGCACATGCGTCTGCAAATACGTGGAATGAATCGCAGCTGCGTAGGCGGAACAGATACATTCATCTACCAAGTAAACACCACTCACGGACGTTCGATCAATTATAGCGTCAAATTCTCACCACTCTACACCGAGATCATCCGCAAACAACGCTATAACGAGGCGTCAGCGCAAGGCGGCAGCGGGCTGAGCTCCGACGCCACCCGCACTCCCTGGACAGCGAAGCAACTGCAGTAACAACCGTGCACACACGAGAGAGACATGCGCGCAAGCCTGCGGGTGGCGGTGGGGAGCCGTCATCCTTCTTCGGGTCGGGTGGTCCCAACCTGTGGAGCTGGACGCCGGTCGCGACCACCGTGCCCGCACGCCGAGGCATCGCCTGCCCCCCTCTTACTCGAGAACCATCCATCTTGCGACCGTCGCTTGGACGACGTGGACAGCCAGCGGCAAAGGCATGCGTCCACATGAATCGCACGCCCTACCCAACAGCTAGCCACCCGATATGCATGAAGAAAACAGCCGATCAATCTGTCCGATTCGTTCATTCTTCTCAAAGTCGACAGTTGAAACGGAGCGAAGAGAGACGGAAAACATACGATCCAATTATACAGTTTAGCAGCTACAACGTGGCGACGCGACCATATATCAGCTGCCTCCATCATTACGCTGAACAACAAAGTGAAGGACAATCTCGGTTTCGGCACGCTGCTGTCATGAGATGTGAAGTGCAAGGCTCGTTCAACGCGTCTTCCAGTGTATCGTGTCCCGGAATGCGCGTCTCAACGGCGGGCCCAGTTGATATATATATATATCAGATGCGAAGCAGCTCTTTGACAAGCCTGTGTAACGCTGTCCCTCCGTACACCGCTACTGCGCATGCTCGCGTCCCGTGCCGAGACGCGCCCCCGGGGACAAAACTGTCGCTCCCCTCCCCCTCTCTCGCCTCGCAAGGCCGACGCAGGCAGCGTCTCAGGAAGGAACCGTCTGCTCGCGCTGCACAACCTTTCACTGGCCCCCAGTATACGAAGGCACTATATCGCGCTTTCGGAATTATGTCAATGGCATCTTAGCTTTTGCTTGATGAGCGCCAGCGTTAACGTCGCCGCCAGTGTAAGCGTTGGCGCCCGCTGCTTCGCATCTACACATGGTTTCCTTTAGCGGGAGATGGTCTAAGTTTTTTTTTTTGTCCCTCCATAAATTCTCACCCAAAATCGCCTGCTTTTTTTTTTGCAAGCTGGACAATTCCTCCCGCAAAACTACTATCGTTATATTTTTGGCCATTCATATCGATTCGCCATCATTAACGAATTTTAGCTGCACATACAAACCAAGATATATATATAGCGCTCAGCGTTTCTCTGGCATAAGCGGAGCCTCGATAACAACCCATACAAAAAGAGTGCGATCGCACGGCACACGATAATGGAGACAACGTCATTCGCTGGTTTTCATGAACACCAACGAGCGAATGAAGAAGAGACATCGACGCTTTCCGAGCGACAACGGCTGGGCAGGGATACCGCGACCTCCCAATGACGGCCTGGCACGACGCAGCAGAAACGCGCTGACAGCAAGTTCAAGGGCAGAAGAGAGGGGGCGTTGTTCAATTCCCCCGAGCAACTCTCCACCTTCCTACATACACACATACAGGCAACTTTGCGACCCAAATAAATGCTTGATTGATTGATATGTTGGGTTTAACGTCCCAAAACCACTATATGATTATGAGAGACGCCGTAGTGGAGGGCTCCGGAAATTTCGACCACCTGGGGTTCTTTAACGTGCACCCAAATCCTGAGCACACGGGCTTACAACATTTCCGTCTCCATCGGAAATGCAGCCGGGATTCGATCCCGCGACCTGCGGGTCAGCAGCCGAGTACCTTAGCCACTAGACCACCGCGGCGGGGCGACCCAAATAAATGCCCACCGTCTCCTTATATCGATGCTGAAACACAAGCACACAAACACTGAGCTCAACTATATAGGGAAGATATACAAAGCCGTCATATTCCGATATGATCCTTCCATATTGCATAACCTATACGACCTACCGGGTGACAGAACAGAGCGGCCTCAGTAATTTTAATTTTCCCTTCCATGTTTTTCTTTTCTTTTGCAAGAATAGTGCTATTTTTTTATTTTCGAGCATTCTTGTGGGATATTCCCCCAATTTATTTAATTGGCTTAAGCCCATTATACCTTCTCGTAATATGGGCTACCCTTATTTTATTTCTGCAGAAGAAGGAGAAAGAAAAAAAAAGAGCGCACACAGGTACGTACACACACAAGAAAGAGAGAGACGGTGAAAGATGAGAGCCCGCAAGTGGGAGTGCGAATTGAATGCAAGCAGCCGAACGCGCACCGTTCGAACGCCGCGATGCGTTTCCCTTCTTTGCACTGTCCGTCGTTATGCCTGTCGCCACCAGCCTCGAAGGAAGCGGCGGCCAATTCTTTGCGCCCGTCGGGCCTAATTCGACTGGCAGCGCGCTTCCGCGTTCGAGGCCCTTTGTTGACCGAATCGGCGGCCCTGCAGACAGCGCCGCCCCGCGCGCTTTGCATAACACACTCGGGAAAAGGCGCAGACGCGGTGCAGATCGGTTACTAACCTCCGCTTGGGCCAGCCTATAGGCCTACAAGCAAGAGCGGCGCGGACGCTGTGGTCGACCACGCAACGCGTGCTGTATACACAGAAGGCTGCACGGGTGGTCCATGCAATTACGAAAGCGAACCGCTGCTCGTTCGGCAAAGCTTTCAAACAAAGGTAAACGCGGAAGCAGAGCGACACTTCACACGTCGCTTTGCTCCAGACTAAGAAATGAGGTGACTCCAACTCACTTCTACGCAATAAATGATCTTGCTCCGGAAACAGTGACAGCAAAGAACAATCCCGAACAGCTAACACAAGTGTTTCGCATTTAAGACTGGGATACCAAACACCAACACCGAGTCCCGAAGGTTAAACTATTACGGTAGTTATGACGCGAGAACCAAACGACGACACAGAGACACGAAGGACACGAGCTCCTTCTTGTCTCTGTGTCGTCGTTTTGTTCTCGCGCTATAACTATATACCGTCATGCCATACCAACTAGCCCAAGCTGCCACACTTCTAAGTTAAAGTATTCATTTAAACTCGCACATTCTTATACACTGATTATTCGTATCACCGGTTTTACGGTTTTACGGCCCAAAACCACGATATCACTATTAGAGGCGCCGGGGGGGGGGGGGGGGGGGGCTCCGGAAATTTCGGCCATCTGGTGTTCTTTAACGTGCTTTCCCTTCCATGCTTTCAATGTCGATTCCTTAGCTCCTTTCGAATATAATTATGTAACTTCTCGCTGATAAATTATTAACTCTGCCCGATCAGAAGTGGATAACATTAGAAGAGCAAGTCGCCATCTTCTTGATCTTCCCTAGCAGGTCATGCTTTCTCAAATGGTAACAGTCCTTCGGATCCGTAATATAACGCTCAACGTGATGTCCTTTACAATCAATCTTATCGCATCTATGACAAGTAGCACTATACTCATGGCACTATAACATATACTCGGATGAGATAGTGGGACCTATATAGCACGACGCATTCACGGGAAAGTCCAGGAACTTGACTCGAAGACGACACAACTGACGAGCAATACAGGAATGAGTCTAACCTAACTTCCCAACAATGGGAATACAAGATAATTTTTTTTCTTTTTAAATTAGGAAAGACCTTTTTCACTTTCCTGCAGCTACTGTACAGTAGTCGTGAGGGGGGAAAAAGAAGCACTGGCTTACAATCTGTACCTTACCGGACGGACGACATGGCGCCAACATTCTAAACAACCATCTCCTTTTTGCCCGCTTCGGTGGATCAGTGGCTATAGGTTGCTCGACTGCTGACCCGAAGGTTGCAGGTTCGATACCAGCCGTGGCGGTCGCATTTCGGTGGAGGCGAAACGGTACAGGTCCGCATACTGTGCGATATGTCAGTGCACCTTAACAAACACCAGATGGTCGAAATTTCCGCAGTAGCCCTCCACTACGACGTCTCTAATATTCATATCGCGGTGTGGGGCATAAAACCCCAGATATTATTATTACAACCATCTCCTCCACATAGCGCCATGCAAGCCGGAAATAGGAAATAGGCTCCGTTTCTACTAAGATTAAAGCTGTCTGTGGCATCTGCCATATGTCAGCAACAAAGGGGAAATTCTTCTACGACACAGATTCTTACAGGTGTTACGCACAACAAACTTCCAAGGGGTACAAATGCTGCATGGGTGAAACATATTGCCTCCTAACAAGCACGGATGTACATCTGTTACGTGATAGTATTAATAATTCTTGGTGTTTAACGTTCCAAAACCACGATTGATATGTGGGGTTTAACGTCCCGAAACCACGATATGATTATGAGAGACGCCGTATAGTGGTGGGCTCCGGAAATTTCGATCACCTGGGGTTCTTTTGACGTGCACTCAAATCTGAGCAGACGGGCCTCAAGCATCTTCCCCTACACCAAAAGTGCGGCCTCCACGGCCGCGATTTGATCCCGCGACCTGCGTGTGAGCGCCCGAGTACCTTCGCCACAAAATGGCGGGTTTGCAAAAACTGTTACGTCGGAATACGGAGAAATCGGCAGCATTTAAGCCCAAACTCCATAAGCGCGAAAATGCACGCGACAGCAACGAGCGACGCGACGTAGATCGTCGTCGCGCGATCAGTCGCTAGCGCAGGCAAACCTCATTCACGCGACGGCTTCGGCGAGCGAATTCCACTGATGCTGGCATTAGGCCGTCAACTCGCACCAAGAAAACCGCGTAGCGAGCGGTTTCCAATTTAAAAATAACATATATTGTTGTGTAATGGAACAGAAAGTGTTTATTATTGCCTTGCAATACTTTTTTATATGCACATGCGTAAATATTGCGTTATTTCTTGTTGCGCATACGTGACTACGGCAAGGTCACGTGCACCTATGTACTCTTTGTCTTTTCCGGTATTTCGCTAATGGCTGCTTGAGCCCAGCACTTCCGGGCGACGGTTTCCAAATCTGGAGAACCGAGCGATCGCGCGAAAACGAGCACGCGACACGTGGCGCGAACGCCATGTTTCGGCGCTCATAGCGTCGCTCGTCGCTGTCGCGTGCATTTTCGCGCTTATGGAGTTTGGGCATTACTTTGGAGAGGCGATATTTGCGCAGAGACCAACGATTTGCCGAGAAAACGTTGCACTGAAATGCCAGTTGCCCTGTGAAGTTGGGAACGTTTTAGTGGCCAGACCTCTCGGTTCGCGCCGTCTATTTAAGGTGTGCGGCAATTTTGTCCATAAACGCCGCCTCGAAAAAAAAAAAACATAGCACGCAGTGTAAGATATGCAGCCCATGCACAGTGTACGTAAATATCTTCCGGCGTCCACGAAAGAGTGGCAGAAAAGAATGTTTGCCAGCTGCGAAAGATGCTTGCCCCGCCGCGATGGTCTATAGAAGGTACTCGGCTGCTGACCCGCAAGTCGCGGGTTCGAATCCCGGCAGCGGCGGCTGCATTTCCGATGGAGGCGGAAATGTTGTAGGTCCGTGTACTCAGATTTGGGTGCACGTTAAAGAACCCCAGGTGGTCGAAATTTCCGGAGCCCTCCACTGCGGCGTCTCTCATAATCATCAGTGGTTTTGGGACGTTAAACCACACAAATCAATCAATCAATGCGAAAGATGCTTGGCGACAGCCGCAATATCATACCCGAGTGCGTGCAGCCTGCGTCGATGTGTTCGATGATCACTCACACATCCTCATAACGACGCGGCAACCATACTTTAGAACACAAAAGACGTGCACGCAGTCGCGACAATCTGGGTTTCTCGACTGTTCCAAAACATGTCCGAAAAAAAAAATTATGACAGAGATTGTTTGTTCACCGGCGAATTGGGGTCATCGTTCGTTTTTTCATTTCTTTCTCGTGCATACGAGTGCAAGCACACGCCTTTCGAACAATGTCATCTGCCCCGTCGCGCAGAGTGTCTCACAGAACCGACAACAAGAGCGCGACGGCAACCGACGAAAGACTCTCCGTCGCTCCGGAGCGGGCCAATTAGGAAGGGCCGCCGCGGGAACACAGCACAAGACTCCAACTGGCCACGAGGAAAGAGGCATACTACGAAACTCCCACCAACCGGGCACACGACTATTTGTCAAGAGGAACACTTATCATTCGGAATGAGGAGAGCAAAGCGAACGGCGTTGACGGGTCGCCGATCTGTTTCCCGGACACTAAAGTGTGCGGGCGCGCCATCTTCCGCTATTTTCCCGTCACGCCTGTTATTCACTCTTTAACTTTTTTTTTTTTTTTGAGCGCGCATTCGACAAAAGTCCAGTGCGCAGTCCACCAGTTGACACTCTTTTGCTGCCGTCGCTATATACGACCCCCAACGGGTCAACTCGCGGAAGAGGCAGGCAGCTGAGCGTCCCCGCTTGTTTATATAACGGTGGCAATTGACGCAACTGTGGGAAAGATGAGACCACAATTCGACCGACCGAGGGAAACGGACGCCACTGAGAGTTTAGACGAGAACGAACGAATCGTAAGTCAACAATGGACGGCCGAAAAAGCGGGGAAGGGTGCAGAAAAAAATTATTTAGCAAACAAAAAAGGGAGTTTTTCGCAGCGTTGTATATGCAGCTTCCCGTATACGGCCCATTCTAAAATCTGATCGCCTAGTGTGCCACAGTTACTTTTGTCTCTCGCCGTATCACGCACGTCGGAGTGCATTCCAAACATGTGCATCATAGGTGGTGTATGCCTATTATCAATGTGTGTGTGTGGGGGGGGGGGGGGGGAGGATCGCCGGGCCTGTGCGGAACGCGCAACACAGTCACAGAGAAAGAGCTGGAAGAGCGGCCCTTCAGAGCCACACTCTTTGAGTAAATGCTAGAAGCACACTTGCTGCGTACCCACTACGCCATAAACAATCATAATTACTGCGTAGTAGGCCAGCATTCACTATGATATCTTGCGTCATTGCTGCGTGGTATCCGCTAAACGCTTGCAACGAATTTTGTGTTTTATGCAGCGGCTGACGGCGATGGAAAATTACGCCTGAAGTGGTTATGTGCCACAGTTAATAGGTGATGAAGAACAAGCTTTTGTAATGGGTTGGAGCATTGGACGACCCGCTCGCTACGCAATTCACATTGTGTGACACCTGGTTGTTCCTTTGGTGTTCTAATACGCTTTAATACTCATATTAACGCGATTCCTTTCCCGATATCAAACTTGCCTAAGGCAACTTTGCGAACGAGACCCAATCACCGGCGTGGCAGAGCGATAGAACACCAGGTTGTCCCGCAGTGAACCGGGGTTCGATTGCAACTACGTCCGTTGTGATTTTTATTTAGGTTTTTTTTTCTTATTTCGTGCGATGGTTGTTACAGACACCGGCGGCGGTTAGCACCGCGCGTGACCCGTTTTGTGATCTCATAACAGCTTCCGCTGTATACAAAAAAAAAGATTTCCATGCCCATCCAGCAACGTCCTATAGCACTTGAACACTGAGAAGGAATCACAACGAACATCAATTTTGTCTTGAATTTGCAATACGCTAATGGGAGGGTTAACACACATTAAAAATAATATCCGGGACACAGTTTAACGAGACGAACGCACTGTTAAAACATGCGTCCCATTAAATACTGTCCTATCTGCTATTCGCGACGAGATCGGGTGACAACGTTGGAAGGTGCGCTTGTTTAACCGAATCCGCGCGGAAGTGTGGATATATATATGTGGTCGGCGGCGCTTCGCTAGCTGCGTTTGGTTTGAGCCGATTGCCGGCGAATAATAAAACGCGTCGAGTGCAGTTTAATGGTAATATTTACGCTCCTCTCAGCCTAATCGGCACACGAAGCCCACGCTACGTTACTATTACTATCGAGTGAAGCGCATTGCGGCTATAAAAGATGTACTCGCCCTGCAGGTGACTGTCTGCGCGCTTTCGTACTAAACCACGCTTTTGCATGTAGTTTCTGCGTATTTGCCTTGTCTTCTTCCTACTGCGCACTCCTGTTGCACGACAGAACTGCGTATACTTATTAACATCTCGCTCATCTTAATAATAAAAACAGAAGGAAATATCCTAAAAAGCTCTCATATCGGCGCAACGAGTGCTGTACCACTGTTCGCACGAGTACTCATGCACATTCCCCCCCCCCCCCCCCCTCATTCTGCCCACCATGAAATGTGGGACATTCGATAAATCTCGCCAGGAAAGCTTCGCAGCTGGTCGACAGCGCTTTGCGCTGTACAGTCCAGTGCATAATTTTAGAGACCGCGGGCGCGCGTGCCGAGGCGCGTCGCTGCGCCTTCTGGCGGCTGCACGGCTATGTGCGGGGGCGCGTACTGCGCACGCTCGTCCCATATCACCCGGCAGCCTGTCCTTTCGCTCGTTTCAACGGCGCGCATCTCGAAACGATGCGGACGGCGCAAGGTGTCACTTCTGTAGTCGCTGTGAAGACAATGGAAAAAGCCGAGCGCTAATGTGACGACAGCACATCATTTGCGGGTTTCGGCGTGCTTGCACAGCGACTACAGAAGTGGCACCTTGCGCCATCCGCATCGTTTCGAGATGCGCGCCGTTGAAACGAGCGAAAGGACAGGCTGCCGGGTGATATGGGACGAGCGTGCGCAGTACGCGCCCCCGCACATAGCCGTGCAGCCGCCAGAAGGCGCAGCGACGCGCCTCGGCACGCGCTTCCATGGTCTCTAAAACTATGCACTCGACTGTACATTGACGTATACCACGTACGCACATGTTATTGCACCAGTGCGACTATCAAAAGCTTGTAAGAGTTCCGCAGAAAGCTTTCGTCGAGAGATTACATGCACGACAGTGATAAAACAAAGGTCTGCTTATTTCATGGGAAGAACCACTTTTTTTCAAACGAGAAACGACTCCTACCTTCTTTCCGTCAGTCAATAACAATGCCTATGCTTACTTATGAAGCAGCTCACGGAGACAAGAACAAAAGAAACGAAGGAAACGCACCGCTCGTTCCTTTTGTGCTTGTCTCCGTGCATGCGCTGCTTCACAAGTGAGCATGAACTATCACAAACTTTCAACGTTACTGAATAACAATGCCATACAAACGCATCAAGACAATGTATAGCAGGATGACATTTTCCGTGAAATTATACAACATTATTGCAAGGCACGCCGTCTGAATTAATTTTAAACGTCTAGGTTCTTTAAAGGATTTTTAACTCTTAAGCACACGGATGTTTCTGCGTAAACTTCGCCCTAAGTTAACAGATGGGACAGGGAAACTCCGTTTTAGGAAGACTTTAAGTACCGAAGTGTCACGCTTTCCTTGATATAGAATTGCCTCTCTGTAGCAGCACCACGCCCAGATAAACACAACAAAAGCTCATCGCATAGTCGATAAACTATATTCAGCGCCGTAGTTCTACATCAAACAACAAGGTGCAAGTGCGTGGCCTAGAGCCTCGCTTTTGATTGCAACAGAATCGTTAAAACTTTGCATTCCCAAACTACTTAATAGTCCTCATTTTTGGCACGATGCCAAGCGAATTTCACGATGTGCCTGAAGCAGAAAGCGGCACCCAGACTGAGATGATTCTGGTGAAAGGAGGGCGCGACAATACTCGGCACTATAGAAAGTTGCACTCGCTGCATGACCTTACACTGAGTTACCAGAAGAGCAAGACCAAATGCTTTCATACGACGTTTCAAGCATGCGTGCATAAGCAGTCAAGCTCGCGCTAACACATCCGAACAAACCACCCTTTGAGAACGTGCATGACGAACTATACTCTCACACGCAAGCGCAACGTGGCAAGCAAACGACGCAGGGAGCAATCCACACTTCGCCCCTTCGGCCAGTTGCCGCCCGGCGACTCCGCTAGATCTCGCGGCCAATTTTGTATAGTGTGCGTTATAGTATACCCTACCACACGCGCATCGCTAAGCCATCATGAACTGGCCCCTTTAATCGCATTATTGGCATCTACTTAATATTCTGTAAGCGACAGAGAAGTCCCCGATAAGCAGGACTCCGATTCGCCCGCTCCTCGATTATTACACAGAAAGTGAGTTGGACGCCACTGCTCGCAACTCAGCGGGAATGCGGCATTGAATGGTTTCCACGGCTGGCCTTATAGGCGAAGCAAACATTAAGAGGCACATCCCCTGTTAAGCGCAGGGCATGCTGCCACTAAAAGAGGGCGGCCAAGATGCAAAGCATCGCGGCACATTCGCACGATCCGCTTATACAACTCGCACTGCTATACATCAACGCGACAGAACCAACGGCTGGTCGAATGCGAATGACAATCAATGGCCGCTGAATTCATCGACATCGCAGTTATTTTAACGGTTCTAGAGCTCCGATGGAATGCGTGTTCCATGATAAGGAGCGACCGCAAGTAAAAAAAAAAACTGTCGGCATATATCACTAGTTCTTCGGCGTCATTTCGTTGTCCGCAAAGGCACGACTGGCGCACTTCGCGCGCCTTCTCTGCAGGCGTATTCAAATATACTACAGACAAATGAGTACTACTCGGTTTGGTTTGTCTCGCTTTTGCGCTTTACTCTTTATTTTTTAAATTTATATTTTGTGATTTTGCTGAGCGCTTCTACATTGAGAAGCGCAACCGAATCGTTTCGAGAACATCGAATTACCATTCAATTGACGCGGAAAAAAATAACCGGAGTTGGCCTTTGAGAAACTCTTTCTCACAACAAATCTGTATACGGCTGACATAGCTGTTGACATAGTGGATTGAACGCCATCATCCGTGCGCAAAAAATCACCGTCCATCAACAAGTGGCTATAGTTTCCTGATTCTTCCCGACACTGCTGTAACGTTGCAGTACGACGAAACCAAACTAGCAAGCAATAATTAAAATGGCACAAAAAACCCTAAAGTCATCATATTGCGATATAATAGACTCACACTGCCCCTGAAAAAATGTCTTCCCAGCAATGCATTCGAGCTCAAAAGTGCAGTCGACGTTAAAAGGATCGATGCATAAGAATGATCTTTGAAAGCTGGCTTTACCCCATGCAGTGCTGCCGCAAAGCCTATAGTTAATATAAACAAAAAAAAAGTCGTCCTCGCTGGAGCTTATTGAAATGATGTAGCAACTACCAAATCAGACTTTCTATTTATGGTTCGCAGTAGCTACGGTAAAATCTCGTATCTCCAGGACTCCCTCCGAGCAACACGACTGCGATGAAAGACGAGCATCAACGAAATTGTAAACACCATGGTGCAAACACCATCGTGCACGAAATGCAAAGCGTATGCGGCAAGTCGGACAAAACAACGCATGTCGCGAAGCGGAGAATGCGGTCTTGTATAGTAGGGCTAGGCGAGCAAACGTCACTTGATGTAATCCTCGATGGCGGTGTGAGCGTCCATGCATATGACGGTACACACTCCGCATACAGAGTGGTTTGAACATTGATGGGCCCGCTCACAGCCTGGTCTTTGATAGGAAACTGTATTTTGCCACGTAACCTCTGTGCCGTGTACTAAACAGCTTCGCTGGTCATCCACCACCGATGAACGCAATGCCCCTCCCCCCTTTTTTTCTTTTTTTCAGACAGCGCCTGTTTTTCACCTGAGCGTTTCACATCGGAATATCATGGTTTTACCGCCGTCTGTACGCGCTGTTGAGAGAAAAGCAACAACGAAACACATACATTTCTAGTACAATTGCATCCTTGACAACGCGTTCCTCTGAACTGCTGCCTGGAGCGAGCGAACGAGTCAAAAGCAGCCAGTGGCGCACTCCTGTTCGATCGGGCCTTCTTTAATTCTGTGCCCCTGCACACAGCCCCTGAACTCCCTTCCCCGTAGCCCGTCACGCCATTTTCGATGCGTCCAGCGCTCCCACGAAAAATCTGGCGGCCGTAGCGGCGCTGTCAGCGCCCAGAGAGAAAGGGCGTCGATAAAATAACGGACCGAAAACAAGGACAGGGAAAAAAAAAAGAAACGAAGCGGAGGGGAAAATACGGGCGCCGCAGAAGCGCTGTCAACCAGCTCGCGAGACGACGACGTCTAGTCGGGGGCCACTCCCGCTAAACCCGGCGCCGAATGCGCAAATCATGAAAGTGCGCGCGCGCTATACACGGAACGGATACGAAAAAATGAAATAAAAACCGCTACAGGCCAGCAGGGTCTACGATGCGCGAATAAAGGAGCCCGCGCGCATGACGGGAGGAAAAAAGAGAGAGAGAGACGACGACGGCCATCAACACAGAACAAAGCGGCTAGGCGAGCCGAAAGAAACGGACCCGAATGTTTTCCGTCCAAAAGAGCCGCCTGCCAGCAGCGCGCACCGCGGGTGGTAGAAGTAGCCAAGAGGAGGCGGCGCTCGCGCAACGCACTCATGCCATGCAGTGGCCGCTCTTCTCGGCACAGCGTGTTTACACAAATCAAGACGGCCGACCACCGCCGCCGCAGTGGTCGAAGCGGCGGCTTGATTGCTCCTTCGCAGAACGAGAAAGGGGAGCACCGATGAACAGACGCCGCGGAGTCGGCTCGGTGGACGCGAGCGGCACCAGCCGGCGTTGCCTCAAAATGCCGCGCGGATTCCGCTAAACAGCAAGAGTTCGCTACATGTAAGAAAATGTGCGCACTATTTACGCGTTCATACACAGCGCACCTGCTATTTACAGGTGTACCCTATATAGTGAAACCGCAAGTATGTCATATAGGAAGAGATGGCAGAACATTGGCTGGAAACGAAGGGCTCAATATTTTCACTGCGACAAACAAACCAAGTGGATACGCAGGAATTATAAATATTAATTTTCGAGGCAGAATAAAATACGGTGTTTCGACAGGCCTTCCAGGACACTCATGCTTATTTTTTTTTTCCATGCGGCTGTTAGGCTAGGCCTCTCAGTCCCAACGTGGGAGCGCTAAGCGCTCTCGCGTGCTTCTTGCAGGACATTAATAAATGTTATTCCATCCATTTGAATGACGTGGATAACGCACCCAGGACTTCTGTCGGATGGGGGAGGAGGGTAATGATGAAAGGTGAAATTTCAACAAGGTAAGAGCGGGGGATGGGTGGGGGATCAAGCAACTTGCTAAATTGCCTCTTTGTTTTAAAAAATACAAAAAGCTGCTCTTATACGGGGCTCGTTGAAAAATCTCAAGTTATCGAAATTTCCGGAGCCCTCCACTATCGAGTCCTCTATAATCATATCGCGGTTTGGCGACGTAAGGCAGACAACAATTATTACTTTTAAAGCTTCCAATGAAAGTTTCTCGGCATATCCTTATTTTTTGCCTATTTTTTGCCACTCCACGCTGACGAAGTTTTAAATAATGAGAGCAGGACATCATAAATATTTTTTTTAAGAAACACGCTTCTACCACATGTTCGCGAGCGTGCAGACAACTGCGCGTCTCAGAAAAGTTCCGCTGCGGTAATGGAAGGCACAAGAAAAAGAGGTCAAACAGCCAACCCGCAAAAGACGAAAATGGCACCTTTCCAGCTTTTAAAACGTTTGCCGCGGTTGAACGCGGCTCAGCCAAGTTTGCCGGCTATTCTTGCTCGCGTAAGGATGACTGCAGTCTAGAATAGATCTCCCAGCGGAGCCTATACTGACCGAGCAAGCATCTGGAATAAGACATCTGTATGGAGTAATAAATGTTCAGTTACTCGCTATGATAGAAATAGCAAAATTTTTACTTCTTTATAGAATACTGTCAACCCTGCACGACAGTTATGGAAAAAATACGAACATTGTACAAGCAAGGTACAATGCAATGGTCATACGAGGAGAGTACACAGGAATGAAACGCACACAAGAGTAACGACATCTTTACCAGTAAGTGTCTTAATCACGGGAATTACCAATGTAGACGACATACAAGCATAACAATACATGCCTACACAACACCAAAAGATTCAAGAAAATAAATCAGATATGAGTGCGAATAGTTTCACGCGTACGCAAGTAGTGTAGCACATAGAACCTGGGAGCACCAACATGGGCTTTTCAATATCTTCTGAAGTGTTGGCTGCGCAACAGCAATCGAATCAAGCGCATTTCAATCTCTTATTACGTGAGGCAAAAAAAAAGAAAAGAAAAACGGAAGGTATGGCTGTTGCAAATATATATATATATATATATATATATATATATATATATATATATATATATATATATATATATATATATATATATATATATAAGGGAAAGAAGTGTATACCTTAGGGCTCGTTTTTCCGTTTTTAACACATTATTAATGAGATCTAACAGACAGTAATACCAAGGAATGTATAGGGGAAGTTATTAGAACCAATGGAATGTAAATAAGAAGAAAGAAAAGTGGATGAAATAATAACCAGCCGTATATATGTACATAATGCCAAAAGTAGACCACCCTCGTAATGATCCGTAGAAAGAGACTCCTAGTTCAAGCCGACGTGAAGTCCGTCGATCCGGAGGACTACAATAAGGCCGTCGCAACTACTCGCCCCACCGACACAACCATGTTTCACGCAGTAACAGACTGTATAATGAAGCGTGAAAAAGTTGCACCCCACTAGCTGACAGCCACATAGCTATAGATCACTTTTACAAGCGCTCACTCACGTCTTTCGGCGAAGATGCGGCGCCGACTAGTGCCCCAATTCGGCGCGCCCTTGCTCAAAAGGGCACGAAAATTGCCCAACACTATACATACAAGTAAGCGTATACATGCATTCTCTTAATTCACCGCGCGGTGAGTCGGACTTTGCGCTCTTGTTAGTTGACGGGTTTCGTGATGGAATCATGACCACGGTTGATCCGAATTTCAAGGGGGGGGGGGGGGAATAGAAGAAAATGAACTGCACTTCGACCATACAGCGTTTCATATCTCAAAATGAGTCGAACATTGCAACAAACATTACAGTTTATGACAGTTACATTTTTTTAAATAAATAAATACAGTTACAACTTACATACGCAATTTTCACCTAAAGAGGTAACAGTATATACACAAGCAACACGGAAAGCGACCGCGTTTCCTATGATCATTGATGCACTTACGCAAGCACTTCCTGTCCAGTCACCATGTATGCGAGTGGATCGTTTCCACGCCAATCCTTCGAAAATATGTCGTTTCGGTGGTTCGCTGCTTAAGACCACACTCTTCCACAACATTTTGAAGAAGAGTTCCCCTTTCTTCGAAAATAAAACAGTAGATTCGTAACCCAAAGTTCTGCAAAAATCAGCTAAAAGAAATACGCCGCCAAGCAGAAAACTCCGCGGGTGCAAAAAAAAAAAAAAAGCCAGTCCTGCGCGAAACGCGCAGCCCAGTCACAGCGAAAACGGGAAAACCGGCCTTTCAGAGCCCTTTTTAAAACACTTTGTGGTAACTGTTACAAGCACATTTCAAGAATACCCCCTACGCCGTAAATCATCATAATTTTAGTGTAGTAGGGCGGAATTCGCTATGGCATCCTTCGTCATTCTTCAGAGAAGCGTGGTGACCACTACACACTTGCAAAGAATATTCTACACTGCATTGATGCTGTGCCTGACGACGATGAAGAATTACGCTTAAAGCTTTCGTAATGGGTTAAAACATTCGACGACCCAGGTTCTTGTTACGCAATTCGCGTGTGTGACGCCTGGTTGGTTCTTTTTATCTTCTAAAACGCTTTATTATTACACGATTCCTTTCCCGACACGAAGCCTGCGTAGGGTTAATTTAAAACGGAATTTAAAGTCCCAGCATGGCTCAGGGGGATAGAACACTGGACTGGCACGCATGGGACGCGGGTTCGAATCCCACTGTGTGCTTGGTGTTTATTTACTTTGATTTTCTTTTCTTATTTTACGCGATAGTGGTTTTACGGACACCGGCGGCGGACAACTACGGCGCCAAAACGAACCCTTGTGGTGATCTCATAACACCGTTCACTGTAAATCTCAAGCACCGATTCAACTCTCTCGAAATGCGGCGATTGAGTGACCGCGAATGTCAAACACGTACCTGCCAATCTCGTAAACAGACAAGGCATTCGTCACAACCAAAAGGGGGGCTCCTTTCCGAAAGAGATGCTATAATAAACACGATCATCAACTAAAGAGCACAATAAAGAGCACAACCAAAATAAAAACGTGGATTGTGAGCTTCACGAAAATGAAGGAAACGATCCGCGCCTTACAATTAACCTGTCCTCAAGCATGGAGCTCCACTTATATTCTCGGGGAATCAATATACGTGTCAATTAGATTAGTACGTTGTCTCCGTCAATCTTCTTAGCTTCAGCACGCTGCCGATCTTTATATTGCAGGCGGCAATTTGCTTAACGACAATATCGCCGTTTTCTCCATCTGTTATTTCCAGACAGACACGACAAAACTACATTTCCGCAAGGTGCCCTTACAGGTTGTTCCGTACTAATCAGCGCATTATCGGTTGACGAGCAGCCGAATGCAGTAACTGCGCTTTCAGTCGAAACCCATTCGGCCGACGTAGACATCATTCAAACCTCATTACACCATTGATCGATTTCGCCTGATCAGCCCTATATACAGCTCGGAACGGTGAGCAACAATGGAGACAGCAAAATATTCCCAACAAGGCAAAAGATTGTATCGCTATAACTAACGCTTTCGGCTATAGTTATTTTGTCTTTCGCAATAGCTGCCTTGAACAAGACCATTCGTTGATACAAGCTGGCTTCAGCGACGCCATACCTGCTCAAAGAATTTCCTTCATAACAAAGGAATATTTGAAAACTCAACGCAAATACGAACACTCCGCGGATGGTAAACGGCGCGAACAGTGAGTTGCTTGAGCGCCCAAAACTTTTTTTTTTTTTACCATATCGGGCCCAAGCCCACTTATACGGCGCCGATGCTGCAGAACACCGTGCCCGGAATTCAACGCGGCCATCTTGGCGGCGTACTGCCTCTTGCGCGCGGCCATGATCGGCGGATCTTTTGGCACGCGATCGAGCGATCCAGCATAACGTGCTTGGCATTCCTATTCAACACCCCGCAGTGCACCAGAGTGGATAGCAAAGCGCAACGAAAGAAAAAAAAAACGATCCTTATACACCGCAAAATTATTTTACCGCGCTGCTCACGGGGGACCACCAAACGAACGCGTTCTCTCAGTTCGCGCCGCCGTTTTAAGCCCAAACCACATAAGCGCGAAAATGCACGCGACAGCGACGAGCGACGCGACGTAGATCGTCTTCGCGCGATCAGTCGCTAGCGCAGGCAAACCTCATTCACGCGACAGCTTCGGCGAGCGAATTCCACTGATGCTGGCATGAGGCCGTCAACTCGCACCAAGAAAACCGCGTAGCGAGCAGTATGCAATTTAAAAATAACATATATTGTTGTGTAATGGAACGGAAAGTGTTTATTATTGCCTTGCAGCATTTTTTTATATGCGCATGCGTAATAAACATTGCGTTATTTCTTGTTGCGCCTACGTGACTCGGGCAGGGTCACGTGCACCTATGTAGTCTTTGTCTTTTCCGGTATTTCGCTAATGGCTGCTTGAGCCCAGCACTTCCGGGCGACGGTTTCCAAATCTGGAGAACCGAGCGATCGCGCGAAAACGAGCACGCGACACGTCGCGCGAACGCCCTGTTTCGGCGCTCAGTAGCGTCGCTCGTCGCTGTCGCGTGCATTTTCGCGCTTATGTGGTTTGGGCTTTAGTCTCCGATTGGAGCTGCAAAACCGATCGGCCCATTGTTCCGCTTCTCTGCGCGTCGACCGGCGCGCGAAACGGTGATCGCGAATTAACGCGTCTCCCGCAGCACTCGTTTTCTATCGAACTGGAGGACAGCGCGGAGAAAGGTGAATGCTTGGCGCATTTAAAAGCAATAAGGTTTCGGGTTTTCCGTCCTCACGCGCATCGCAAAGCGCGCGAAAGACGCTCCGCGCGGCGGTCGAAGCGCGATCCATCGCATTGGGTCACGCTCATGCAGGCTCTGAGACAAAGCCTGAACCTTTCTTTCTTTCGCGGGTGGCAAATGGCGCTTTCGCGCTTAGAACGCCGCGCGGTGTTTCGCAAATACGCGCCGGCGTGCGCGCAGGGAAGCGAGCGGAGGGGGGAGGCATGTGTGCAAGCGAGTGTTTTGGCGAAATTAAGCCGCACACGGCGCGAAGTATCTGGACACGCGTGCACGTGAGCGCGCATTGGCAAGAGTCGGCAAGGAGGGTCGAGCTCGGGTGACCCCCCGTGCGCGCAGGGTACGTGACTCGAGGTTGGTGACCTGAAACGAGAGGAACAGGAGGAGGGCGAGGAACACGCCGCGGACACATCAAACAACCGCGGGACGAAGAACAAATGAACAAAAAACGTGGAAAGGAAGAGAAGGCCGATGGGACAACAAAGGAAGAGAGAAAAACTATGCACGAAACGAGCCATGTGAAATACGCCACGAGGGTTCGTTCGCGAAACGCAGCAGTGTGCGCGCGAAATAAACCAAACACGCGGTGGCAATCGCGGAGTAGGGAGGGCACCCCTCCTCCCCTTCCGACGTTGCGGGCCCGCACCCACGGACCCGGCGAGCCACGACGACCACGACTGGAACGGCCGAAAAGAAAACTAAGAAAAGGCGAGAGAGGCAAGCCACCGGGCTAAGAAGACGAGGCGAGGGACGGTAAGACACAATTGAATGACGATATCAAAGCGGCCCCCTTTGTTGCCGCCGAGCTACACGGGCCACGCAATGGCCGCTCGGCGGCGGCGCCGCGACACAGCGGGGGGCGTGCACGAAGAAAGGGGAGGCGACGCCGGCCAATCTCTCAATCTTATCGCCCCGGCGGCCCTTCACGTCCCAGCGGTCAACGGCGCCGCGAAAAACGAACCATCATCGCCGCCCGGAAAGGAACACGCCAAATGCCAAACGGACGGGGCGACGGCCGTCCGTATAAGCCGCACGCGACAAGTCTCGAGAACGTCCTCAAGCGAGACAGCGTCCGCGACAGGAGCCTCCGAGAGCCGGTCACTTCCTCCTCTGTCAGTCACGGAGCCGCCGCGATCGACGCATGATTTGATTGGACAGGATTAGGTACAGCCGAGCGAGCAGGCGCGAGGCTGTGCATAGGCAAGGAGCCCGTGAATGACAACGACCGTAATTGGACGCTAAAGCGAGCGGAGACAAGACCCTCCACGAGCCACCTCGAGTTGTTACGACGGGCTACGACAACGCTGGTTTCAACGCCGGTGGTAGCGTCACGGCCCCGTCACACCTTGATCGAAAGCAGCGTGATTTATTATTTACAGAGGGTGCTTCGGAACAGCGCCAACCAATCACTCAAGCGCCTATATCACAGACGCTGTAAGGCCGCACTGCGAAGACGCAAAGAAAGCACAATAAAAAAAATGGGTGTCTGCGATGATTTAGGGGAATCAGTGGACGGCACAACGTGCGCCAATTTACTGATAATTAATTGATATGTGGGGTTTAACGTCCCAAAACAACCATATGATTATGAGAGACGCCGTAGTAAAGGGGCTCCGGAAATTTAGACCACCTGGGGTTCTTTAACGTGCACCCAAATCTGAGCACACGGGCGTAAAGCGTTTCCGCCTCCATCGAAAATGCAGCCGCCGCAGCCGGGATTCGATCGCGCAACTTGTGGGCGCCAATTTACTATTACGGGACATTGGAAAGTACGAAAAACAGCACAGTGAGTTGACCGCGAAATCGAGCTTTCCGAGAGCACCACGAACAGAAACTGCGGTGGAGGCAAATCAGCCGGCGTTCCCTTTTACGGCGAATAAATGCTTCCGCGGAACAGACCCGCAGTGAACGAATCGCTACCGAATCAGCTCAATTCCACTTCAGTCGCCGTCTCACCACCGTCGTCCTCGTCGCAACAGCGGCCGCGTCACCTCGGAGTCATCGGTGACGCTTCAGGAGGAACTCGGGAAAATGGAGGATGTTCTTTCTTTCCTCCGTGGGCCATAGAGCCGGTGCCACCGCTTAAGAAAAATAAATAAGCAGTGAGCTTTACGACAAGCAGCCCGTTTCCCAAAGATTACTTTCTCCAAAGCCACCCTCGACTCCCTTCGCTATTTATTTCGCAGATTATACACCCGACACCCCATGCACTTATGGGGCAGCACGAATAGACGCCAATGTTTGGTTCCCGATAGCTAGTATAATCAGTACATACTTTCGCTACCGCCCTGCCCGACGAGACATTCATTCTATTATTTGTCCAACATGTGCGCACGGGCGTGAGGAAAATCAGCTGAAACATCACTTAATATATGACTATTCGTGCCCCCATGAGACATACGTTTCTCGAGGTACAGCGGAGGGTATCCCCGTATAGTTACGTTATGTACTGGCTGACCAATAGGGCCAAAGAAGTCCAACGAAACGGAGCGATATGTGGGAATTGTTTTTTTTTTTTCATGCACATTCTCTACTCCGTTGTTCCTTAGCCGGGCTTAACTGGTATCTGATACAGATTTCGGGTCGCTACGGGTATTGCGCTCATAACTGCGGGGCACGCGGTCCGATCCTTGCGTTGGCCGTTACAGATTTCGCATCGGCCACTTCGACGATCCGCCAGGCCGGTCGCATTTCGGTAGAGCCGAAACGGTATAGAGGGCCGTGTATTGTGCCGTGTCAGTGCACGTTTTATGATGACTACAGATCGTCAAAATTTCCGGAGTCCTCCACTACGGCGTCTCTCATAACCATATCGTGGTTAAATTGAGACGCAAAATCCCCGTATTATTATTATTATTATTATTACTATTATTATTATTATTATTATTATTATTATTATTATTATTATTATTATTATTATTATTAAAAGTTCTAAACCATACGAGAGAACCGAAAACGCAACGACAAAATATACCACTCAAATAGAGCAATAAAGCAAGTCAGAACAGCAAATAAAGCTAATGTGGTTGTCCATCGAAGCCGTAAGGTTTTGTTTGATAGGATAGACCAACGCTACCTAGCCTTGACGGCAACGTGCTACGTAAAATCATTGACAGCGAGAGAGACTATTAAATGCACTGTAACATTGAATTCAACCCGGGCCCGCTAGGTGCCATTCCAATGTTCTACCACTGAGCCGCACCTGTGACTGGCACTCGGCAGGATACATGTCCACCAAACTACACCACATCACATTGTCTACGTACTGACTCATATACAAGCGCCATTGCTTGCTGTCAATGGGCCAGATAAGCCTTGATATCTGCTTAGCGTATGCGGCCGCTATGACCCCCGACACGACAACAGGCCGATCTGCTTTTTCGCAGCACGCCACGTGGCGCCCTCTCCAGCAAAATGCGAGAATTCGCGCCTGAATGGAAGCGCGCTCCTCGATCGCCAAGCATTTGCGCTCAAACGAAGAAGGATATGATGCAATATCTGCCTTACTGACGTCAGCTTTAGTAACTTTAATTAACAATTCTGTTTAGTACAAAGAAACAATCTTGTTATCCATGTGAACAAGCACTTCGACCACTTTTGAAGCGACTTAATTTGTTGTTTGTTCACATTGTTCCCGGACCATGTAACGTAGTCCTGTACAAAGAGTCGTCGGGAAACGCGAAGGTTTATTGGCTCTCACCATGTAGCAGTGTCACACGCGAACTGCTTTTCTAGTTGGGGACGGCTTTAAGCTCTCCCATAGTAGAGTATCAAGTACTCTAAATCGTTACCCACTTTTCCTAACCCCCCCCCCCCCCACCCGACCTCAACTGCGAGGCCCACGGGACGGCTCTCAGCCCTCCCATAGTAGAGTACGCAGTACTCTGAATCGTTACCCCCCCCCCCCCCACTTTTCTAAACGAACTCTTCCTTGCTCAGCGCAAGGAGCGGGACGGCGTAAGGCTCTCCTTTGTTGCGAAAGACAGCGACGCCAACACGGTCCCGAAGGCGCCACCGCTTTCAACTCCGCCGGGAAGGTCACCAGCCGTTTGGTAGCGTATGTTTCTCAGCTCGCGACTGCTTCTGCGCAAAGCTGATAAGACGAGCGGACGAGACGACGGTGAGTTAAACAAGGTTTATGTACAGCATATATACAGAGGCGTTACAAATTCGGCATTGGGGCCGACAGAGACTCGAAGAGCCGAGCTCTCCTCTCTAACACATAGGTCAGCTTTTCGCCTAAGACCGCCGATCGCGACACGCCGCAGGGCTTTTTTTATATGCACCGGGTCCAACCAAAATGTCCAATCAGAAGCGCCGCTGGTCGTCAGGGCAGATTCCTCCAATGGGGTCGCCGCTGGGCCACGTCAGACCCCCAGACACGAAGACGCCGGCTCGCTGTCACGTGCGCTGCTGACTCACTGCACGTGGGCCAGAGAGGCGCCGCGCGTGTTTACGCCGTTGAGTTGTTCGTGTCAGGCAGACTGCGGGCTGGCCTTGACCCAGATTGCCTTTTTCAGAGGCACGGACGTTTGACGAGGACTCGCTGGCATAACACCTTTAATAGAGTACACCGTACTCTAAATCGTCGAACGATTCGTTTGCAACACACAAGCCAGAGAATGGAAAGTAGGGTTGAGCGATTGAAAATTCTCAGAGATTACGCATTTGATTTCGATGTGATAACGAGAATTTGATAGGTGCTTTAAATAAAATCATTATGAGTGTCACAATTGAAGTCTTCCCATAGGACACGCGTGCGATCAAATGTGCGCATTTGCGCCTGCATGAAAATTATCGGTGGCAAAATGTTAATAAACAACCAGCGAACCGCCAAAGTGAGGCAGACTGAACAAGAGCATGGGCTGGCTGCGTGGGCATCCCCAAACAACAGTTACGACGGATGCCACACCACGATGTCACCATCTGTGAAAGTTGCGAATACGTACCTGATGAAGTTGCTTCCGCAGTCTGCAGTGCACGTGCTGCAGACGTTCCGGACTGTCGAGAAACGTCTCCTCGACGTTTCTCGACAGTCTCGACAGTGCTAGCGTGGTAGTTGAGGCCGTTGCGTCACCGCGCTTGAAACAGATGGCGCCACACGCTTTTCAATATGGCAGCAATCACTCAGCTTGCTGTGTTCTGGTGTATACATGGGTTATGCTCGGCTGTTGACGCGAAAGCCGAGCATTCGATTCCAGTCGCCGCGATCACGTTTCGAAGGAGGCGAAATACCAAAAGCCGAGTGCTTAGATTGAGGTGCACGTTGGAGAACCTCGGGTAACAGAAACTTCCGCAGCTCCCAACTATAGTGTGTGTATCATTATCATATCGCAGTTTCGGCACCTCAATCACCAATAGCTCTTATTATGTGCATCATCGAAATACAGCCACCGTGGTCAAGAACTTAGAACGCGCGCCCTCGAGTTCAGTAGCGCGACACCTTGAGGAGATATTATTTACGACAGCGGGTCGGTGATGACAAATTCCTTGCGTGAGAGCGAACTTTCAAATAAATGCCCGCTGCGAAGCCATAATTGACAAAGTGACGACGTAGAAACTGCAAACACCACTGACAAACGGTAACGGCATTCAAGATCTTCCAAATTAGCTGCAAACCCTATAACGGAGCGATCACTCGCTATAGCATTGGCGCGCGGAAATGGCTACTCGAGAAGGCGTCAACAGTTCGCAAATGCCGATTCACAAATTTAAAGGCCATTGTATTGAATAAACGTAGAACAGATTACACAAAATACTTACTGCAGTACAGTCACTGGAATAAACTACAAGGAAGAAAGAGAGAAAAGAAGGCACCAGTTATTAACGTCTACCGAGGCACTACCCGTATAAATCGTCAACCTTATAGCATTGATGAGAACGTCGAAACGTTACAATTCCAGTTTTTTCCTTTATAACGGAGGCCCCAAACGCACGCGGTCCGCGGATATTTCTTGTGTGGCTTGCGGCTTCACAGGAAATAGTTTTGCGATTCTGTCAAATATAGTATTTCGCAATATTTTCTCATCTGTTGGAATTGATAGCGCTTTGTTCGGCAAATAAGTGTCAAGGATCCTTTTTTTTTTTCGTGAGACGCCCATGCGGTAATTATACGAGTTAAAACATCACCACTGAACAAAAACGCAAAGATACTTCAAAAACGGTTGTACATATTCTAGTCATTATTTGTGAAAAACAGTAACGATACGTTGTGCGCCAAATCTGACATCTCGTTATTTTTCAGAAATGACCACATACGGGAAATGGAAAAGGCGTTTTTCGAAAGGACGATGTTGTGAGACAATTCGCCCCCCTTCCCAAAACGTTTTCGCGGATCTTTACTGTTGTCACAAGTAGTGTGCAGCATGGCACACTACTTTAGATGTGAGACCTCTACAAACCATGCTCACAGTAGCTGTCTTTACAGCTATTGAAGCTTCTAAATTTCAGTTCGCGCAACTGTTCAATATATATATATATATATATATATATATATATATATATATATATATATATATATATATATATATATATATATACAAAGGAAAGAAGTGCATACCTAAGGGCTCGTTTTTCCGCGTTTTGACACAACATTAATAACATCTAACAGACAGTGTTGCCAAGGAATGTGCCGGGGAAGTTATTAGAAACCAATAGTTGTAAACAAGAAAGAAAAGTAAGGACTATTAATCAGCTGACCACTCCTAATAAAGTTCACGTGCTACGCCACGCCGCATATGCGCATAAAGGAGTGTGTCACACTCGTGGCTTGGCTTATATAGATGGGGCTGACTGACACTCCTACTTCTAAATTCGCATATAAACAAAAAAAATGGATGGAGGGAAGGCCGCTGTGATAGCTCAGTGGTTAGAGCATCGAACACGTTATTCGAAGGTCGTAGGTTTGAATCCTGCTCACGACTGGTTATTTTTTCACCCACTTTTCTTTGTTATTTGCATCCATTGGTTCTAATAACTTCCCCTCTACATTCCTTGGTAATACTGTCTGTTAGATCTCATTATATATATATATATATATATATATATATATATATATATATATATATATATATATATATATATATATATATATATTGCAGAAAGTCCAAAGAGGGAGATGGGTCTTCAAAATGATACTTTCGGGACACCGTTACTTGTGAGAGCACCTTCGCCCAGAAGATTGACAATGGTGTTTTCTTATTATTTATTTTCAAACGGTCTACGTCTAATAACGCTCGTCAGAGACTACCCATGCGTAGTCACACCCCCCCCCACGTGAACATATCGCATGATTGGGCTCATCGTGCCCGCTGCATTCGACGCCCGTGAGAAGCGGCCGCCGGGAATTGGCGCCGCAGGGAACGCAGAGCGAACAGCGATCGGTTTATTGGGTGCCTCGACACCCTTCTTCTCGCATTCAGATCGGTTCTAGCGCGAGTGCGGCACACGTGTTCGTCGTGCAAGACGATTCCCGCGTCCGGGCGGCGGAGAACGGATGCTCATCCTAAAAAAACAAAACAAACAAACAGTTTCTTCCCTGGCCTGATCGTGAGACAACAGAAACGAGACGCGACGCCACCAATCGCGCGCTGCTTTTCAAAGGGGGGCCGCGAACCAATTCCGCCCGCGCGGCAAGACGAGGTGCCTGGGAATAGGAGAGAGCGAGAGAACGTCACAACCAAACATCACGCCACTGGTCGCTCGACAAGCCTTTCCGCTTCGAGTGTGAACGTTAGTCCCACGTACACAAAGGCTGACGCAATGCGAAGTGCGAATACTATAAACTCGAGTTTCCTGACGGAAAAAGTCCCCTTCCCAGCAATCGCAACAGAACTGCACAACAAGAGTTTCACTCTCTCACTAAGTCACTCTCTCACTAAGTCACAAGAGTTTCACTCTCTCACTAAGTCACAAACAAGAGTTTCACTCTCTCACTAAGTCACTCTCTCACTAAGTCACTAAGGATAGACCAACGCAACCTAGCCTTGACGGCAACGTGCTACGTAAAATCATTGACAGCAAGAGAGACTATTGAATGCACCGCTGAATTCAAGCTGCTTTTTATGTACATGCAGCGAGCCCTATCTATGAGTGGGCTTTTCTACATCACAAGAGAAACTGCGTCTGCAGCTCATTGAGTACAAAGACACCACTGTTACACGGGAATCCTCGTGTTCGCAGTTTGAGACAGAAACATCGAATGTCACGGATTCTTTTCGTAGAGGTAAGTCAACGATACGAAGGGAGAGTTGACCCATTTTCGGGAATACATAGCGTTTCCTTTATAATTATCCCTGCATTTGAGTATCTAGGTGAATGGATCGTGCGCAAATTCATTGGAAACGGTCATTTTTCGCTTCGAACATGACATGATATTGAGACACGCCGTAGTGGGCGACTTCACATTATTCCGACCACTTGGCGGACGACGAGTCGTCGCGCTAGCAAGAGCACACGCGACACCTGCAGTTCGAAACGGGCCAGCATGCGCCTGCTTCACAGTTTCCGTCCTTGTTTATGGCCGAAATAATTACTTTGGCCGTCCGAAAGCGGTGTCAACTGTGTAGTGCCGAAATAAAAAAAAACAGTTCAACAGCCTGGATCGGCACCTTTTATTTATAGTATCAGCTTATTCTGAATTCGTGGTGCCGAAAACGGGAATTCGTTACAGCGTTTTACTGCGAAAGCTGTTATCAGATCAAACCTCGGGTCTCGCGCAGCGCAGTAGTTGTCCGCCGACGCCACCGGCGTCCGCAACCATATGGCGCTTTAAATTAGAGAGAGAGAAAAAAAAACCCTGCACCAATGACACAGTGGGGCTCGAACCCGGGCCCGCTGGGTGCCATCCAATGTTCTACCACTGAGCCGCACCTGTGACTGGCACTCGGCAGGATACATGTCCACCACACTACACGACATCACATTGTGTACGTACTCACTCATATACAAGCGCCATTGCTTGCTGTCAATGGGCCAGATAAGCCTCGATATCTGCTTAGCGTATGCGGCTGCTATAACCCCGACACGACAAACAGGCCGATCTGCTTTTTCGCAGCACGCCACGTGGCGCCCTCTCCAGAAAAATGCGAGAATTCGCGCCTGAATGGAAGCGCGCTCCTCGATCGCCACGAATTTGCGCTCAAACGAAGAAGGATATGATGCAATATCTGCCTTAGTGACGTCAGCTTTAGTAACTTTAATTAACAATTCTGTTTAGTACAAAGAAACAATCTTGTCATTCATGTGAACAAGCACTTCGACCGCTTTTGAAGCGACTTAATTTGTTGTTTGTTCAGTCTGTCCCTGGACCATGTAACGTAGTCCTGTACAAAGAGTCGTCGGGAAATGCCATCGTTTATTGCTTCTCATCATGTAGCCGTAAGACACTCCGGCCAAACTGAAACTCCGCTGCACCGTAGGTGATAGGACCTCAAGTGCGAGGCCCACGGGACGGCTCTCAGCCCTCCCATAGTAGAGTACACAGTACTCTGAATCGTTACCCCCCCCCCCTCCTTTTCGAAACGAACTCTTCCCCGCTTAGCGAAAGAGCGGACGGCGTTAAGGCTCTTCCTTAGTAGAGTACACCGTACTCTGAATCGTCGAACGTTTACTTTAAACACACGAGCCAGAGATTTCGCCTTTGGTTTTGATGTGGATAACGAGAATTTGATAGGTGCATTAAATACAATCATTATGAGTGTCACAATCGAAGTCGTCCCATCGGACACGCGTGCGATCGAATGTGCGCATTTGCGCCTGCATGAAAATTGTCGGTGGCAAAATGTTTATAAACAACCAGCGAAACGCCAAAGTGAGGCAGACTGAACGAGGGCATAGGCTGGCTGCGTGGGCATCCCCCAAACGACAGTTACGACGGATGCCACACCACGATGTCACCATGTGTGAAAGTTGCGAGTACGTACCTGATGAAGTTGCTTCCGCAGTCTGCAGTGCACGTGCTGCAGACATTCCGGACTGTCGAGAAAGGTCTCCTCGACGTTTCACACGAAATCAGCATCAAATTACGGCACAGGAACAGCGCGAAACATGATTACAGCCGCACTCGGGTTGTGAAGTTTCGCGTTTGATTTGCAAAGCGTCTGCTAGCATGGTAGTTGAGGCCGTTGCTTCACCGCGCTTGCAACAGATGGCGCCACACGCTTTTCAACATGGCAGCAATCGCTGAGCTTGCTGTGTTCTGGTGTATAGATGGGTTATGCTCGGCTGTTGACGCGAAGCCGACCATCGATTCCAGTCGCCGCGATCACGTTTCGAAGGAGGCGAAATACCGAAAGCCCGAGTGCTTAGATTGAGGTGCACGTTGGAGAACCTCGGGTAACAGAAACTTCCGGAGCTCCCAACTATAGTGTGTGTATCATTATAATATCGCGGTTTCGGCACCTCAATCACCAATAGCTCTTATTATCTGCGTTTCGCCTCCATCGAAATACAGCCACCGTGGTCAAGAACTTAGAACGCGCGCCCTCGAGTTCAGTAGCGCGACACCTTGAGGAGATATTATTTACGACAGCGGGTCGGGGATGGCAAATTCCTTGCGTGAGAGCGAACTTTCAAATAAATGCACCGCTGCGAAGCCATAATTGACAAAGTGACGACGTAGAAACTGCAAACACCACTGACAAACGGTAACGGCATTCAAGATCTTCCAAATTAGCTGCAACCCTATAACGGAGCGATCACTCGCTATAGCATTGGCGCGCGAAATGGCTACTCGAGAAGGCGTCAACAGTTCGCAAATGCCGATTCACAATTTAAAGGCCATTGTATTGAATAAACGTAGAACAGATTACACAAAATACTTACTGCAGTACAGTCACTGGAAAAAACTACAAGGAAGAAAGAGAAAAGAAGGCACCAGTTATTAACGTCTACCGAGGCACTACCCGTATAAATCGTCAACCTTATAGCGTTGATGAGAACGTCGAAACGTTACAATTCCAGTTTTTCCTTTATAACGGAGGCCCCAAACGCACGCGGTCCGCGGATATTTCTTGTGTGGCTTGCGGCTTCACAGGAAATAGTTTTGCGAGTCCGACAAATATAGTATTTCGCAATATTTTCTCGTCTATTGGAATTAATAGCACTTTGTTCGGCAAATAAGTGTCAAGGATCCTTTTTTTTTTCTTTTCGTGAGACCCCCATGCGGTAATTATACGAGTTAAAACATCACCACTGAACAAAAACGCAAAGATACTTCAAAAACGGTGTACATATTCTAGTCATTATTTGTGAAAACAGTAACGATACGTTGTGCGCCAATCTGACATCTCGTTATTTTTCAGAGAATGACCAACATACGGGAAATGGAAAAGGCGTTTTCGAAAGGACGATGTTATGAGACAATTCGCCCCCCTTCCCCAAACTTTTTCGCGGATCTTTACTGTTGTCACAAGTAGTGTGCAGCATGGCACACTACTTTAGATGTGAGACCTCTACAAAGCATGCTCAGTAGACCAACTACAGAGGATGCTCTCAGTAGCTGTCAAATATATATATATAGGGAAAGAAGTGCACATACCTAAGGGCTCGTTTTTCCGTGTTTTGACACAATATTAATGAGATCTAACGGACAGTAATGCCAAGGAATGTACAGGGGAACTTATTAGAACCAATGGATGTAAATAAGAAAGAAAGTGAAAAGTGTGGTGAAAAATAACCAGTCGTGGCAGGATCGAACCTACAACCTTCTAATAATGCGTTCGATGCTCTAACCACTGAGCTATCACAGCGCCCTTTCCTCCATCCTCTTTTTTTGGGGTTTACATGTGAATTTAGAAATAGGAGTGTCAGTCAGCGCCATCTATAAGCCAAGCTACGAGTGTGAAACACTCTTTTACGCGCATATGTGGCGTCACGTAGCACGTGACGTTTATTACGAGCGGGCAGCTGATTAATAGTCCATACTTTTCTTTCTTATTTACATTCATTGGTTCTGATAACTTCCCCTGTACATTCCTTGGTAGATTGACAATGGTGTTTTCTTATTTATTTATTTTCAAACGGTCTACGTCTAATAACGCTCGTCAGAGACTACCCATGCGTATAGTCACACCCCCCCCCCCACGTGAACATATCGCATGATTGGGCTCATCGTGCCCGCTGCATTCGACGCCGTGAGAAGCGGCCGCTGGGAATTGGCGCCGCAGGGAACGCAGAGCGAACAGCGATCGGTTTATTGGGTGCCTCGACACCCTTCTTCTCGCATTCAGATCGGTGCTGGCGCGAGTGGCGGCACACGTGCAAGATGATTCCCGCGTCCGGGCGGCGATAGCGGATGCTCATCCTAAAAAAAACAAAACAAAAACAAACAAACACAGTTTCTTCCCTGGCCTGATCGTGAGACAACAGAAACGAGACGCGACGCCACCAATCGCGCGCTGCTTTTCAAAGGGGGGCCGCGAACCAATTCCGCCCGCGCGGCAAGACGAGGTGCCTGGGAATAGGAGGGAGAGCGAAAGAGAACTCACAACCAAACATCACGCACTGGTCGCTCGACAAGCCTTTCCGCTTCGAGTGTGAACGTAGTCCCACGTACACAAAGGCTGACGCAATGCGAAGTGCGAATACTATAAACTCGAGTTTCTGACGGAAAAAGTCCCCTTCCCAGCAATCGCACAGAACTGCACAACAAGAGTTTCACTCTCTCAACGCGTTTGAGTAAGGGTTTCAAACGGCGTGGTAAAATCGCGAGAAAAGTGCGTTGTCATCTCTGACGGGTCTGTATCGTATGCGTCCGAACCGCCGGAAAAGAAAAGCGCATCGTACGCGGCAGTGTTTGAAGGATAGATTGCCTAGGGCAATTATCCAGACAGTCCGCGCGAAAAAATCAGATGAGCATGTGGGTGCTGGTGAGCATCAGAGATGGGCGAAAGGCTCCGTAGACGGCACCAAGAGACGTGCAAAACGGAGAAAGCGCCGTAAAAACAGGCAGGCAAAAATCGCGACGCGTTTGAGGAATGTATTCAAATGGCGGAGCGAAATTTCAAGAAAGTTGTCCGTATCGCAAGCGTCCAAGCGGCCAGAGAACAACGAAAAGAGAAGCGCATTGTGTGCGTAAGTGGTCGAGGGGCAAGAGACCCTTCCGTTGTTCTCGCGGTGCATTGGACGGGGGTGCGGGGCAAAAGAGTCGGTGGTTTTCGAGGGGCAGGAAGCGACAGCAAGTCGGCCTTCGAGGAACGTCGCGGGGTCGGTAGCAGGGCGATTGACGCGTGTTGTAGACCCCGCTTCTCGAGAAAATCGTTCCGGCGCGACCACCGCGAGTTCGACTCAGAGTTGTTGCGACACGCTGTTAGCCTCTCGGAAAACGTCGACTCGGGACTGTTGAAGGAACATTTTGTTTGTTTTTGTGATTTTGTAAATAACTCGTTTGTACTTTGTTTTCGTTAGCGCTCATCCATTTTGGTAGCCTATCTGCGTTGTATAGATCTATTGGAAGGATAGTGACACGCATTAGAGCGTACAAGAATTAGGCGTTTGTCATCGGCACCGGAGTTGGTTTGTATGCGTCCGAGCCGCCGGACAAACGAAAAAAAAAAAAAAAGCACGTTGGGTAGAAAGGCAGACCCATTTCGTCGCTATATCGACGGCATGTTTGATGGACTGCGGGAGTGCGAGGTACTCAGCGAGAGTAAGAACGCAGGTTGTCAGCGCAGAGCTTTGCGGGTGGGTCGGAGGCGAAGCGAATGGGTTTTGCCATTGTTCCATTTCCGTTCGCCTAGAAAGACCCACAGGACGCGACACCGCGCGTTAGTCCCAAAAAGGAGTAGACATCCGTGAGCTTTTGACGATGGTCATTAGTGGATTTATTTTGTTTTGAAATTTGCTTTTGACTGTTTAAGTGTTTTGGATTTAATGTGTTTTTAAGAATCTCGTCTACCAAATAGTGTTTAGGTAACACATTTTTTGGTTTTGTTCATTTCTGGGCGTTGTACGTTTAGCTAAGGGTAAGCGTTGTGCGATTGCATAAACGACACGCATAGGAGCCTGCGTCATGGTAGATACGTGTAAATGAGCAGGAGCAACGTTATGAACTAATTATGACTGAGCGTAGAGACGCAAGTTATTGCTTGCGAGATTTTCAGGATTCATGCGAAACTTTTTTTGTTGTTCATTTAATGTTTTGTTCGCATGTGTCCGGTGTGTAAGAAAAGCTAGCTCGGAGTTTATATGTATGCTTTGTGAAAGTGGCAACAGCAAGGGAACGGTTAGGTGGTATCTCCTCCAGGCAGGAGCACTGTGATGTGCGTTTGCGGATGTATAATAAAGATGTTCCTAATGCATGTGCAGCACGGCAGTTATGCTTTCGGTCTTCTCAAAAGGAATTGACGACTGGCTTTGGCGGCACTAAATTTCGGAACTAAAAGATAGCGTGAAGTAAAATGCTTCATTTTTATGAGTATGATACCTGGTGGGTACGGCGGATTACTCACGCAAGCACTCGGGTTATGCCACGGTGAGCGCATCACTGACAATTAGTTTTCTTGAAAGCAGTTTTGATGGGAAGATTATTATCGGATCGGGATTAGGAGTTTTGGTGATGAACCCTCAGAGAAACGTCCCGATTGCGCTTTGTGTTTGGTAATACTGCTTAAGTAAGGTTGCTTTTGGATAATTTGTCGGACTCGACGTGTCTCAGTGCGGGCGGGTGCTCTCCCGTGCCTGTGGTGGTGTGTATGAATGCTTTTCCCAGAGGGGAGCCACAAGGAACGAGAGGGAAAGAGTCCTTGGCTGAGCGTCATCAGCAGTGGCCTGGAAGACAGCACTACACAGCGACACTTCGAGCAACCTGTGCAGCTGGTCACCCTCAGGTCGCTTCTCCCGCCGGCGGACGAGCTGTTGTGACCGGCGCCGGAGCTGAAGAGGGAGCGGCGCTCCTTTAATCTTCAAACAAGTAACCGAACGACCGGCTGCCTACTGTTAGGACCGGCGCCAGGTCTGACAATGGATCGGCGTTCCTTTTGATGTTCCTTTTTAGTCGCCAAACGGGTTGGCGGCCTGTGTCCGCCATGTATTGTTCCCCCCTGGCCGGAGGGTGCGGCGTCTTGCCGCCACGACACCGTGAGCAGTTCGGGAGACCACAAGTGCAGCTTCTTCTTTGGAAGATGACGGCGGCGGCGGCGGCCGGAAATCGTCCGCTAATTGAACGAGTCGTTCGGCGACCATTTGAAGCTTGTTTACGGCGGCCCTTTCGATGGATGCAGTCATCAACTTCAGACCCCTCGCCCAGCGACACCCTTGACGAGGAGGAGCCACGTTCGTGCCACATGGCCGTGCAGTGACCACGCTTCAATTTGAACGTTCACGTGGACCGTGCGTGCTCGTCACCCTCGCGGGTAATGTGTGATCCGTGGTTGGACGGTGCCCTCTGTACGCGGTCCCCGATCTAGGGATCTGGGGAGGACAGACCCTTTATAATGAGCCCCCACGGCTCATTCGGTGTGCTTTTTTCGAGAAGAGAACCAGGCAGAACAGAGCAGAACCGAGCAGAACCATGTAGAACCAAGCACCATGGAGCGCTATGTTAGGAGTCATGTAGAGGCCTGCCACGTTTGAGGGCTCACCGCGTAGGGAGTTCGCAATGTATATATTGTAAATAAACCCTCTTCAAGTCTCTCTTCCTCCTGCCTCGACAACTTCATCCGGACCCCCGGTGCCTGGAAACCCCGGTCGCAACAGTACATGCAGCGAGCCCTATCTATGAGTGGGCTTTTCTACATCACAAGAGAAACTGCGTCTGCAGCTCATTGAGTACAAAGACACAATGTTACACGGGAATCCTCGTGTTCGCAGTTTGAGACAGAAACATCGAATGTCACGGATTCTTTTCGTAGAGGTAAGTCAACGATACGAAGGGAGAGTTGACCCATTTTTCGGGAATACACAGCGTTTCCTTTATAATTATCCCTGCATTTGAGTATCTAGGTGAATGGATCGTGCGCAAATTCATTGGAAACGGTCATTTTTCGCTTCGAACATGACATGATATTGAGACACGCCGTAGTGGGCGACTTCACATTATTCCGACCACTTGGCGGACGACGAGTCGTCGCGCTAGCAAGTGCACACGCGACACCTGCAGTTCGAAACGGGCCAGCATGCGCCTGCTTCACAGTTTCCGTCCTTGTTTATGGCCGAAATAATTACTTTGGCCGTCCGAAGCGGTGTCAACTGTGTAGTGCCGAAATAAAAAAAAAACAGTTTCAACAGCCTGGATCGGCACCTTTTATTTATAGTATCAGCTTATTCTGAATTCGTGGTGCCGAAAACGGGAATTCGTTACAGCGTTTTACTGCGAAAGCTGTTATCAGATCAAACCTCGGGTCTCGCGCAGCGCAGTAGTTGTCCGCCGACGCCACCGGGCGTCCGTAACCATATGGCGCTTTAAATTAGAGAGAGAGAGAAAAAAAACCCTGTACCAATGACACAGTGGGGCTCGAACCCGGGCCCGCTGGGTCCCATTCCAATGTTCTACCACTGAGCCGCACCTGTGACTGGCACTCGGCAGGATACATGTCCACCAAACTACACCACATCACATTGTGTACGTACTCACTCATATACAAGCGCCATTGCTTGCTGTCAATGGGCCAGATAAGCCTTGATATCTGCTTAGCGTATGCGGCCGCTATAACCCCCGACACGACAACAGGCCGATCTGCTTTTTCGCAGCACGCCACGTGGCGCCCTCTCCAGAAAAATGCGAGAATTCGCGCCTGAATGGAAGCGCGCTCCTCGATCGCCCAGAATTTGCGCTCAAACGAAGAAGGATATGATGCAATATCTGCCTTAGTGACGTCAGCTTTAGTAACTTTAATTAACAATTCTGTTTAGTACAAAGAAACAATCTTGTCATTCATGTGAACAAGCACTTCGACCGCTTTTAAAGCGACTTAATTTGTTGTTTGTTCAGTCTGTCCCTGGACCATGTAACGTAGTCCTGTACAAAGAGTCGTCGGGAAATGCCATCGTTTATTGCTTCTCATCATGTAGCCGTAAGACACTCCGGCCAAACTGAAACTCCGCTGCACCGTAGGTGATAGGACCTCAAGTGCGAGGCCCACGGGACGGCTCTCAGCCCTCCCATAGTAGAGTACACAGTACTCTGAATCGTTACCCCCCCCCCCTCCTTTTCGAAACGAACTCTTCCCCGCTTAGCGAAAAGAGCGGGACGGCGTAAGGCTCTTCCTTAGTAGAGTACACCGTACTCTGAATCGTCGAACGTTTACTTTAAACACACGAGCCAGAGATTTCGCCTTTGGTTTTGATGTGGATAACGAGAATTTGATAGGTGCATTAAATAAAATCATTATGAGTGTCACAATCGAAGTCGTCCCATCGGACACGCGTGCGATCAAATGTGCGCATTTGCGCCTGCATGAAAATTGTCGGTGGCAAAATGTTTATAAACAACCAGCGAAACGCCAAAGTGAGGCAGACTGAACGAGGGCATAGGCTGGCTGCGTGGGCATCCCCCAAACGACAGTTACGACGGATGCCACACCACGATGTCACCATCTGTGAAAGTTGCGAATACGTACAAAATGAAGTTGCTTCCGCAGTCTGCAATACACGTGCTGCAGACATTCCGGACTGTCGAGAAAGGTCTCCTCGACGTTTCACACGAAATCAGCATCAAATTACGGCACAGGAACAGCGCGAAACATGATTACAGCCGCACTCGGGTTGTGAAGTTTCGCGTTTGATTTGCAAAGCGTCTGCTAGCATGGTAGTTGAGGCCGTTGCTTCACCGCGCTTGCAACAGATGGCGCCACACGCTTTTCAACAAGGCAGCAATCACTGAGCTTGCTGTGTTCTGGTGTATAGATGGGTTATGCTCGGCTGTTGACGCGAAGCCGACCATCGATTCCAGTCGCCGCGATCACGTTTCGAAGGAGGCGAAATACCGAAAGCCCGAGTGCTTAGATTGAGGTGCACGTTGGAGAACCTCGGGTAACAGAAACTTCCGGAGCTCCCAACTATAGTGTGTGTATCATTGTCATATCGCAGTTTCGGCACCTCAATCACCAATAGCTCTTATTATCTGCATCATCGAAATACAGCCACCGTGGTCAGGAACTTAGAACGCGCGCCCTCGAGTTCAGTAGCGCGACACCTTGAGGAGATATTATTTACGACAGCGGGTCGGGGATGACAAATTCCTTGCGTGAGAGCGAACTTTCAAATAAATGCACCGCTGCGAAGCCAGAATTGACAAAGTGACGACGTAGAAACTGCCGCACCACTGACAAACGGTAACGGCATTCAAGATCTTCCAAATTAGCTGCAACCCTATAACGGAGCTATCACTCGCTATAGCACTGGCGCGCGAAATGGCTACTCGAGAAGGCGTCAACAGTTCGCAAATGCCGATTCACAAATTTAAAGGCCATTGTATTGAATAAACGTAGAACAGATTACACAAAATACTTACTGCAGTACAGTCACTGGAAAAAACTACAAGGAAGAAAGAGAGAAAGAAGGCACCAGTTTTTAACGTCTAGCGAGGCACTACCCGTATAAATCGTCAACCTTATAGCGCTGATGAGAACGTCGAAACGTTACAATTGAAGTTTTTTCCTTTTTAACGGAGGCCCCAAACGCACGCGGTCCGCGGATATTTCGTGTGTGGCCTGCGGCTTCACAGGAAATAGTTTTGCGAGTCCGACAAATATAGTATTTCGCAATATTTTCTCGTCTATTGGAATTGATAGCACTTTGTTCGACAAATAAGTGTCAAGGATCCTTTTTTTTTCTTTTCGTGAAACCCCCAAGCGGTAATTATACGAGTTAAAACATCACCACTGAACAAAAACGCAAAAACACTTCAAAAACGGTGTACATATTCTAGTCATTATTTGTGAAAAACAGTAACGATACGTTGTGCGCCAAATCTGACATCTCGTTATTTTTCAGAAATGATCACATACGGGAAATGGAAAAGGCGTTTTTCGAAAGGACGATGTTATGAGACAATTCGCCCCCCTTCCCCAAACGTTTTCGCGGATCTTTACTGTTGTCACAAGTAGTGTGCAGCATGGCACACTACTTTAGATGTGAGACCTCTACAAACCATGCTCACAGTAGCTGTCTTTACAGCTATTGCCGCTTCTAAATTTCAGTTCGCGCAACTGTTTATTATATATATATATATATATATATATATATATATATATATTATATATATATAAAGGAAAGAAGTACATACCTAAGGGCTCGTTTTTCCGCGTTTTGACACAATATTAATGACATCTAACAGACAGTAATGCCAAGGAATGTACAGGGGAAGTTATTAGAACCAATCGATGAAAATAAGAAAGAAAAGTAAGGACTATCAATCAGCTGACCACTCGTAATAAAGTTCACGTGCTACGCCACGCCGCATATGCGCATAAAGGAGTGTGTCACACTCGTGGCTTGGCTTATATAGATGGCGCTGACTGACACTCCTACTTCTAAATTCACATATAAACCCCCAAAAAATGGATGGAGGGAAGGCCGCTGTGATAGCTCAGTGGTGAGAGCATCGAACGCATTATTCGAAGGTCGTAGGTTCAATTCCTGCTCACGGCTGGTTATTTTTTCACCCATTTTTCTTTCTTATTTACATCCATTGGTTCTAATAACTTCCCCTCTACATTCCTTGGCAATACTGTCTGTTAGATCTCATTATATATATATATATATATATATATATATACATATATATATATATTATATATATATATATATATTGAAGAAAGTCCAAAGAGGGAGATGGGTCTTCAAAACGAACTTTCGGACACCGTTACTTGTGAGAGCACCTTCGCCCAGAAGATTGACAATGGTGTTTTCTTATTTATTTATTTTAAAACGGTCTACGTCTAATAACGCTCGTCAGAGACTACCCATGCGTAGTCACACCCCCCCCCCCCCCACGTAAACATATCGCATGATTGGGCTTATCGTGCCCGCTGCATTCGACGCCGTGAGAAGCGGCCGCTGGGAATTGGCGCCGCAGGGAACGCAGAGCGAACAGCGATCGGTTTATTGGGTGCCTCGACACCCTTCTTCTCGCATTCAGATCGGTGCTGGCGCGAGTGCGGCACACGTGCAAGATGATTCCCGCGTCCGGGCGGCGATAGCGGATGCTCATCCTAAAAAAAACAAAAACAAACAAACAGTTTTCTTCCCTGGCCTGATCGTGAGACAACAGAAACGAGACGCGACGCCACCAATCGCGCGCTGCTTTTCAAAGGGGGGCCGCGAACCAATTCCGCCCGCGCGGCAAGACGAGGTGCCTGGGAATAGGAGAGAGCGAGAGAACGTCACAACCAAACATCACGCCACTGGTCGCTCGACAAGCCTTTCCGCTTCGAATGCGAACGTTAGTCCCACGTACACAAAGGCTGACGCAATGCGAAGTGCGAATACTATAAACTCGAGTTTCTTGACGGAAAAAGTCCCCTTCCCAGCAATCGCAACAGAACTGCACAACAAGAGTTTTCACTCTCTCACTAAGTCACTCTCTCACTAAGTCACAAGAGTTTCACTCTCTCACTAAGTCACAAACAAGAGTTTCACTCTCTCACTAAGTCACTCTCTCACTAAGTCACTAAGGATAGACCAACGCAACCTAGCCTTGACGGCAACGTGCTACGTAAATCATTGACAGCAAGAGAGACTATTGAATGCACCGCTGAATTCAAGCTGCTTTTATGTACATGCAGCGAGCCCTATCTATGAGTGGGCTTTTCTACATCACAAGAGAAACTGCGTCTGCAGCTCATTGAGTACAAAGACACACTGTTACACGGGAATTCTCGTGTTCGCAGTTTGAGACAGAAACATCGAATGTCACGGATTCTTTTCGTAGAGGTAAGTCAACGATACGAAGTGAGAGTTGACCCATTTTTCGGGAATACATAGCGTTTCCTTTATAATTATCCCTGCATTTGAGTATCTAGGTGAATGGATTGTGCGCAAATTTATTGGAAACGGTCATTTTTCGCTTCGAACATGACATGATATTGAGACACGCCGTAGTGGGCGACTTCACATTATTCCGACCACTTGGCGGACGACGAGTCGTCGCGCTAGCAAGTGCACACGCGACACCTGCAGTTCGAAACGGGCCAGCATGCGCCTGCTTCACAGTTTCCGTCCTTGTTTATGGCCGAAATAATTACTTGGGCCGTCCGAAGCGGTGTGAACTGTGTAGTGCCGAAATAAAAAAAACAGTGCAATAGCCTGGATCGGCACCTTTTATATATAGCACCAGCTTATTCTGAATTCGTGGTGCCGAAAAAGGGAATTCGTTACAGCGTTTTACTGCGAAAGCTGTTATCAGATCACAACTCGGGACTCGCGCAGCGCAGTAGTTGTCCGCCGACGCCACCGGCGTCCGTAACCATATGGCGCGTTAAATTAGAGAGAGAGAAAAAAAACCCTGGTACAATGACACAGTGGGGCTCGAACCCGGGCCCGCTGGGTGCCATTCTAATGTTCTACCACTGAGCCGCACCTGTGACTGGCACTCGGCAGGATACATGTCCACCACACTACACGACATCACATTGTGTACGTACTCACTCATATACAAGCGCCATTGCTTGCTGTCAATGGGCCAGATAAGCCTTGATATCTGCTTAGCGTATGCGGCTGCTATGACCCCCGACACGACAACAGGCCGATCTGCTTTTTCGCAGCACGCCACGTGGCGCCCTCTCCAGAAAAATGCGAGAATTCGCGCCTGAATGGAAGCGCGCTCCTCGATCGCCAAGCATTTGCGCTCAAACGAAGAAGGATATGATGCAATATCTGCCTTAGTGACGTCAGCTTTAGTAAATTTTAATTAACAATTCTGTTAGTACAAAGAAACAATCTTGTCATTCATGTGAACAAGCACTTCGACCGCTTTTAAAGCGACTTAATTTGTTGTTTGTTCAGTCTGTCCCTGGACCATGTAACGTAGTCCTGTACAAAGAGTCGTCGGGAAATGCCATCGTTTATTGCTTCTCATCATGTAGCCGTAAGACACTCCGGCCAAACTGAAACTCCGCTGCACCGTAGGTGATAGGACCTCAAGTGCGAGGCCCACGGGACGGCTCTCAGCCCTCCCATAGTAGAGTACACAGTACTCTGAACCGTTACCCCCCCCCCCCCTCCTTTTCGAAACGAACTCTTCCCCGCTTAGCGCAAGGAGCGGGACGGCGTAAGGCTCTTCCTTAGTACAGTACACCGTACTCTGAATCGTCGAACGTTTACTTTAAACACACGAGCCAGAGATTTCGCCTTTGATTTTGATGTGGATAACGAGAATTTGATAGGTGCATTAAATAAAATCATTATGAGTGTCACAATCGAAGTCGTCCCATCGGACACGCGTGCGATCGAATGTGCGCATTTGCGCCTGCATGAAAATTGTCGGTGGCAAAATGTTTATAAACAACCAGCGAAACGCCAAAGTGAGGCAGACTGAACGAGGGCATAGGCTGGCTGCGTGGGCATCCCCCAAACGACAGTTACGACGGATGCCACACCACGATGTCACCATGTGTGAAAGTTGCGAGTACGTACCTGATGAAGTTGCTTCCGCAGTCTGCAGTGCACGTGCTGCAGACATTCCGGACTGTCGAGAAAGGTCTCCTCGACGTTTAACGCGAAATCAGCATCAAATGTCACCACAGGAACAGCGCGAAACATGATTACAGCCGCACTCGGGTTGTGAAGTTTCGCGTTTGATTTGCAAAGCGTCTGCTAGCGTGGTAGTTGAGGCCGTTGCGTCACCGCGCTTGCAACAGATGGCGCCACACGCTTTTCAACATGGCAGCAATCACTGAGCCCGCTGTGTTCTGGTGTATAGATGGGTTATGCTCGGCTGTTGACGCGAAAGCCGAACATTCGATTCCAGTCGCCGCGATCACGTTTCGAAGGAGGCGAAATACCGAAAGCCCGAGTGCTTAGATTGAGGTGCACGTTGGAGAACCTCGGGTAACAGAAACTTCCGCAGCTCCCAACTACAGTGTGTGTATCATTACCATATCGCGGTTTCGGCACCTCAATCACCAATAGCTCTTATTATCTGCGTTTCGCCTCCATCGAACTACAGCCACCGTGGTCAGGAACTTAGAACGCACGCCCTCGAGTTCAGTAGCGCGACACCTTGGGGAGATATTATTTACGACAGCGGGTCGAGGATGACAAATTCCTTGAGTGAGAGCGAACTTTCAAATAAATGCACCGCTGCGAAGCCATAATTGACAAAGTGACGACGTAGAAACTGCAGCACCACTGACAAACGGTAACGGCATTCAAGATCTTCCAAATTAGCTGCAACCCTATAACGGAGCGATCACTCGCTATAGCATTGGCGCGCGAAATGGCTACTCGAGAAGGCGTCAACAATTCGCAAATGCCGATTCACAAATTTAAAGGCCATTGTATTGAATAAACGTAGAACAGATTACACAAAATACTTACTGCAGTACAGTCACTGGTATAAACTACAAGGAAGAAAGAGAGAAAAGAAGGCACCAGTTATTAACGTCTACCGAGGCACTAACCGTATAAATCGTCAACCTTATAGCGCTGATGAGAACGTCGAAACGTTACAATTCCAGTATTTTCCTTTATAACGGAGGCCCCAAACGCACGCGGTCCGCGGATATTTCTTGTGTGGCTTGCGGCTTCACAGGAAATAGTTTTGCGATTCTGGCAAATATAGTATTTCGCAATATTTTCTCATCTGTTGGAATTGATAGCGCTTTGTTCGGCAAATAAGTGTCAGGAATCCTTCTTTTTTTCTTTTCGTGAGACCCCTATGCGCTAATTAAACGAGTTAAAACATCACCAATGAACAAAAACGCTCATATACTGCAAAAACGGAGTACATATTCTAGTCATTATTTGTGAAAATCAGTAACGATACGTTGTGTGCCAAATCCGACATCTCGTTATTTTTCAGAAATTCAGAAATGACCACATACGGGAAATGGAAAAGGCGTTTTTCGAAAGGAGGATGTTATGAGACAATTTGCCCCCCTCCACCCCCCCCCCCTCCCCACCGTTTTCGCGGATCTTTACTGTTGTCACAAGTAGTGTGCAGCATGGCACACTACTTTAGATGTGAGACCTCTACAAAGCATGCTCAGTAGACCAACTACAGGGGATGCTCTCAGTAGCTGTCAAATATATATATATATGGGAAAGAAGTGCACATACCTAAGGGCTCGTTTTTCCGTGTTTTGACACAATATTAATGAGATCTAACGGACAGTAATGCCAAGGAATGTACAGGGGAACTTATTAGAACCAATGGATGTAAATAAGAAAGAAAAGTGGGTGAAAAAATAACCAGTCGTGAGCAGGAATCGAACCTACAACCTTCTAATAATGCGTTCGATGCTCTAACCACTGAGCTATCACAGCGCCCTTTCCTCCATCCACTTTTTTGGGGTTTACATGTGAATTTAGAAATAGGAGTGTCAGTCAGCGCCATCTATAAGCCAAGCTACGAGTGTGAAACACTCTTTTACGCGCATATGTGGCGTCACGTAGCACGTGACGTTTATTACGAGCGGGCAGCTGATTAATAGTCCATACTTTTCTTTCTTATTTACATTCATTGGTTCTGATAACTTCCCCTGTACATTCCTTGGTAGATTGACAATGGTGTTTTCTTATTTATTTATTTTCAAACGGTCTACGTCTAATAACGCTCGTCAGAGACTACCCATGCGTAGTCACACCCCCCCCCCCCCCCCCACGTGAACATATCGCATGATTGGGCTTATCGTGCCCGCTGCATTCGACGCCGTGAGAAGCGGCCGCTGGGAATTGGCGCCGCAGGGAACGCAGAGCGAACAGCGATCGGTTTATTGGGTGCCTCGACACCCTTCTTCTCGCATTCAGATCGGTGCTGGCGCGAGTGCGGCACACGTGCAAGATGATTCCCGCGTCCGGGCGGCGATAGCGGATGCTCATCCTAAAAAAAACAAAAACAAACAAACAGTTTCTTCCCTGGCCTGATCGTGAGACAACAGAAACGAGACGCGACGCCACCAATCGCGCGCTGCTTTTCAAAGGGGGGCCGCGAACCAATTCCGCCCGCGCGGCAAGACGAGGTGCCTGGGAATAGGAGAGAGCGAGAGAACGTCACAACCAAACATCACGCCACTGGTCGCTCGACAAGCCTTTCCGCTTCGAGTGTGAACGTTAGTCCCACGTACACAAAGGCTGACGCAATGCGAAGTGCGAATACTATAAACTCGAGTTTCCTGACGGAAAAAGTCCCCTTCCCAGCAATCGCAACAGAACTGCACAACAAGAGTTTCACTCTCTCACTAAGTCACAAAAGCACTTCATTACTCGTGTATAATTTCCAATCACTCTTAAAAAAAAAGTTAGTAAAAAGCTTGCAACCACGAGCAAATAGTAACAGCCACTGTTTTTTTTTTTTACGACCCTTGTACTGCATACGTTAGCAGACGCTTAAAGGTTACAACGGTTACTACCTTTTGCGCACTCTTATTAACTCTTCACCATGCATCTACCTAACGAAGTTTTTCTTTTTTTTTAGAATGTACACCATGAAGGGGTGCGAAGCACCCATGCCTGTTCACGTTTGCGTTGTCTCGACTTCTCGATTGTGTTCGTGTTTGCACGCCCCGTTTTTTTTTTTTTTTCAACACGGATACCTACGAACTAGCTCAGCCCGCCGCGGTGGCCTAGTGGCTAAGGTACCGGGCTGCAGCTGACCCGCAGGTCGCGGGATCGAATCCCGGCTGCATTTCCACTGTAGGCGGAAATGTTGTAGGCCGGTGTGCTCTGATTTGGGTGCACGTTAAAAAAACCCCGGGTGGTCGAAATTCCCGGAGCCCTCGACATACGGCGTCTCTGATAATCATATGGTGGTTTTGGGACGTTAAACTCCACATAATACTAACTAGCTCACCAACTATCTCAGCTCTCATTCTAAAACGAATTCGCAGGTTGAAGATATCTATAGCACTCAATGTCGCTATTAAAAGTGCGCGTAATCAAAGCGCATAGCAAGCACGCAAAGTATAGCGCATGCAGAGCACGTGAACTGATGCAGGTAAAGCTTACCCCAGGCTCGGCTTCAGGATTAAGCTCGATCACCGCTTGCGAGCATGCGGGAGAACGCTGCAGAGCGCAACCGGCAGGGCGTTTACCTGGCGGTCGTTCACGCGCCAGAGGGAAAACGATCGGGGGCGGAAAAGGGATCCATTTCGTTATCAAATCTCCCGATGGCAGAAAACGATAGCGCCAAAGAGATTATGATGAGCGCGGCAGGGTCGTTCGCCCCCGCGCGCCCGGCCCCAATGCAGCACGCCTAATGCTCCCACGAAAGTGCGAGATAGGCGCAACAGGGCCGCTGCTCTTGCTGAAAGAAACAACCGCTTTCTAAGCGATGCCATCATGGTACGGGTGAAAGGGCGTGAAGCGCACGCCGTAAGCATCGCCCGTATTCGGAGCGCCGAGACGGAGCATAATATATCCGTGGTGATTTCTGCAGTTTCTCACGCAGCGAACAACTCGGACGCTATTCGTAATTCTTTTCTCTTTATCGGCAGTGGCAGTAGATTATATATATTGCATGCAAGGGAGTTCAATAGCGACGCCAGGTAGTAAAATACTCGAGAAGTCCGGCGTTTACAGCACGTGCACACGCTCGCGCTTCGCACTCAGAGATGGGCCCACTGCGAGTTCCGCACTACAATATATATATATATATATATATATATATATATATATATATATATATATATATATATATATATATATATATATATATATATATATATATAGAGAGAGAGAGAGAGAGAGAGAGAGAGAGAGAGACCTAAGTCTCGTGATCCAATGACTGCCAAACATATGAGGATGCTGCGGCCCCGATTAGATGAGCCAAAACATAACGCCGTCTGCCACTGGTATGTCGCACTATACATTTTAATATTTTTCAAGCAAGCATATGACGTCAATTTGACACGTGGCCGGCCGTTAAGAGAAAACACACAAAAAAATGATTCTGGTTTGCTATAATACCATCAGCAGAAAAGTCACGCAAAACACGGTATAATATTCTTGTCTAACGTCAGTGAACCATCCACGGGACTGTCACGCCTTGGATCAAATGGCCCTACGAATTTATAGAAGAGTGTAGCAATGTCAACAATCAATATAGTAATGGAACCGTAGAACGACCGTTGATCCTGAACTGCGCACATTTCACCCGGCCGAAACCCTTAAATAGACGCCTTCCCCGAAGCAATTCCCTCAACACGCCCGGCCAAGTCGGTGAAGCTAGTTTTCCTCGATCGCCTTTGTCGCCGTCATTTCGAAGAGGTTCGCACGAGGCGCTGCGTACGTGCCCCCTATGGCCGGCACAAGCGCGACACCTTCGCACGTGACGAGCCGCTCATCCACGGCTCGTCATTGCGGAAGGAAGCGGCAACAGGAAGTGCAGCCACGCGTCCTTTTCCGAATGCGGCCGACGACGGCGCCGATTGAAGGAGGTCTCCGAGGACGCTATTCATGCAGTCAGTGACCGCAGAAAGCGTTCTGTCATCGACACGGAACGCCGCTGCAGTATAGCGTCTGAACCGCGATTTACTACACGAGAGACTCGCGGGATTTTGAACGGCTATATAGTATATGAGGGGCAGAGCAAACAGAGGTCGCCACAAAGTCAAACGCGGCCCAAAGAACTACGTACTTCCAACACGCCCGTGCGTACTCTTGAAATGCAAGTGTTTATGTGCCGGCAAAAATGAAAGACAGAAACGCAGCCTAACCCCACCGAATTAGCGTCACCGCCCATGTTGGAAACCCGAATCGCTATACCTTTCACGGAACGCGTGTCTAGCGTTCAGCCGAAGCAGTCCGCAGCACACTGACTGCGCTACGTGGCGAAGAAAGTGCACGAGCGGTGAACTTAACGCGGGAGAGCACGCCATGACCAGTTCCGATCAGCTGCACACACAAACGGCCACGTCTGCGCACGTTTGCATATGCACACAACGATCCACGGTGTCGCTGCCCGGTTAATCGTGTCGCTATCGCGCTTCGGGCGCAAACGAGAAAGCGTCCCCCCTGTGGCCAGCTGCTACAAAAAACAAGAAGCCTCCTCTGTCCCCAGCCATGAAAGGCGTTCCGTTCTTTCTTTTCTCGCCACCTCTTAGCCTTGTCGCGAAACACCGCATCGCCAACCCGGAAACATGGCGGCAGCACACAACGACGTCACACGAGAGACGCATGCAAGTGTAGGAAGTATGGTGCACCTAATGATGGACCACGGGGCAAACGCCAGCTTCCCCTTCCTACCCCACTCCTTCCCCACATTTCTATTCTCCAGTTCGTCCAATCTGGAAGGTATACAACCACGAAGACAGAAGCATACTTCAGCGGGAAATACACTACGGCTCGCTAGGCGTCGCACCGACAAGATCTGATGATCTTGGTACACCGCCAGTATAAGCCTCGTTACGCATAACGTGACCAGCAGCTTATGGCTTAGATGACGCGTAAGGGCTATTTTGACGGGCTAGCAGCAGCGCGCCGAGTTGTCATAACAATATCTGGGGTTTAATGTCCCAAAACCACCATGTGATCATGAGAGACGCCGTAGTGGAGGGCTCCGGAAATTTAGACCACCTGGGGTTCTTTAACGTGCACCCAAATCTGAGCACACGGGCGTACAGCATTTTTTTCGCCTCCATCGAAAATGCAGTCGGGATTCGATCCCATGACCTTCGTCGGGTCGAGTGCAATTAACTACTAGACCACCGCGGCGGGGCACGCACCGCGTTGTCGACCATATAACCGGCACGATGACAATTAACCTAGTGGTCGTCCCGAAGGAATTATTGTGACAGCGGCGCCATTGGTGCTCTTATTCAAAAAAAGTGGCGAATATGAAGCTCAGGCGATTCGATACGCTATTTTTTTTCCTGGGGCAGTTCCACTCTGAACAGATTGCAAGCGCAGATCATTCCTAACTTTGCACAAATACCAACTCACCCTAATTGTAACAATGCTGAAAAAAAAAGGTATATGAGCAGTAAACGAGAGGGGTTTCAATAAAGAGGAAACACAAGATGTCGGCCGGAACAGATTATATGACGTGCTACGGCTATAGCCGGAGGAGGAAAAGTAGGAGACATATGAAAATGGCACGTGGCAGGTGACGACGTGTAAGTACAGTCCGTCCAATACTCGGTTTGTTTGTTGCAACCAGCTTCTTCGTGCTACGCTCAGTACCACTTGTTCGCTTGAAAGCAAACGTTGAAACCAGATGCACCATTACATACGAGATAAGTGGCGTATAGCGCTAACGCCAGACAAAGCGATGAAAACTGGAACATACAAGCCCTTAAACGATAAGCTGCGATTGTGTGCGTTCTGTACGGTGCGTTTTTTTTTTCTTCTTGCGTGTGTTGCCGCTCTAGACGCCTATAGTATCGGCCCAATTCTTCCCGAAAAAGAGAAACTGGTGGATCGGCTGTTTCCTTCAGCAACAATAGCTGCAGACACTCGAGTACACAACTGCACGCAGTCACTATACGAACAGGCTATAAAAGCGGCCGAATAACTCCTCTTTAGTGCACCTCTTTCCTTCCACGCGGTTCTTCTTTTGTGCAGCCCAAGTGAGGTGCTGCCGAAGCCCGGCTCAGTCGAACGCCGCGTATATAGTTCACTCGCGCGAGTTCGGCTTACGGCGCATTATTATTACTTTTTTCTTCTCCAAAACCAGATTCGACAAGCGCGGAGCAGACGGACACGACGCCTGCAGTACCCGCGCTACGCGGAATGCTGCGAATGCCCAAACAAGCCTCGGCGTGCGTGGCAGGAAGTATATAACACTCACAAAGCTAGGAGGAACTCTTCTGGGACACGCACTGGCGTCTCCGGCTTGCGCACGCCGCCCCCACAAGGCCCCGGCGTCCCGCTACGCGTGGTGACGGAGTCGGGAATCGCCGTGTCCGACGGTTTTTTCTCACTGCCCCCGTTTTCGCGACGTGCACTCGAATCAAGAGGGCCGCGGCACAGCGCGACACGTGCCGCGTCCTCACAAGACGCACTACACGGCTGCCTAGTCGAAAGATTTTGTACACACCGCGCACGTTGCGTCGGCATTTTGGTCGCATCGCGTTTTAGAGTCTCCCAAATGGCGAAGCTCTCCATCGGCACCTTGTCGGGCGTGTGGAATTCACGGCCAAACGAATGCGCCATCCTATACGACCGACCATAGAGTTTCCCACAATACTAACTAGAGGGAACTCTGGCGCTAGTGTCTATGGGAGCTACAACGCAAGGCACTTCAACGAGCACGGGAATGATGGGTAGTACACACATTTGTCTAATTTTCGTACTTCTGGCCTGCTTCTGGCTTCGTGTGTGTTCGTCTGGCTTGGAGCTGTTTTTTCACGAAAACATAAATTAGCAAATGTTCACCGTTTGCGCTTCACAACCTTATTCGTTTAAGCTTACTATTTCGAATCAAGTCCCTCAGTTCAGAAGGGTTCGTTCTTTCTTTGAAAACAAAACCGAAACACAGCAATAAACAGAGCCGCAAGTACGATTCGTCGCCCGCAAGTACGAAGACTAGGCAAATGTGTGTACTACCAATCGTTCCCATGGTCACTGAACGATCGCAGAGCCAGAGTGCCCTCTAGTTGATTTTGGGAAACTCTATGCGACCGACCACGACAGAACGTACAGGGATGGCCAAACGTTCCCAGACCGCGCCGCCGTAGGATTACAAGAAATAGCGGCGTGTGGACACATTCCGCCACCTCATCGAGAAAGGGTGACCGAACGGACATGACTGGGGCAACTTCAGCAATGCGCCTACAGTGCACGGAACTCGCTACTCAAAGCGGAAGAGGGGGGAAGGAAGCCCTAACCCGTGATGACGAGGCGGCCGGGCCTCGGGTCGCCGTCGTCACGACCCTGACACCGTTTACGTCACCTGGCCCGCCGTGCAGAGCGGCGTTGCACGCGCAGCGTCGCGTTGTCCCCTGCAGGAAAGCGCCGGCTGCCGAATAACAACTTTTCTTTTTTTTTTCGTCTACGCGCGAATTCTTTGTTCGCCCAAAGGAGGAGGATTTTTTTCCTCGTTTTGCTGACGTGCCGGCAGTTTGTGTTCTTATTGCGCTGCGCTGTCGCAATGGCCACGCGCCTGCAAGTGTATGTCGTTCCCGTCCTATCGTTTACAGCGTGGCACCACAGCGCCACGTTCGTACGTGTAATCATGCGCTCCCTTGCGCGTACGTACTATACAAACCCCCCCTCCCATTTCTCTCTCTTCGCTGCGTCTGAACCAGCAAGGGCTGTTTCCTCGACTATCAGACGTATCACGAAAAGCCATCAGCACGAGCAAAACGCAACGTTTTACGCGTCGAAATCAATTGGTCGCACCTGATAGCAACATACACGGGAGTGTAAGAATTAAGTGTGGCAGCTTGGGCTAGTTGGTATGGCATGACGATTGTTATGGCGCGAAAACAGAACGACGACGAAGTGTCCTTCTTGTCTTTTTGTCGTCGTTCTGTTCTCGCGCTACAACTACAATCGGGAGTGTAAGCTTACGTACGGTTTAAGTTCACGAAGTGTCGGGCAAATAATGAGCCTTTCTACAAACAGCAGTTTTGTCCTCGCAACTTGTATACCAACCAAGTGATCGATATTTGTGCTCGCAGACCATGACAGGCCCGCGTGCAACCGGTCGTGCTGCTCCTCATTTTCTGTATTTGTAGCACCGTGAATATTTTAAAAAGAAAAGGGCCCATGCAACTCGCTAGCTCCTTTTTCACTCGCCAGGTTCGCATATCTGTTCCCTTCTGAAGTTCTGTCGACTGCTAAACTCCAGAGACTCTCCTTCAAGGCAAACAAACCAAAGTGGGAGAACTACGTAATTTTATTACATCATAATTACATCGCATTTTGACCACCAGAGCTATCGACGAATTTTATGTAAAACATACAAAAGTTTGCGAGGAGAGTTGGCACGCTGCTTGCTTTCACAAAATGCCTACTGGCGATTCCTTCCAGACGCTAACGACAGTCCAAACCACGGGCGCACGTTAAGGAACCCCAGGTGGTCGAAATTTTCGGAGCCCTCCACTACGGCGTCTCTCATAGTCATATGGTGGTATTGCGGCGTTAAACCCCACAAATCAATCAATCAATCAATCAATCAATCCAAACCACTTGTACCGAAAGATTAGATCTAACTGCGTATTTTCGTCATTGCTATAAACAGCGGCCGAAACCGTCCTGCAGGGCCTACAATGCCAATACAATATCTTGAAGAGCGGATGTCAGGCTGATATACTAGTTTTTCCACCGAAAGCTGTCACGAGATCAGAACACGGGTCACGTGCCGTGCCGTAGTTCTCTGCCGATGCCGTTGCCGGTGCCCGTCACCAGTATAACAAGAATAAAAAAAAAAACTAGTGAATAAACACAACAAGGACATAATGCGATTCGAACCCGCGTCTGCTGCGTGCAAACCCATGGTATTCTACCACTGACCTACGCTAGTGCTTGGAACTCGTTTCCGAATTCGCCTTAGGCAGGCTTGATGTCTGAAAAAAATCACGTTATAATATGAATAATCAAGCGTTTTAGAACATAAAAGAAACAACCAGGCGTCACCCAATGCGAATTGCGTAACGAGTGGCTCGTCCAAGGCTCCAACCCATTACAAAAGCTTGTTCTTGATCACCTATTAACAGTGGCGCATACCCACTTCAGCATAATTCTTCATCGTAATCAGCCACTGGATAGAAAAAAAAAAGAAAAATGAACAAAACTCCTAGCAAGTGTGTAGGATACCACGCTTCTCCTGAAAATGACGAAGGATAGCATAGTGAATGCCAGCCTACTATACGCAAAAATAATGATTATTTGTGGCGTATAGTGGGCACACAGCAAATGTGCTTGCAGCAGTTACCCAAAGAGTGTTTAGAAAAGGCTCTGAAAGGCAACTCGTCCAGCTTTCGCTGTGACAGCGCTGCGCGTTCTGCGCAGGCCAGGCGGCTCTCTCTCTCTCTCACTCTCTCTCTCTTTGATTTTTGTTGGCTACCGAAAGCCATGCAACTACGCTGGCGCGTGGAACTTATAACAGCGCCGCACAAGGGATTGCGTATATCCGGTCACCGGCGTGGCGCAAGGGCGAAACAGATTGATGTTGATAATGTTGGGTTTAACGTCCCAAAACCACCATTTGATTATGAGAGACGCCGCAGTGGAGGGCTCCGGAAATTTAGACCACATGGGGTTCCTTAACGTGCACCCAAATCTGAGCACACGGGCCTACAACATTTCCGCCTCCATCGGAAATGCAGCAGCCGCAGCCCAGATTCGATCCCGCGACCTGCCGGTCAGCAGCCGAGTACCTTATAGCCACTAGACCACCGCGGCGGGGCGAGGGCGAAACAGAGGGTCCGATTTTTTGCGTCCGACCTGACGTGCAGCGTACGATTCAGCACACATGGGGCGGACGAGCGATCAGCCGCAGGCTCCACCCCCATACGGCGGCTCGGCTTGCACACTTGGAATACTTCATAGTCTATATAGTAAGAAAGCACAAATCAATTTCGCAGAGCCACGCTTCGTTCTGCGAAAGAATATAATAAAACTATAGGTCTGCACAAGCGACATCGCAACAGCCAACCGACTGACACCACTCTGGTGGGCTGTTAAGGTATACACAGCGTTGTAGGTACATCTTATGGCCATCGCGTATACAGCGCTCCAAATAACACGCGAGTTTGTCATAGCGCGCTCATTTTTGCCAGTATACACTTAAATTTTACACTATTATGTAATGCGTCAGCATACGCAATTAACTTTCTCGAAGTCATCGATGTGAAGCGAAAATGTGGACGTGAAGCGAGCCGAGACAGCCGGTGTCACCGTGTTTACGATGTGGACTTGCGTCGCTGCTCGCGATTGTTTCGGGGAAAAAGGCGGTGTACTGCAGAAACGGCACACTTCAGACATTACTTTATCGAATCGGGAAATTATTTGACATCATAAACAAATTGTACTCAATGTTTAGCGCCGGCGACGTCGGCAAGTTCTGCTATGCTCGGCGGCTCGATTCCATCGATTCGCTTTGGCCATGGTGATGGCAGCTAGAGGGCGACAGAAGCGGGATTGACGTCACACAACTTCCGCGCTGTCATTGGCTGCGGCCGTTCGGTGTTGCACGCCGGACATACGATGCGGTGGTCGGAAACGAAGAAAAGTCACCATTCCGGCAGCCGCACCACCGCTTCGGATGTTGCATCGGATGGAAGAAAATTTTTTTGTCTGTCTCGGTCTTCACGAAGAACGTCTTTTCGCGATAAACGTGCAATCGGTAAAAAAAAAAAAAATAGTTTCCGTCCGTGCAATCCTTTTATCAGGCTATAATACCTACTTCCGTTTTACCATCTATACCCACTCCCATATCGATTCGCACAAGCGTCCATACATGCACACAGCATAGCACCGCGAGGGCTTAGCTAACCTGAGGACAGCGGGGGCATTGTTTCTCTATACGCCGGCTGCGTCATTATAGTGGCGACCGGTGTCGCAAAACGCCGACGGCGCAGTGCGTAAAAAAGGTATTCCCTATACAAGGACGGCAGAGCGATAAAGACGTACACCAAAGACCGCCCGCGAAAGCAATGCAGTGCACACCGGCGACAAACGTCTCTGAGGCTTTTCGAAATATAACGCCACTTGCGACACACGCGGGCCTCCGCTCGGTGCTCTCGCACACAAACACAGCCGGCGCCCTTTTGTTTTACAGCGCTTATACACGAACAAGCGCGAAAACTATCACACGCGTATATATGCTGTCCGTGGACAAAGAAAGCGATTGAGTATACGACAGCGCCCTCGTCAAAATCATACGGGAGACACCCGCGGTGGCCCCTTCCGAAACGAGACAAAAGAGCAAAGCGCAGCATGCAGCTTCTCGATGTTGGCGCGGGGCTGCAACTAATAAAGGACAGCCGTGGGCACAAGGGTGAAAAACGAACGTCAAAAGGAGTCGTTTCGTTTCTAGGCAAGCTGACGCACGCATTCTTTTTTAAGGGCAGAGGGTAAGCAAAAATATGAAAAACAAAACCTTTTTTCTATTTCTTTTTGCGTTATTTGAAATCTACAGCCTTTTTTTTTTAACCAGAATCAGCCGTTTGTCTTAGTACGATTTTTTTTTCCCTCTCTAAAAATGACAGATTTCAATACTCATGCGGCGGCCTGCCATGTCCCTATCATTACGTATACCAATTGGAATTCCTTGCAGTTAAAGCATCGTAGCCATATGGACAAGTTACACTTTGCAAGCTGGAGTGCATTTGGCACATTCAGAAAAGAATGGGCCCAGAACTGCGAAAGCGAAAGAAAGTAGAGGTATCAAGCTTTCTGTCGGGAAATTATTTCTGGTCGGCGACGTCTTAGTGGTGCCATCATTGGCAAGCACCACAACTAATATCGTTGGACCATTAAAAGCAATAGGGCCAGCTTGAAGGACGTGAGAAAAACTGCCCCGTCCACATATTTCCACGTGGCATCAAAGGATACCGATCAATCCCACGGCCTTTGCTCGAAGGACGCCGAAAATTGGTGTAAACTCGACATGGCCCCGTTGAGAGGTGAACCGTTCGTTCATGAAGAAAACCTTCCAGCACCTGTTCTTGAGGCTGTTAAGCCAAAATCGTCTGAAACTATAGCTCACCCAAAATTACTTGCTAAATGCCTCCATGGGAAAATTCAAAAGCATAACGAGTCATTAGATTGTCGCGTGGGAGCATGCTCGTAAAAAAAAAAAAAGTTTTCCTCGGGAGTGAAACACCGCATATATGCACTCTTGATAATGTGTTCACTTTTAGTGATGGCAATATAGCTCGTGTAAATGTACTGAACTATTTTGTAATTTCGCCAGGGCACTGCACAGTGCAGGGCCTACGCACACTTGAACGGTTTCGACAGTACCGCGTTCACGCTGCCTAGCAGGCAACCAATGGGGCTCGCCAGGCAAGACGTTTCAACGGAAAAAGAAAACCAAAATGATATTGGTGATGAGTAACCTGGCTGGTGCCTGTTGAACGGGATCATCAATTTGCTGTTATCTCGCTGTACTTTTGAAATAGTGCAGATTTTCAACCTTAAATGAGATTTCAAAACGTTTTTTTTTTGTGCTGATGTTCCTTTTTCTCAGCAAATGCGGTGTCTTGAATCATGCATTTCGGCCTGTATTTAGATAACGTAACGGAAAACATGCTGAAGCAGAATTATTGAGGAAGTGCTCTTCTGCAACGCGGTATCTAATAGCTGTTATCAAGTGATAATTAGGTACTTCAAGTTTTAAAAAAATACAAAAAGTGAACATTACACTCTTCAGTACTAAATCTGCTTCAGTAAGACGAGCAATGACTCGTAGCACTAGATTGAATCATGATGCCCACATTGAACCTTTCAGCACTCGCACTGACATCTTTCGGTGGTCATTTTTCCCGGATGCTATAGAACAATGGAATTCTTTACCCCAACATGTTATTAATAGTACCGATGTACAAACTTTTGACAGAGAAATTGATGCTTATTTTGGCAATGGTTGAAGTACTGCCCATTCTGTTTTCCTGTGTTTATTGCTTAGTGGTTTTTTTAGGTGTTCTGTTTGTACTCATATTGTACTCCCTCCCTGTTATGACCCTCAAGCGAGGGTTGAAAATATTATTAAATAAATAAATAAATAAATAAAAATTATCGCAATGACAGTAAAATAATTACTGCAGCTCTTATGGTTATGGAGAAAAAGGTATACATAACCTTCGCCTAAAATACATGGCGGATAAACCCTGTTCTCTCAAATGGGCAAAAAAAAAAAAGAAGGCATGACCTCGGTGAACCCTGTGCGGCGTCCGCATTTTGGCGCCGTTAAAATGTCTACGACATAAATAGGCCCTTCATTTCCTACAACACAATGGCGACGCATGAAAGTACACGGCCTTGGAGACAAATGACGTTATAGGGATTATCCAGTCAGCTGAGCTAAATGAAATGGCGTAACTGACGGTATCAGTCACCGGCCATTGATGGGCCGGTTGCACATATATGGTAAACCGTACACCACCGTGGCGGAGAGTCTATAAGGTGTTACGCTACTAACGCGGGCGGGGTCGATTTCCGGCCCAGGCGGCCGTGATTTCGACGACGCCGAAGGCGAAAAACACCCGTGTACTTCACTATAGGTGCACGTCTAAAAAAAACTATTGGTATAGTCAAAGTTGATGCGGAGTCACGGACTCTTAAAAGTGTGCCTCGGTCGTGTATTGTGATCTCGGTAAGTAAATCCTCGCTATTTTTTAAAGGGCTGCGCGCGTGAAGTACGTGGCTATAGATTACATTTTGAAAAAGTGAAACACCAAGATAAAATTAATACATTTGCCTGGAATAATACCCTCTTTTGCACAGAGGGGAATTAATTACAAACAATGGCAACGGCAGACTGCCGGAACAGACGAGTTCAAGTCATACACGGAAACTTTGGCGAAGGTTCTCGCTATAAAGATGTTTTTTTTTTCACTGAATATTAAAATAGCAATGCGCTGCATAGATGAATCTTGTGATTCACTTTCATTGTAGAAATGAAACAAAGTAAACGCTGTCAGACCCTGAGCCTGTGAATGTAACCATTGGACAGGAGTACACCACGAAGTATTCTGGTCAAACAATAAAATTAAAATATGGAAATTCAGGAGGCGGAAAACGAATGGCCCGGAAAAAGTTATTCACGGTTGCTAGTTTTTTTTTTTTTTTTAACCCAGCCACTATGTGAGGAACACAGACACCGGTCGAATTTGGAGTTTCGTCACGGGGTGATACGCGAACTTTATTTAGTAGCTTAATTTCGGGGACTTAATTGGAAATATTTTTCGTCTTCAAACCCAACAAATGAAGTAGCGCAAAGACTTCCGCACGAGTGAACGGAATGGGCGTATACGCATCTGATGAATTAAATAGGCGTTCTTGAAAAATAGAGAGCAACCATCGGGTTAGCACTAAAGCCTATGACAAGAGATGAACGCAAAGCAAAAGAAACTGTCGATAATTGAGCAAAACGGTCCAATTATATTCGAAAGAAGACAGAAAGCAATCTATAGACTAGTTCGTACAATGCCCATCAACACGTGCCATCTCTTCACAATGTACGACGCGTATAGGCGTCCCATTTAGCCGAAGGAGAGCGAGGGGCAAGCGAAGTACACATGAACAGTGGCCGGTTTATGGGGTTTGAGGACCGCTGTCACACGTTCATCCGGGAACTCCACTCGGCTCTGTTCCGTGTCACGCAGTCTCCCTAAAGTCATATGGAAGTTCCACGGAGCTTTTCGCATAGGGAGTTCGACGATCTCCATTGGCGGCGGAATGGAGTTTTCTCCTCCCCAGTAATTTGCAGCTACGGCAAAACTGCGAACACTAAAGCGCTGCAGTCAACAATATACAATAAATTTTATCATATACTGATAGTTCTTTCACTGCACAATCCAACCTTAACGGGCGTTTGATGACAAAAAACAAAAACAAAATACGGGTATAAGAGAACATAACCTGTCTCGCTATAAACCGTCGTGACACCAGGTCGAATAAATGTATCCGAGCTAGCGCACACCACTGTGTTTCCGTCTGTGCATTTCGTTCGCTTTTTATTGCGGTGCTGTTCAATCTACTTCAGACATATAAAAAGTCAATAGCAGTCAGTGACATCGGCAGTCGTGCCAGCAGTAGATGTGAACTGTTGTTCCCATCTGCAGCGAGGGCTTCGTGGTCGCAACGTGAGACCTGTACTGATCAGACATCGAAACGGACAACGTGATCTAGCTGACAGCGCAACTCTAAATAGCTCGACGACAACTCACAGTGTGTTTGACAGCCGCACCTATAACGGAGCCCTTGCGGCTTCGTACAAAGTCCGTAAAGTTGCTGCGTGAAATGGACACAACTTCATTTCCATCGAACTCCCTAATTGAGTTTTGCATTGCTGAAGTTCAACCAAGTTCGGCGGTGACCACGTGACAGAAAGGCTGCGAGAGGTCGCACGGGAATTTATCAGTTGGCATCGCACCTAGTGAAAGGTATACACGTTTTCCGTCCGATGGGATTTAAGCACCATTAGCCGGCGGTGATTGCGCACGTATGAGATCGTCATGCGGCGCTGTCTGATATTCACGGAACATCGCAGCATCGACGTATATAGTAGGGAAAGCCTTCGGCGCGGAAATGCACGCTTGCACACACGACCCGCAGCCGATGGCTGCTTGCCGGTTCTTGGCTTCACAACTAGCGCTTCACATAGTTTCTTGTCCGCAGCGCAGTTATCGGAGCAGGCTGACACCAGGCTCCGTTGCATGCGTCCGGCACTGCGGCCCCGAGCAGTAGAACAGCATGTTCGGCACCTTCGGAGGCAGCCTCTGCTGTGTACTACAACGGTTTCAACAACTGTGTTCGAAATGCGAGAAAACCTCCAAATTTGAGCAGACCGCAGAGCAGATGGAACTCGAAGCTCGTTTTCAAAGCACGCACCAGAGCCCTGCAAGCAGCCGACACGTGATCTTGCAAAGCACGTCACTCCAACAATGGCGCCGGCGTTTCATCCTGATAACCAATATCCAGTGCGACGCAGTCGGAACAGTTGTTTGCAGCCGACGACAGACATATAAATTGGGAAATTCTGCCCAGTGGAGGCCGAAATTCCATAAACGCGAACCACCACGCTTGCTTTCATATATGGTGATTAAAAGACCCATAGGGGTATCCGGAAAAGTTCCCGTTCTATGCATTTTACGCCTTAGCGAGTGTTTGTTTCATTTCTAAACAAAAGCCAAATAAATGTAAAATGATTTATTAAATGCTCACAGTGTACAGCTTCTGATGTGCTTTAAAAAAATCCCCTTTATAAGCAATCCCTGCCTCTCGTCACGAAAAACAACACCACACCCACACACCACCATCGAAAGACACGCGCATAGTGTGTTTTCTTCCAATAGGAGGAACTGACAATGGCGGCACATCTTAAAACGCCTCAGCGGAAACCCAGCACACTCAGTGGCGCTTTCGTCGCGCCGCGTAATGCACAGCCCGCAACGGAAACGGGCAAGCGTCGTCACCGCAGCACCCCGACTTCACGCAATCCCCTGCGGTGACGCGGAGAAAAGAGCCACCGTGGCCCACGCACAGGAAGAGCAGCCCCGAGGCAGAAAATAGACGCACCAATAACGGGGACGCGCCAAACGAGACGCAATCGTCGCGACGGCCAAGACCGGACCTGTACAAAACGGCGGCGCGTATCGGGTCGGCCGGGCGTCCAGCGCAAGCTCAGATCAGTGGTGCACGCATTGGACTTCCGGTAGCAGCGTCGCATCCGGAAGTAAGTATACGCTACCAAACAGCTGGGTATTTGGAAAAACACACCTCGAAAGATCGAAGTAATCGGCGGCTGCCCGCAATATACAAGATGGGTCCACAAAACGTGTCCCATTTCTGTCGGCCATTTTGTAAGCCACTGCTTCAACTACACGGAATTCAGCAAACTCGTTCAACGTACCATTTTGATTTGTATATAAGGTATATATAAGGATGTTCCAACTTCCAGAAATGTGAAGCATTATGGTGGGTGAGAATGTTGCATGGAAGACGAGACATTGCCAGCTTCAAACATAACACGCGTGTACCAACTGCAGCCTATCGAGCGCCATTTTGGTATAAAATGCTGGCTACCGCAATATTATTGAGAACAGACAATTGTCTGTTTGTTCTCATTGTATATAACAAAGAAAATGAGCCCTTCAATTTACACTTATTATCTACCACAATGTATTTCAAAAACCAAAACGACTCTGACGGTTGCAATAGTTCCCAAAATCACGGTCAGCGCCCTCTGTATGCATTGAAAGATACTTATTCGAAAGTGTTCGAGTGCGCCCAATTTAGCCAAGAGGTGAACCACTCGTCGGGTCGGCGGTGACGACGTTACAGCAGCTCGTGTCATTCGTTGTAGTACAATAGAACCGGCAAGGCTGTACCGTTTCGTTCGAAGCGACCCTCGCATAAGCTTGAAGTCACCTCGAGCTTCGTAAGCGTCACGTCACATACAGCCACCACATGGGGGTAAACGCGACGCTGTATAGAGAGATACTGCGGCGACCCGTCTTCCACTGAAATTTCGTCGCTTCCTGGTCACGGAAAGCGTCGTAACAGGGCGGCCGCGCTTACGGCGCGCGTATGGTTTCGATACAGCCGTTAAATTCGATTATCATCTCAAATTACGAGCAACTTTGGTTTCTACGAAATGGGCGTGTCGTGATTAGTTGGCGGCCTATGTACGCCTGTTCCACATAAATAAGTACTTCCTTGAAGTTAAAAAAAGCAGATAAACCAGATCATGTAAGCTATTTCGATGCGACTTCCGCTACGACAAATGCATTCCTGATTCGACTTAAAGGAGGACTCGAATTAAAAATAATTGCACATTGTTGCTCTAAATACAAGAACCGGAGTCAAGAAACCTATTATAAGACTATCATAGGGCTTGGGAATGCGTTGGGTATATTTTCAATGCCGCTCCCATAAAGCGGTAATTTCGGTTTCAGTATCAAGGAGGCGGTTTCTCAATGACGTGTCATAGCAGTGTCACTGTGTGGCGTCACTAGAAGACAGCAACTTCCGACGCACTAAAGGGCAAATATGTCATCTGCTGCAGGTGAACAACGATGAGTGAATTGTCGTCCAGTGTCAGTGATATCAGCCATTCAGGCAGGACGCGGAGTTCGCAAACTGAGCGCAACTGTCTTAACTCGTCGGGATAATGTCTACTGCAGTGAAGCTGGCTTGCGGATGCTCAGCGACAAAAGCTTTAAAATCAATATAAGGTATCGCATACGTGCTGTCTGACTCAGGTGTGTGGAGAGGAAACGAAACATGTCCCTTTCGCGATGTTCCAAAATCGTCTCAGTACACTCCTTTAAAGTTCGCGTGCAAATACGACGGGAGTCCGACTGTCATAACACTGATTTTATTCCTTCGGCAACGTCTAAAAATAATAAACCACCCTGGAAATCGTAAATTTCCCCACTCACGTCCTGTACGTAGCGTAAGCGTTTCCGGAGCATCTGTACTTCCTCGAAAAGCAGCGCATCACCGAGAAGAAGGGCACCGCGCACGTTTTACCGAAAAGTGTGCGCATGCGCATCGATGAGTCACGCCCGTTGCCGTGCGTGAACGCGATGCGTCACACTGCCGATGCGGCCGCGCTTTTTTTTTTTGCAGCGCGCGCGATAAGTCTCGCAAGACGGCGACAGTCACCAGGAAAAGGGGCGACGTGTCTCGCAGGATGCGCGGCCTAGTGACATAGCGACGTCGAAAGGCGGGAGAAACGGACGGACGCCGTCGTCTCGAGCCGCGCACTATCGGGCGGGACCTTGTATACAATACGGGCGCATCCTGTGTCTCGCCCAACGCACGCGAGGACCATATCGGGCCGGAGGGCGATCGGCCAAAGGTGCAGCGGCATGAGCAGCACGCTCGTACACAGCATGCAACGCGCACGAGAGCGGGGCATCGACGTCGACATAATCCGCGTATGTGCGCGCGTGCGATCCAGTTGCATGTGTAATTGATTGATTGATATGTCGGGTTTAACGTCCCAAAACCACCATATGATTATGAGAGACGCCATAGTGGAGGGCTCCGGAAATTTCGACCACCTGGGGTTCTTTAACGTGCACCCAAATCTGAGCACACGGGCCTACAACATTTCCGCCTCCATCGGAAATGCAGCCGGCGCACCGGGATTCGAACCCGCGCCCTGCGGGTCAGCAGCCGAGTACCTTAGCCACTAGACCACCGCGGCGGGGCCAGTTGCATGTGTACGCGGAGCGACGGGAACGGCTGCAACCCGCACCCCTCTTTAAAAAAGTCTTCGTCTCGCCGCGCGTGTACAGTCGACCGCAAAAGTTTATGGACCCCGCGAGCGTGTAGCCGAAAGCCTCTTCGCGACACTTCCGCTACGTCAGCGACGGTCGACAACATCGCAGCGCCCGAAAGCATCCCTGTGGCCTGTCTCTTTTCTGACTGGGTATAAATAACTTTCACCTTTCACTTCTTGAAGCCATGCGCTTTTTTTGTTTTGGCGTCTGCGTCTACGTGCTTCTGTCTCGAGAGCAGTTTATGTGAATAACTGTTATCCGTCGTAATCTTCGTCACAATATGATACCTAGCCGTCGCAGCACCGTTTAAAGCACGCCGTGATGCCTTTATCCAGCTATGAAAATAGAAATGTGACGGTCATATATACTGCAGACAAGCGCATAGCGTGAAAACTGCCAACTAGCACTGCGCTACGCGGCAGTATATTGAAAGGCCAGTGAATAACAAGACCCGCTTCCGTCCAATAGCACTGCGGTCGACGGTAGACGGCGTTCCGCTAGCACGGACAAGCAGTTTGACATAAAGCCCCCACAGAAATTCGTAAAGTAGCGACACTCTCCTCCTCCGCTAGCGTTTCTCTTCGGTTTCCTCTCCTTCGCTCTCGCATTTCGAACGTGGCGCCACCTGCATTGCTCCTGCGTAGCAGACGCCCTTTCGCGAAGAGAGCGTTTGATCGGCAGGCAGCGCGCTGGGAGCATTCGCGCCAGCCGTCTAACTCATCATAAAATGATCGTAACAAGTGTAGCATTAGCCCATATGAGCTCTATTTAGTGCAACGCGTACTTGTGATCAGGCCTTGATCGAGTCACACGGCATCGCAGTGACCGGATGTTAACTTTGTGGGCATCACCCTTTAGTATGTTCTTAAACGTGAAAATGTGATCGTTAGTGAGAACAACCATTTTTTCTTGCCCCATCATTTAGCGCTTCTTCGAATAAGCTTTACATTGTAGATAACATCGCTCAAACGTTCATGTGCGGCTGCTACGGCTAACCTTTCTGTTAGCTGGCGCGATAGCACCCGAAGGGACAGTGCGACTGTCTTTTCTTACTCAGCGCATCCGCGGTGCAAGCTTCACCGTGTATAAGGTACACACCAGAGAGTTTTAGTGCTGGGTACGCATTCTCTTGGGGCGCTGCGGGCTTGGGGGCGCGCGGCGTTGCGTGCCCAACCCATACCCAACCGGAATGCCTTTTAGTTGGCGCCACGGTGGCACGCACGCAAACGCAAGCCGCACGAAGTTCACACGCGCTCGCAGAGCCATAGCGTCTTGTAGCGTAAGTATTATTTAAGTCTTTGTATGATGTAAAATCCCACATTAAACGTACATAGTAATCTAAACACTTTTTTATTGTGAACAGTAATCTGCTATACGCAAAAAAGTGAAATATACAAGGTTACTGTAACGACAGTGTCGACATCTTGTGACACTTTGTGCAACCACAGTCATGGACATGTTGGCTTATGCGTAATGTTTTTGAGGTGAAAACGAATAAAAAGGTTACTCATTTGTAATATTGTCGCTGCGCAGCTTTTGCATCAGATGTATAACGCACAAAGTTTCTGCAATAACAATGTTGTGGTTGTCTGTTTCACTATGGCCGCGCTAGATGGCGCCACCTATTCAGCTGGTCGGGGGCTGGCATATTTTTAGTTTCTATGTTCCAGGCCATTCTAGCTTTGGTAATCTGGCAGAAACCGCGTAATCGCTATAAGTGCTCGCATTTTGGTTTAATTTAACTCGACGGCTAGAGTATTCGCAGTGCAGATACTGTGAGTTCTTGCGAATGTGGACCTTACAAGGCGGCCGATCCATGCTGTCCGAGATATCGCGCCTTTGTGCCATGCTATTTGTATAGTGGCTAACCACTATAATTGCGCTTAAAACTTAAAAGCTAAAGTGGTGGCTCTGGCCAGCCTCGGCTTGCTCCCGTGAAGGTAACATGATGCGCGAGCATGTGCGCCGGGGCAGCTTATCTCCGCTAGGAGGCGAGTGGTGGCAGCGTTGTTTATGGCCGCGCAGACGCATGGCCCCAGCGATCTTGCGACGCATCTGTTTGGGGTTTCGCGCATGCGCAATACCGCCGCCCGAACGTCCTGGGTACGCAAGCCGCTTGGGTACCCAGCACTAAAACTCCCTACAATGTGCGGAAAGCATTCACAGTGACTGCCACCCAATGACAGCAACAACTCGAGTTGACTCGAGGCATCTATAATGTGTCAAAAGACACACAGTTGATAAACTCGAACACCTGTTGTTGTTTCGGGTAGTGGCTAAACGCACCAATCATACTTCAGAAGTGCGCCTAGTGGACGTATCTCACATACGAACTATATTGCCGAAAGAATAAGCTAGCGCATAAATTAACTAGCGTGCAACCATACGCGATTACTTCACGAGAGCTCCACTCGAGAATATAAACCTTCACACATATCAAGTAAACTGTCACGTTGAAAAAGCAAATAAACCATCACACGGAATGACATGTATGGTTGAGGTTAATAAACGATACACGCACACAATGACTCGAAGGCATGCACGCTTTGCATAGCTGTGCGCCCTAGCATCGCGAGTCCCTCGGCTGATCGGTCAACGTAAAATAGCCACAGAGAGCAATTTGCTCCGAAGTACGCGAGCACGCAACACAATCTAACGAAAAGTACCAGCTGCACTCCAGGTTTGTTTATTGAAAACAGCATAGCAAGGTTCATGGTTAGTTGTGGCAGCCGAAGGTGCGACACTTGAAGCTTTGATGAATGGCAATACTTATTTTTGTGACGGTCACACAGACAGCCACCAGTTTCCATAACCTGGCCAGGGTTTTCAGAAATCCCCCGACTTTTCCAGGTTGGCCGACACCCTGAGCAATGGCACACAGCGTAATCGCCGCCCGCGTGCACGCAGCGATGTAAAGGCTCATTCACGCCTGCAACTCAACGCGACCGATGTTCCCACCTGCGCGCATCTCTTCGCACGTTCACACTTCCGTTTTCCCGTAAAATAAGCTAACGCCCTGTTCCTGGGCACGTGATTGGCTCGGAGCTTTGCGACCGATGACTGAAAAGGCGAGCGACTGAGCCAAAGCAGTCGCTTCGCGACCGTTTCCGACCACTCGATTAGCGAATTAGTCGCCGGTGTAAACGAGCCTTTACAGCACACGCGTACACTACGCAAACGCACGCCGCGTGTACTGCGTATACGCGTAGCGCCCTCGCCTCTCTCCCCTTGCTTTCTCACCCCTTTCACGCCTCAGGGCGGAAACTGGGCTGCCGACCTTACAGCCGCAAGCGATGCTTATGCGTCGACCGCTGCCGACTCAACACTCGGAGAGCTCTGTATTCCATTTCCGCGACACGAGCGACGGATATCGAGGGCAACACGCGCCGCGCGGTATTCAAATAGGTTTCGCGGAGAGGGCCGCTTGCCGGGAAACAGTCATTTCAAAAACAGATTGCATTCGCGGAATGGCTTATATGCGCGGTTGTCGCGTCCAATTTGCGCATATCCTGAAAAGAGGGAGCGAGGAAGAGGTCTCCTTTCCGATGTCCGTTCCGTGGCTTACGCGCGTTGCGTTTCTCGAAACTGAAGATAGATTACGCGTGTATATACAGAGTTACGACAGCTCGATCTGAGAATCGGCCTCTGAAATGGAGAAAAAGTTACGCCGTGTATACCAACACTGACATCCTCAGGGAGTCACCGTCGAAAAACTCGGAAATCCATTTCCTTTTTTGCATTTGCATATTTGAACTTCGCATGAAAGAGCGTGACAAAGCAGAAGCGGTCGATCGTAATCGAAGGTACATGTTTCCAGCCTTGCTGTTTCTATATACCATCGCATTTCACGACTCAGCAGCTTTTTCAGTATACTTCGCTGACCGAACTAGGCCTGTGTAGATCTCCTGTCATGCCGAAACACGAAACAATCAGTACAAGCTACCAATGTAAACCAAAAGTGAACGGGGAACGCACCCATATTGGGCGCCGAAATGGCGGCACTCGATAGGTAGCGCAGACCCAAACGAATATAGTATGTAACCGCAAGCGGCTACGCGTGCGCCCTCTATATAGGAATGGGTGCTGTTGCGTAACGTCCGATTCGCGGCCACCCTCTGAAGATGCGTCGTTTTCCCACACCTTCGGCCTTCACGCCGAGGCTGCAAAACACCGCGGCAGAGACGGTGGACAAACCCCGCAGCGCTCGATTGAACACTGGAAGCGTGAGGTGCTCGCCTGTCACCGGGGCCTCCCGCACTCGAATTTCGCGTCGCCTATAGTTTCGACCCCGAGGACTTGCTTCTGGGAAGTCGCTTCAATGTCACTTAATCGTCAACAAGGGGGCGAGACAGCGTCACCGTGAGCTGCCACATTCTGCCTTTGGCAGCCGATTGTGCAATATATATATATATATATATATATATATATATATATATATATATATATATATATATATATATATATATATATGTATATATATATATATATATATATATATATATGCTCATCGAGAACCACCTGCATCTGCCTGGGGCCCTGTAGTTTAGGTCGCGTAGAGAACTAAACGAACAAAAAGGAAAGTGTTAATGAGCGCCATTCTTCCCACGAAGCTGCGCTACATATGCCGAGCTGCGAGGATACGCGAAAGATCTTGTAAAACATGGCGCTAACGGCGTCTTGTCACTCGGTTGGCCTTCGTTCGCGCTTTTTCAGCGACAACCGTTGTGGCAGGAACCGTCGTGCAGTGTTACTCACTGTCCAAGGGACAGCGCTGAGACTCATTTGCAAGAGCGTCAAGCTTGAACGCAATTACGCAACTATTCGCCGGAACTGAGACTCCCTCAAACAGCGTACGATACACACGGTCGCGAGTGCTCCGCTCGTTGGACCGGCGCATACGTACTTAAAGGGGCCCCCGCAACACTCCTCCAAGTATAACCATCAAATGGACTCGCTGAATGAGTTTATTGCTTCCCGGATCGATCACAGCAAACATATTTAGAATCCGTCAAGTACGATATGTCTCACGCGTTAACTGCTTTCTCTCTTCTATTGTCCCGACGAACGCGCTGGAAGCTATGCAGGGAGGGATCGCACGAATGAAAGAATTTCAGTCAAGCGCGCGTCATGACCTTGAGAGCTTTAATTTTTTTTTTTCCTCTTCGAACGCCTCGCTCACTTTGAGTGTGATCACGAGTTCGGGCACGTGGCGGCCTCCCGCGGCTGCCGAAATAACTATGCAGCCGACGATGCTCGAATCAGCCAATGGCCGTGAATGCGGGTATACGGCGCGGTCATAATGTACACCTGCACACGAAACACAGGTTCGCATGTAGCTCCACTGTCGCGACACTGCTGCATGTTCGAAAACCGTGACAAATGAGTGCACGCTTCACGTTGTACCTTTCTCGCAAACTGCAAGTATCCTAAAGATTCATTTAACGCGACGCCCAACAGAAGTGTGGCCAGAAAGGGAAGTTCTAATCGCTCCACAAGACCCCACCCCCTCCCTCCGGTAATTTTTGAACCTTAATGTACACGTGCACGCGCGAACGTAAAACACACACAGAGAAGGCGCTTTGGGAAACTATATACTCATACGATGCCACCAACCCCCTCTGCCCAGCGCAAAACCACGTGCGCTCACATCCCTCTCGGCACACTACGTCACACGGCTCGCCCCGCACGGTTTACTTCACCCCTCTTTCTCACCAAGCGCTACGGGACACGATCGATCTCGAACTTCACACGGAACATCACAGAGACGCTGACGGCTAATATTCGCTTGGAGTGTCCCTATAAAAAAAACGGAACCTCCATTAGATGCGAAAACGACGTCGAAATGTAAGCTAGCGCGTTTGGGAAACCACCAGCACGTACGGACTTTAGGCAATAAAAAGAAATGAAAGAATTGAGTCATACAAGAATGAAGTCCCGTGGCCTCGCCGCGGTGGTCTAGTGGCTAAGGCACTCGGCTGCTGACCCGCAGGTCGCGGGATCGAATCCCGGCTGCAGCGGCTGCATTTTCGATGGAGGCGAAAATGCTATAGGCCCGTGTGCTCAGATTTGGGTGCACGTTAAAGAACCCCAGGTGGTCGAAATTTCGGGAGCCCTCCACTACGGCGTCTCTCATAATCATATGGTGATTTTGGGACGTCAAACCCCTCACATCAATCTATCAATCAATTGAGTCACGTATGGTAAAGCTAGAAGCTGGCCCTATCTGTGCTATTTATTACATTTCGCAGCATGCCTTGCCAATTGTAATAATCATTGTTGGGGTTTAGCGTCCCCAAACCACCATATGATTATGGGAGACGCCGCAGTAGAGGGCTCCGGAAATTTCGACCACCTGGTGCTCTTCAACGTGTACCTAAATCTAAGCACACGGGCCTTAAGCGTTTTCGCCTCAAACAAAAATGCGGCCGCCGAGGCCGGGACTCGATCCCGCGACCTGCGGATCAGCAGCCGAGTGCCTCAGCCACTAGACTACCATGGCGGGACGTGCCTTGCCAAGTTTAGGAACACAAGTGGCAATGAAAACATAGAGGAAGAGTTAAAGGGACCGAACTGTTCAGAGCTTGCGATTAGATCGTAGCAGAAATGTGAAGAACATGAAATATAGTGCCATATTCCAGCATTCTCTCCGCGTTGTGACTAGGATTTGTGTTTTTAAATTGTGCTTAAACCGAAAACCGCCTTGCTGCGCAGCCTAGCGGGAGAGCCTAAGGTGGGTTATGCACTCAAGAACTTTGCTGAAGGTGGTCGCGTAGTGCCAGTCCTCAAAATCAGAGTATGTCCTGCTCCACTCAATTCTGTGCTGCTTACGACGTAAAAGGAGTAGCACGGCGAAAAGCGGCGCTGCTGTCGCGGCCGCCAGGTCGAGCCACGGCGCATGCGCGCGGAGTGCACGCATTCGCAGTAAACGACGCGATAACGAAAAAGCACCATTAAAATGGTCGTTGGTCCCTGTAAGGATTATTACGCTTCCTATACAATAGCGCGAGAGCTTTCAGATTCTTGTTGACACGACGCATCAGAGCTGATTTCGCGATGCGAAGACCCCGAACGTAGATTACAATCGATTCACTGTTGCCATGAGGGACGCGTTTATTATTTTTTTTTTCACAACCACGCCGAACAGTAAGTAGAGTCACGCTGAGACACCAGGCGGCCCGACGCAGGGCTCGCAAGACGACCCCCTGCTGCCACCCTGTGATCCAGCACACAGATTGACGGGGCCGCCCGTCTGTCTGTCTAGTCACATGCGTGGGCGGTGGGAAGGACACCTTACGCGCTAGGAATTCGGAAGTCTGGAGTCGTCCCCTCTATTTGCAGCAGCGACGGACGCCAGACGCCGAACAGCGAGCAAGCCATGTCACAGACAAGAAACAACAACAACAAAAAAAGCCAGACGGCGAAGAAACTGGAGGAGAAGGCGCGAGCCGAAAAAAGAACGAAAACCGTCGCGACGACGAGAACCACAAAGGCGCACCGTCGCGCCAGGCCGTCGTTGCTGCCCACACGCCTTTCCATACATACACGCACACAGGCACGCCGCCATAAGAGCCGTTGTCGCGCCGTGGGAACCGTGGGAATGTTGTTTCTCCGACGCCCCCCGGCGGTCTGGCGCAGAGAAACGAGATCTTGCCGCTCATTTGATCGGATGCCGACACACGATGGGGAGGTGAAGACGCCGGGCCCCACTCGTTGGCGTCGACGACAAACAAGCCGCCGCGCAAGCACAGACGCTCCCCCCATCACGCACTGTCCCGCACGCTTCCTGTTATAGAAGCCTTCCGCTCGTACCAGCCGTCAACAAAAGCAGGCTTTCTCGCTCGGTCACCTATCGATTTTGCCACTGTCTTTTATTATTTTTTTCCCCAGATGAAACTGACTGCCAGAACTCACGGGGTGTGGCGTACCAATCGGAGCATCCTCCGATTGGTGTGCCGTTCCACTCTCGCTGCGCGTTCAAGTGATATATCGAGAAACAAGTAGCGAGGAGAAGAGGTAGCCTGTAAGGGTAGTGGAAGCGAGAAAAAAAAATCACTCGGTGAAAGCGGAGTGGAAACTCCTCCGCCAATCAGATTCTCCGATTAAGGTGCCACTCCATTCCGCCCTCACTCCGCGTTCAAAAGACCTGATAGCGACTTCTTGCTCGACTTCACTACCCCTACAGGCTACCTTTCTTCCTCACTCTTTATTTTTTGATTAAAAAAAACACGCAAACAGTGCCAGCGCGAAGCGTTGAGTAAATCGGGATTGCGTGCTCATCGGATACACAAAGTTATATCTCGCTCGCGCAGTCAAAAACGCACAAAACGAAGCGAAATCAGTTGGTAGCGCGCAAACCTGTGAACGTGCCTATGGTGCGCTTCAATAAAGAAAATCTTCACCTCCTGCAAAACCACTCAGTATACACTGCGCATGCAGTGGTGTCAAGAGTTCGCGCATAATGTAACACTACAACGAATTCTGGGGGGTCAACCACTGAACTCTACTGCTTTTTTTTTCGGTTTTATTTTTCGCCATTTCACGAACACGGGCCGACAGTACAGTGGCTAGAAGTGTACCGACAGTTTGGACTAAATGATATGTGGGGTTTAACGTCTCGAAACTACTATATGAGTATGAGAGACGCCGTAGTGGAGGGCACCGCAAATTTCGACCACCTGGGGTTCTTTAACGTGCACCCAAATCGGAGCACACGGGCCTACAACATTTCCGCTTCCATCGGAAATGCAGCCGCCGCAGCCGTGATTCGATCCCGCGACCTGCGAGTCAGCAGCCGATATACCTTAGCCACTAAACCACCGCGGCGGGGTCAGTTCAGACTAAAAGCTGATCAACAGCCATATCCCGAGAAGTACATGGGACATAAATTTGGAGGACACTTGAGCTATGGCTTCAAGAGTACGGCATGACGATAGTTATAGCACGAGAACAAAACGACGACACAGAGACAAGAAGTGCCCTTCGTGTCCTTCTTGTCTCTGTTTCAAGAGTGCGTTGTGACAGCGTGATCCGGCCTCGTGCGCATCGCATCGCCTTCTGAATTGCTAGCGGCTTCGGTTCTCGGCGCAACCGTGCCGTAAGGAAACGAACGACCGTGCGCGTCAAACTGGTCGCTTCAAGGTGTAACTGAACGCCCATTGCAAGCATTGTTCTTAAGTGCCCACTACGCATCCGCTGGGCAACACGTGAATCTACGCAGCGGTGCCCTAAATTCGGTGGTGATAATGATCCAACATGTTTGAGCGCTTTGTAATGGGTCTACCTTTAAAACACCCACTCTTTGGCCAGTTCACATATTTCATTATTTTGTTTATCGTGTAGTCGCTTCAAGTCACTGACGCAAAACATTCTTAAAGCGGCTTTTAATCGAATTAGATTGGATTTCATTAGTTCTAATATTCTCTTTTTGCGAGCCTCCTCATAAGGTCATTGTCACCGGGATATCTCTTCTGCTGTAGAAAGATTCTTAATCGAATCAAGGCGGCTTTGATCGCAAACCTCTCAATTAGTAAAATTTGACTTCTTCAACTATTTTAGAAATCATTAGATTTAAAAGTAACAAGTGATCCACTATGTTTCTTGGCCCACGGCAAGAAACATAGTGTGGCTCACGCCATTATGTGGCTCACGCCCCCATAGTGGGCGTGAGCCACACCTTTAGGCCATTATCATCATCACCATCATCATATTTTGACGACTGGCGCGGTTCGCTTCTGCCACGCAATGTGACGCGTTAAGGAGAATCCTTCCAGAACATGACATGCATAGAGTTTTCCTTTTTTTTTTTACGCAGTTTCGAAATTTTCGTGGCTTTGCGGTAAAATACCTGCCTGCCACGTCTACAGCCTGAGCTCGATCCTAACTCAGTCGGAAAAATGTTCATCATTTATTTTATTTGCACCTTTCTCTATTTTTCGGGCACGAGCAAGATGATCTTCCACTCACAACCAACGACACCGACGCCAGAATGTCTGCGAAACGAGTCATTAGACGCTATCGCGTTAATAACAAATGAAACGAACATAATACAAGCGTCACCACTTATACCCGTTTTCTCTTCCATTATTAACCCACAATCAAGTGTTTACGACGAACAATCCGAGATTGCTTGCTTCCAGTCCCCAGAGGCTCAGGCCACAGAGCGCTCTAAAAACTCGACTTGCGGGGTATTCGATTGTAATTAGGGTGCTACACGAATGCGTAGCACTGTCTTAACGTTCTTCGCCAGCTGTGCTACGCAGCAGTGTTTTCTTGTGTATTTCTCCTATTCTATGATTTTGTGTGAATCTATGCGGCTCGATTTCACCTGGTCAACGAGGAGTAGTAATTGATCCACGTGTTTGCTCGCTGGCGGGGTGCCGAGACGCCTTCAGACGGCCCGGAACAAGTTGCGGCATTTCGACGCTGAAATAAGCCTTTGTTTGGCACCGACATGTCAGCCAAATGTTCAACCTGACAGTCGTGCGACGCTGTAAAACATTGTTGGCAGTCGCAGCACTCTATTCTACCAAGCAGCGCTTAATTCTGCATTCAGGCCGACAATCAAAAAGCTGCTGCGCTTAGGGCATTTAGGAAAAACCGCGTACGTATGTTGCATCAGTAGTATACTCCCAATATGTAACGCCCCTCCCTACAAACCTTATGCCACTGGCACGTTTCGTCTGCCCTTCAACGCGGAACCGTGTTCAAGCGGAACCAGATGACGGTCGACAATTGCAGCTTTCATTGGAAAGGCTGAACTCTGACGAGCCACGGATATTGACTCCTATGCGACGTCAGTCACCCTCCAAAAACCAGAGCCTGCAGTTGCTAGACAGACGACGAAAGCGAACGCGTGCCAGGGGAGGCGACCGACGAGCCCGGGTCAGCCGATCCCCACCACGGAAACCCAACACCGGCCACGCGAGCAGCGCGCGCCGCACGGTCGACCCCTCGCTAGACCGACTCCAGGCGCACGAGATACACGGGGAGCGGCGAAAGAAGAGAAAAACCCACACGACGCTCGCACAAGAAGCGAGACGACAAACCGATGGCAACCAGAGAGAGACGGCAATCAACCGCAAAAGCGCGCGACAAACGCGCACACGCAGGCGAGGGCGGCGAAAGTGGAGAAAGGGCGGTAAGGTGAACTGAGAAGAATCGAGACAAACAGAGAGACGCGCCATCATCCGGTCGGGCAGACGACGCACACTTTATAGACTGGCAGCCCTCTCACCCCCGGCCAACGCCACCCCCGCGCTTCATCGCGTGCACGTGCTGGCTAGCATCCGCGCCACAAAGACCCGATATATACCTCCGCGGACGCTCGCAAATCACCCGGTGCGGGCTCTCGGAGGGAGGGGGACCTCAAAACGAGAAACAGACGGCACACCGAGGAGCAGAACGCATCGAAAGAGAGCGCGCATTTCCCAAGTGTGTTCAACGAGAACTAAAGACAAGTCTCGCGCGGCCGAGGGAATCAAAAACACACCAGCAGAGCAGGAGGATCCGAACGCCAGGTGACGGCGGCGACGCGAGAAAAATAAGCAGAAAGCCGCGATGCCTCCCCTTCTCTTGGCGACGGCGCGCTCTCTCGCCCTCCTTCCGAGGATTTTCGCTCTTTTCGGAAAGACGAGCGACACGCACAACAGGGGCGAGAGGGAACGAGAAAGAAAAGAAAAACCATCGCAAGCCTCCCAGAGCTGAGGGACCCCACCAGATGCAAACGCGCCCACCCCCCTCCGTCCCTTCTCCTCCCCGCTAACCATACTTTATATCAGAAAGACCCGAGCAAAGCCAGCGACGACGACGATGCGCCGTACAGTATTTGCACGCCGGTCGTCGGACGCTTTTTTTTTTCTGTTTTCTACAAAGCTGCCACACGCCCCAGAACCTCCCCTTCTCGCTCCGTCTCCGGAGTTCGTTCTGCTTTCTTTTATTCGATCCTTCCCGCCGCTGCACTACGGCGAGCCCTAGGCGCAGGAGGAGAATCGACGCGGGGTCTGCGCCCGGCCTTGGCCTCATCCTCCTTTCTCCTCGAAGAAGGGAGCAGCGCGAAAATGGGCGAAAAACGCCTTTTTTTTCTGAAAAACGGGGAAGGGGGACAGGGCGGATATTGAGAATACGCCTCCTCCTCGCGGGCCCTTTATCCATGCGGAGCAACGAACGGCCTGGTCTGCTCTTGCTCGCGTGTGGTGGTACTTGGCTCTCCGACACGTGGCGGCAGCTGCAACAGAAGGCGCGCGACGTCAGCAGCTTCCCGAACCTAAACGTCGGACACAATGTGCGCGCGGACCAGCGAGAGCCTCCCGTGTTCCCCACGCACCGTGTATGCGCGTTTGTACCGCGCCCCCGTGCACAGGGCCCGGTCTCACGAATACAACTCGAGCCAGAAGGCGAGCTCTAATCGCGCGACGAGCCTCGCGTCTGATAGCCGTTACTCGAAGCTTCTTGTGCGACGGCGCCGCAAGCTCGAAGCCAACCCTTGACCCTCGATTCCCAAGCTCCGCCTGCTCCCCTTTTCTCGGTCCTTTCACAACTACCACCACTCTCCTCCCTTAGTGGTAGAAGTGTGCCCCGACACATGAATACTCGTTTTCGCCGAAAACTGGCTGAAAACCCTGCCCGGTGCGCGCACACAATGCGGCCAGGTACTGTGCTCCGTGATTAATATGGCACGCGTCGCCATAGGTGCCGACCGCAAAAGCACGAGAGCACGGAAATGCGCGTGAACAGCGCCCACAATGCGCACACGCCATGACGCCAATAATAAAAAAAGCAAGCATAAAAAGAAACGAACGTTTGCTAACCAGAGCCGTTCGCAGCGATTGTTGCCGCGGTCAACTGGGAAGTCCATCAGACGTGCATCCACTTCATCGCTCTCCTCAAACTGTCGAAACAAACGAAGATTCGTACTACAGTGCGCAGTCTACACCACACACTATTCTACAAATACAGTATGCCACATCGGGTTAGGCCAATTGGTGATCTTTAATTGAACATTAACATAGAACCGACACCACAAGCAAACTGGAGTCGCAAACGTATCGAGCAGTTGTTTGTTTGAGGAAATTACACACAATGAGGGAAAGAAAAGAAAACATTGTACTGATGTCCACCCTGTAACTTTCTAGCTCGAGCGCCAGACACATAAATTATGGCAATAAATGAATGAGGTGGAATTACAGAACTTGAAGACAGGGATATGATTCATGGGTACATATGTACAGCTTTCAGCTCAGTTTACTCGAACGCTCCGCCGCGAGGCCTGCTTCGACAGACGCCAGCGCCGCCAAGCGTTGGACACGGTATGTTGCAGCAGCTAACAACGATAGATGGAGCCTGAGCGGCGGGTAGGATTATAAGATTGATTCATTGTACAACGTTTACAAACCCCATGTCCCTGCCCTTGCTCTTCATACATATTTTTTCGAGCGCCAGATGTGACATAGAGCTGGAATTGTGCGTGAGATGTCGAAAGCAATGCTTCATTGCCAAGCTAAGCATACGTCAACGCATTTCATGAGCGCGGGTGAGAGCGCAGCCATGAGCGAAACGCGGCGAAAACAGACCAGCCAAGTGAGTGTATTCGACCCACCGACCAAACCGAAAAGAAAGAAGTTTACCATTGAAATAGGCCCGCGCTACATTTATTGTTAGCTGCAGCAAACATACCAGTGTCCAACGCTTGGCGGCGCTGGTGTCAGTCGAGGCCACACAGCGGAGCGTTCGAGTTAGCCGTATTGACGGCTGTACACTAGTTCGCATAGTTCGCTTCAGAAGTGACACTAGTTCACATAGTTCGCTTCAGAAGTGACCTTTTGGTCACTTCTGAAGCCCTGAAACACTTTTTTGTGTAACCATGGAATTAATTCACTGGAACAACATATTACCTCACAAAGTGAACGCCGCAAAAATTTTAAGAATCCGCCCAGTATGAGCGGAGTTACAAACATTTGTTACACGCTGCAATCAAATTCTCTCTTCTCTCGTCTGCCCCGCCGCGGTGGTCTAGTGGCTAAGGTACTCGGCTGCTGACCCGCAAGGCGCGGGTTCGATTCCCGGCTGCGGCGGCTGCATTTCCGATGGAGGCGGAAGTGTTGTAGGCCCGTGTGCTCAGATTTTGGTGCACGTTAAAGAACCCCAGGTGGTCTAAATTTCCGGAGCCCTCCACTACGGCGTCTCTCATAATCATATAGTGGTTTTGGGACGTTAAACCCCACTAATCAATCAATCAATCAATCAATCAATCAATCTTCTCTCGTCTCGACGAAAGCGCTGGAAGCTGAGCAGGCAGGGATGGGAAGGGCAAACAGAAAACTCCACTCACGCCTCGTGAACTTGAGCATTTTTTTTCTTTCCTTTTTGTTTCGAATACGCGGCTTTTTCAGTGCAATCGCGCGCGCACGCGTGGAAAGTGACGGCCTCTCGCGGCGACCTCTGTAACAAGCGACCGCGCCATGTTCAAACCAGCCAATGACTGATAGATGGGTTTACTGGGCTTTTTTTTTTTTCGTGATTTATCGAGAGAAGAGAAAGGTAATTTTAGCTGACTGATAATTTATTGTGAATTCCAGGCCGCGTCCTACGCTATGATATTTGGCTCGCGTGTTGTGGGGAGCATCTACTACCGATCAGCACCGTTTTCTGATCATGCTCAAAAAGTGTTACAGGGCCCCTTTAAGGTTCTACGAGCAGCATCGATCCCACGAGTGGACCCATCACGTACAGTTCAGAATTTGAATGATGCGACTGTCGCCTCGCCGGATATGATTGATTGATATGTGGGGTTTAACGTCCCAAAACCACTATATGATTATGAGAGACGCCGTAGTGGAGGGCTCCGGAAATTTAGACCACCTGGGTTCCTTTAACGTGCACCCAAATCTGAGCACACGTGCCTACAACATTTCCGCCTCCATCGGAAATGCAGCCGCCGCAGCCGGGATTCGAACCCGCGACCTGCGGGTCAGCAGCCGAGTACCTTAGCCACTAGACCACCGCGGCGGGGCGACGCCTCGCTGGATATCTCCTAAGTTTTGTGAAATTTTATTATCAATGCTAAACATAACCAGCAGCCACATTTCACCTGCGGATTAACATTGATAAGTTGCGGTAAAGTGGATCGTTTGCCCACTGCCTAAAAGTGCGATATTAGTGCGAAAACGTTGCTACCTCCTGTCATCCGCAAACATCTAAGGCGACTGCATACATCGACCCTTTTGGTGTTCACTACTGAGATTACGCCGAAAGAGCGCTCAATATCTATTTTTTTAGCTTTTTTGTTGATTTCATTGGTCAGAGTCCTGACCTGTCACTCATGTAATCGCTCCGACACGGCAAGATGTGGTACAGCGGGTTGAAGCAAACCGGCGTTTAGCACAATGCAGGCAATAACTTCGGAAGTAGCGATAGACTTAGGTCGAAGTGTACACGTCCATTAGTACACTTCAGCTACATTCAAGCTAACATCACCGTTTCCAGAGCCCAACAGGGACAGGTTGAGAAACAACCCCAGAAACGCTCCAAAATTCTGCAGGACGTCAAAGAGGTATATGGGCGTACGAAGGCACATTAAGGAAGAAGGGCTTTTTTTTTTCCTGTCTCCTCTTCCAAGATGCCCCCCTCGTAACTTTTCTTGTTGCAGTACAGCCCGGTTTTTGACGAACTAGCACAAGAGACCGGCTGCACGCACGCACACACACACAGGAAAGGACAGCAGTAAAAACATCATTAAATAATAACAATATAAAAAAAGAAATCTGGATAAAGACAGGCGTCCGAGGCCCGACCTTTTCTACCTTCCCCACTACACCTCCCACGACCGGCGTCTCCGCCTGCCCGTCTTGCCTTCCGGAAGCGAGACGTCACACACTCCTACGTACGCACGGTCGCGAGCGGGCACACAGGGCGCGAGCACGAGCCGGGGACCCGACCGTAAGATTATCCCGGCGCCCACGCACGAGGGGAGGGGGATGTGAAGAACCAGAACGCTTCACGCACGCTTGGCAAACGCCTCGAGAAACCGAAGTAGGCTTTGCGGTGCAGTGCAGAGAACACGAGGAGGGCGGGGAGGGGATAAAGAAAGGGGGTGCACGCAGTCCAACAGCATCGTCAGACTCTGAAGACCGGATGACGCACGACGGAAGGCCGTCGTCGACGGTCGACGCATCGGAAACGAGTCGGGAGGAAGGATCCCCGACCGAAAACCGGCCAAACATCGGAGCAAGCGTAAAATATGCGCGAGACCTGATGCACGGATGACGCAGACCTCTGCATAAGTTGTCACGCAGGAGGAGGGTTATAAGCGTCAAGAACGACTTCCACCGTTGTTCGTCGTGCTTCATATGTGCGGGCTGAGAAAACATCGACGACGAGGACTGACATTATATCAACCCACTCCTGCGACAAGGGTACAACGTAAGCGAAAATAAAAACAAAAAGTCACATCGCAAAACGGGACCGAGTCGCATCAAAGAGGCGCAGCAGCGTCCGCTAGAGTGAAGTCACCTCCGGTGGGCGTGTACTCTTGCTCATTTTGAAAGGCGGCTGCAGACGGTAGTGTCAGCGAAGAAACTCGCAATGTTCGGACACTACACGCGCACGAATAGAAATGGGCGGCAAACGCGTTTCGCCAATGTGTGCACCTGAACAGCGTACACACAGAATGGAGAGAAAAAAAGAAAGTCAACAACGGCGACAAAAAAAAAGTGAAGAAAAGTACGGGCAGTAGAAGGTGCACAAGAACAACTTTCGGAGTCGCAAAATAGGAGGTCAACGCTACGCAGATGGTAAACTAGATGCGAATGATGGAAACCAGAAAAACAAGGCCATGAATATTTACACAAACAAGCCACATTAGAAACAAGGTAAAACAAAGGACAGGGCTTTTTTTTATTCTTACACTCCAAGGAACGGAAAAAGACCAGGGCAAACATTCGCAACAGGATGAAGTATTCGCTGTACTGCAACAAAATGTCCGAAAAGGGCTAGTATAAAATCGCGATGGATTATGCCAAGATATTGGACTCGCAAGAGCCGCAAAATAGCGACGACTGTTAGACCCACAGATGGAAAAAGAAAAAAAAAAAGGCAGCAATACAATAATGGACATAGGGAGGGCACTTACGAAACAGAGACTTCCTAATTACAGCAGTAGCCAGCAGCACAATATGGAAGTAGAGGATTGAAAAGATCGGAAAGAGATTTGAAAGATCTGAGGGTGCAGGCTATGCAGTAAAACCTGATGTGACTGAACAGTCAGTCTCCCGACGACCCAATCAAAGAGAAGACGCAATTAAATATCATCATCACGGGCACAATGCGCCTTTTGATACGGGCGAGACTGCGTGCGCGCGTATATATACTTGCGCGAATGAAGGCGAGCACATTTAAGACATTTGTCAAAGAGTCGTTCTATTTGTAGTGGGGAATTCGCAGATTTAGTGTTTTAATTTTACGACAAAAAAGAAGAGCCAGAAAACCGCCTTATAATTACATCCAGCGTTAACGAAAAAAATATCTAAAGCAATGCAACATGCGGCATTGCTGAAGACACCTCACTACTACCCCAGTAAAAAAAAATAATAATGTAGCCTGTATTTTGGCACGCTGCATTCAAATTTAGTATATGCAATTTCGAATACGGCGCAAATGGAAGCGCCTGTTTCAGGTACGGTAGCAAGCTCAGTATGCTATAGGTGGTCCACGCATTTCCATTTTGGCAGGGGTATAGGGTCGAATGACAAGATGTCATGCTTCCAGATGAGTTTTGAAAAAGACCAGATACTATAGACCAGCCATATACCAGAGCTGCTGAACTTCCCAAAAATGCATGTTAATGGAATTAAAATAGCTGGTCACTGGGCGTGCTGATGCCTCCTATCTGAAAACAGACGGGTGCCTTACCCAGGAGGGTTTTTTTTTTGGGGGGGGGGGGGGGGTTAGGTGTAGAACGGTTAACTTTGACAACTGGTGGTCCATGTGACCGAACATAAATAATTTAGCATCGCTCAAAATGTTGAAGCATAAATACATTTCGGGGCGAGTTAAAACCCCGTAAACTCCCCTAGTTACGGCCCTGGGATAAACAAACAGTAACGCAAAGCCAACCACGAGGAGGTCGGATATAAACAGCCTTCTCCAGCGCACTCGGTCCCACTGCCGCGACAGAAATGCTTCCACCGAGAGAAATACGGCCACACTTGCAAAAATTCCTAGCGTGCGCGCTTCGAAATTTGCTGGTTTTCAGGCTTCCGCAACGATGTGGGAGAAGTGTCGTATCAGCACGACGATGGCAAGACTGCATGACTTTGCCTTCAATCAGTCTCAACATATATTTTCTCTCTCTCTTACTTGTTTCCCACCGAATGATACTATAATCAGGGGGCAGAAACTGCCTATAACTTCGCTTCGGCAGCCGCAGCGCCATTTTTACCACTGGCGGTTGTCAGGCATCCTACTAGAAATAAATCTCAAACAGAACATTTTCTCCATGACGTCACTGGTCACGTCCCCAATAAAAGGAAAGGTCGAAAAATCGAGATGAGGGTTGCCACGGGAGCTCTCCTTTCCCACTTCGCATGCAAGTTGAATGCGCTCATGCCTTCTTTCAGGTCTGCTGGCCGCTTGGGCGATGCGGCCATTAGTAAAATTGTGTTAATCCTTTGTTTTAAATTTCTTGGTGTTTTTTGAAGAGGCGAAAGTTAGGCTGACTGATTTCTCAGTAAAACTAAACTAGATCGCCACAAATTAAATGAACTTTTTTTATTGCACGTTTTGTACAAAAAATACACATACATACACGTAGTGTGAAAGTGTCAATCTATAAAAGCAGCTTTAACTTACAACTGACATACGGACATAACAGGCAAACGTAGAACCCATAATATCGGAACCAATGCGAAGATTAGCAACAATCGCGAGAAGGACACGTCGCATTTGACTCAATCACGTCTGTTATGACGGCGCGCATAGTTTTCTTATAAAACTTGAGTACCAAACGAGACTGAAGTTGAGAGGCGCGGAAAGGTTTGCAGCGATCAGAAGTTTTTCGAGAAAGAACGTCGTTGGAAACAGTGTTCAGGCAAGATGACTTGTCGTCGTCAGGGCAACAGCGTTGTCTTGACGAAGAAAAGCTCGCTTGTCAAAACGCTGGCTCCACGACATTCACTGTAATTATTTTTAGAACCATTTGGTCCATTACGTGTACTTAAGTGACGCTATTAGATGACTCACAAATTTTCAAACCACGGCTACAAGAATTTCATGAGCAGGAAGCAGCCTATAATTACTTGACATCATTTGAACTACAAGTCGAAAGTTTAAATAAAAAGCAAAACTATGTAGCCGATCCAACTCGAATTCAAACCTTCCAATAAACGCGTTTTCCCGACAGGAGCTTGGCTGCCGTCTTCACCAATTTGTCAAGCGACACTGCCCTTCTGTCAGTCCAGTCATTGATTGATTGATATGTGGGGTTTTACGTCCCAAAACCACCATATGATTATGAGAGACGCCGTATAGTGGAGGGCTCCGGAAATTTTTGACCACCTGGGGTTCTTTAACGTGCCCCCAAATCTGAGCACACGGGCCTACAACATTTCCGCCTCCATCGGAAATGCAGCCGCCACAGCCGGGATTCGAACCCGCGACGTGCGGGTCAGCAGCCGAGTACTTTAGCCACTACACCACCGCGGCGGGGCGTCAGTCCAGTCAGGCTTGCAGAAAACTGGGTTTAGTCACACGTGCTCATGCAATGGGTCCAAATTCTTGTGCTCACCCGTTGCCTTTAGGAAACACCGAAAAAACTTCGCGGAAATGAAAATCTCCGGGTTAGCACACCGCAGGGCCGCGGAAGACGTGTGTTGCCCGATTAAGCCATCTTCGACGAATGCATGGTTGGCTTGTCCGGCGTAGCTCACTGCGGCTTTCGCTCTCTGCCCGCCACAACTTGTTTTTATCTTTCCCGTAGTTGACACGCCAACCGAGGGAGATAACTGAGCGCGATCCAACTTGGAATATCGCTGAGCGAGGGACGTGAAGGATTGGGGGCGAGCGCTACGAACGCAAGTCAATCCCGCGCTTCGCCTGATTTAAAATTCACAAATAAGGAATAAGAAAAGACATATAATCAAAAGAGAAGTTCTTTAAAGAGGTATCGATTTTTCTTTTCGATTGTAAGACCTTGTGCAAGCAAATAAATGAGAACATTCACATCAAGCTCACTCTGTTCAACCGGATCTTAGGTTGTCCGGCAACCGCTATACAAGCATGCATGTTCTTTGAAACCAAAACCAGCCCAAGCCCGGCGACAGACATATACCACCAATCACAACATACGATCATGTCGCCTAACGTCCGAGCTTCGGTATGAGACTGCCGTATACAGCCTGCATAGGGCACGAAGTGAACGGCAGTTTCCGTCGCACGCGCTACAGTACTGCTTAGCTTCACAAATTACGTGAGAACCTACGCTTATTCTTTATATTGCTTCCTTTATTTCTTTGCTATAACAGAGTGAGTTCGCATTTCCGGTTTTCAATTGCCGCTACGGTATAAGCATGACGGGGGTACTTTATATCTGCCGAGCTAAGGCGGCTGCAATAGTATGAAATAAGTGCTTCAATCGACAGAAACTGCATGTCATGAGGATGAACAAGTAGTCCAATCAATCATGCGTTGACCTATATACACAAGAAACGAGATATCACCGCAAGACAGTGCCGTCTGGCTCTGAGTGCTTGTACGGAAAATCATAACAAGTTTATTGAAAAATAATGAAAAAAAAAAGATGGGAAAGGAGTCAATCAGGCGACGCGAACAGCCATGTGGCCAATGCGCATGCCAGCATATGCACAGCCTGTGGGCGATAACCGGCACTCCATCGAGCCCACCACCAATATAACATCCTAAAACAAGTTATACCAATTAGCACTGTAAATCTCAGGCTATCGCCTAAGTGCTCCAAACTCCTCTGTTGAAATGAAGTTTTTCTCCTCTTAAGAGCGCTTTTAGCCCCCCCCCCCCCCTCCTCTCGTCAGTTATCAAGAACCAACATCAACTCTCCCAACTCCTTATTTCGCTAATAATCGGTCTGTCCCTTCTGCACTACATGCACACACTTACACACCTAGTCGTAAGGATGCGCACTGACGCGACCGCTTGTTGTGGAGTACGCCAATACATATAATGCCACAGAAGCTCAGCGACCGCGCCGTATCGAGGTACAGGGAAAAAAAATACAATTATGTGTTCAACAAAATTAACGATTCTTTCGGCTAAACAACCTGTCAGAAAAAATTCCCATCGACGTCCCCTATAGCTGCGACGTTAACACCAGTACGGTGACAAAGAGCATCTGCCATAGGTTTCTTGTACGTGGCTCTCTTCTTTATCTGTGGGGTTTTACGAGCCAAAACTACTATACTGTCCCGCGCTCCGATTCAATATGCTGCTTCTACTTCCACCGATAATCCGGGCGCACCGTAGTGGGTGACTCCAAAATAATTCTGACCACCTGTGGTTCTCTAGCTTGCACCTATACTTGCGTGCATTGGTGCCCTTGCATTTCGCCCCCACAGAGATGCGGCCGCCGTGCGCGTGAGAATCGAACCCGCGCCCTGGCGATGCTTGGCAGCGCGACATCATAACTGTTGAACTACCGGGCACACCGCGGCTCGCTAAAGTGAGCACTCACAGCAACTTAGGCGAACGCTAGCGGCTCGTCCCAAGACGAGCGCTACCTCACGGCTCAGTCAGCTCTTTGCCAAAAGAATAGGCGTGCCATACGTAACTGCCGGCGTTATGGACGAAATATAGAAATGATTTTAGTAAGCGGATGTCGTAAAAAAGGGGCTGAACGAATACATTCTGGAACTTTCCCATTAGTCAACTTCTTACAGCGCGTCGTAGAGGAAGGTTGATTCATAGTTGCAAGTAACTTTTATTAGTCACTGAAGCAAACCGTCGTAAAAAATTCAAGCCAGATCTGTTTTTGTATTTCTTTTTTCCCCGGCTCCAGAAAAGTGGAACGGTACGAAATACATCGATACTGAACAGTTAGTCTCGGTGCGCGAAAACGGAATCGTTTAAGTGCAATGCCGGGTGGTGTACTCCATTTCTTCGGCAGTACTTTTTTTTTGTTTCTTCGGCAGCGAATATTTCGACTAGGTGGACGTCATCACGAGTAAAAGGCAAACTACCTAATATTTCATAGTCGAACCATAGTCCTTCAATACTTCAAAACGTATTGAAGGACTATGGTCGAACTTTTAAGCGACCCGTATCCAAACACAATCGCAATACTCCCCCCCCCCCCCCCCACAATTTCGAGACATCCGTCCCCACTCATTCGCTGCCGTGCCGGACGTCGATATTGTGTTCCCTGCGAAGCCGCGATCCAAAATGTGCAAGGTTATAACTTAGCCAGCATTCAGGAGGCAGTTCTACAGTTGCGACGGAATGCGACGACACGGAATGCGACGATACCGCCATCTGTGGGAAACGCTGAAAAACTCCACTCGTCCTCTTCCGTGAAGTGCGTGCCAGGGCACAAAAAGCCGCGATGCTTTTAGATGTCGCCAGAGAGAGAGAGAGAGAGACAGACAGAGAGGGGTCTGTATCAGCTTATAGGCATTTTAGCATCATTATTGTGACACAGTTACGCCTCACATGCCACACACCAGTGATGGGAATCTTAGCAATTTTGCACTAAAACACATGAATTGCGAGTACAACAGAAGCCTGCCACAACAACCCGTACAACAAGCCTCATCATCAAGCCGAGAAAATAATAAATGAAAGACTCGACAAAATGCAGATGTCACAAGAAGCGAGTGATAATTAGCACCTAGTCAAATAAGAACTGTCGCTTCCCCGTGACCGGTGTAATTCAATCGGCTTGAATACCAAAGCGACTGAGGTCATATTCGCTTCAGTATTCAAAGATTAACTGGTACAACAGATGAAGAAGATATCTGAGAGCTGTTTCGGATCGTTAGTAACTACAGGATTCTGATTCTATCTGTCTAGATGTTTAGCCTCTCAGTGTCCACTGTGTCCCCTGCATAGCCCACTTTGGGGTTTCAGCATCTAGTCTGAGAAAGAAATGAAAATGAATGCACTAGTTATAGTTGTATTTGATCCTAGACACAGAAATCGTAAAAGTGCCACCTTGATTGATGCAACAAAACATTTTGCTTTTGGGTATGTAAAATACTTTGTGGCTTTTAAGGAGGCCCTGTGACACTTTTCCAGGCTACTCTGGAACGGCTTTATTAAAGGAGTATTGACTAATGAATCAACCACAGCAAAAGCTTCAGAATCTCAAGTATGAGTGGAGTTCAAAGATTTGTCGCACGCTGTAATTGCTTTCCCTCATCTCTCGTCCTGACAAGCATGCTGGAAGATAGGCAGGGGGGAATGGCACCCGGCAAGCAATTTACGCCTTGAGTTGTCACCGGCCCCGTTTTGGCTGGTTTTTGATTCCTGTACTTTTAGGCATATAATAGGCATAAGTACACCAACTTCGAAGGCATTAAGTATTTTTCACTAGTCCCCCACCCCCCTAAGACTCTCCCACAGATTTTCAACGAACTTCGATCTTGTGCCCATTAAATAATCTCAAAATAAGATCTTCCCAGTTATACTGATTCTCTCTTTTCATAGTAAAGCTCCAGTTTGAGTAAGTTTGTCACACACACATGTACAAGCAACTATAGGTGTGATGAAGACAAGGAACACTGTCCGACCTACATTCACTCTGTCTATACTGTTCTTTGTTTTTGTCTTCTTTGTGCAAAAATATTTTGCGCAAGCTTTTACCTGTGTTTCATGGCATGGTATTTCATGATGAGACTACAGTGTTGTTAGATTGTGAAGAAGAGGACTACCAGAATAATGGTAAAGGATTACCTATTCTCACGTGCAAAAATTCTGATAAATTCTTTTGAACCTGAAGAAACTAAAATGACTGTGGCTGCTTCATGAAAAAATGGCACTGAAAGAAAAATATGTAATTGAACCACTATTTTAAGTTAATGAAATTGAATTGTATATGATCAGGTCTAATGCAGATTTTCAAGACCAGGTAAATAGTAATTGACTACCTTGATTTATCCCTTCATTGGGGCCTTCTGTTGTGTCACGAGTATTTCGGGTAATATATCACAATGCACATTCATCATGAGTATGGTCCCAAGGTACAAATGTATGTAGGCCAGCAGTTTCACAGAGCGAACCAGGGGCGGATTCAGCGACTCATTTTAGCGGTGGAGATCACTTGAAGTAACACAGGAGGAGGGGGGAAGGGGTCCCTTTTTTAGCCGTAAGAAAACACCATCATTGTATAAACACTGTTAATGTATGCTCAAAGTTGTCCCACTTATTTGTTCTAACTGGTGATAGGAGGTGAACGACAAGCACCGAAGGGTGCTGATGCAGGCTTTGCTTTGAGGGGGTTGACGCGATTGCCCCTACCGCCCCCCCTCTAGATCCGCCACTGGAGCAAACAGCCCAGCTTTCGAAAAGTGGCACAAGATTGTTTCCACGTGAACGCGACCAAAATTTTGTAAAACTGAAAATGCAGTGCCATGCTGGAATAAAGAATGCAAGGGAAAGTAGAGAGTCCACAACATTTTTATCAAACATTTTGTTGTTCTTGCAATGAAATAATTGTTCTGTTGCACCATGTTCATAACTAATGCCAACATTTGTGGTCACCCCTTTCTACCCTTCGAAAATGAAAATTCTTACACAATTTTGCTTCTCTTTTGCACTTCTGAAACTATTCGAAATAAAATTTTGAAGCTGCTTGTCTTCTACCTGTCCATCTTTTTTCAGTAGTGAAGAGAATAAGTGTGCAAGGACACTGAGTAACAGTGCCGTGCTATAAATTTACCTCCTTTCACTTGGCCTACCGGACCAAACGAGGGACAGCAGCTGTGAACTCCTGGGGTCACATTTCTTGAATGGTGTTGCACCTTACTTGTGAAAACTTGAACCTTCCACTCACTTTGTATGGAGGGATGGTTAGTGAGAAGTAGGTCTGAGCATGCAGACATTTTCAAAGCCACATTCAATCAGTTATCAATGGTAGTTTTATTGAGAAGCTTTAGAAGAAAACAACGAAATAAAATTATTACAGACTACAATATGACAACTGCCCAGTCAGGTAATGTTTGCCTTTAGCCTTGTCTCCTTGGACAATTTTGTGATTGTTCTTAATAAACTAATAAAGAAAGAACGATAACTAAACTAGCCTAAAGCATGATACTCTTTCTATGGAATTGTCATTACATTTGCAAGTACTACCCGGTGCATCAAATTCTAATAAAATTTAATGAACTCTCATTAAGCAAAAATTGCACAGTAGTAGCAATCCTTCAACTGATTACGGTAAGCTCCGAGTTTAAACCAGTGGCATAGGCCGCTGTGGACAACACAAAAATATCCCCCGAGAAATCCCCCACCCTCCCCTCCGCTGAAGTTCGCTATGTGCACCAAGAAATCAAGGAAAGGGGAAATAAAGCTAACTCCAGCAATTCACACGGCTCCGAACGATGACAGCAGCAGTCCTTCACAATAAAAAATACCATCTTGCTGATTTGTCAGCCTGTATTTTTACTCAAATGAATGCATTCACACACCAGGCAGAACTTAATGAGAACTATTCCTCAATGTGTATCTAAACAAAAGCTAAGCTGAAAAGCCTTGTCTAAACATGAAAAGAGTAATCAAGAAATTTCCTTCCAATGGAAGTATCTGAATTGTCACAGTTCAACCAGGGTTTGGCAAGACCGCTTGTTCTGTGATAACTAGGCAATATTTCACCAATATTTTTCCCTTTCTTGGCAGCTGTATAATGGCCTCCTCATACCTTGCAATCGCAAGATAGTCAGACATTGATGTTTTTAAGCATTTGATTGATGCATCACTAGGGATGTTATGATTAAAACTTTATTACTCCCAAAAGAGGGGACCGGCCGAGAGGTCGGTTACGTTGCTTAGAGGAGGTCAGTGGGGGATCCCTTGGGACACCGCGGCCTCCAATGCGCGTGAGATTACCCGGCGTTGCTGTGCCGAGTCAGTGATATGCAGAAGGGACACCTCGTGACACCAAACTGTAACTGCTCACAATCGGCCACCCTCATACACATGGCATGGACGTGCCCACAGTACGCTGACGCTTTTCGCTCAGAAGATACATCGGAATGTTAAGCAAGGGTAGGAAAACAACTCCCAATATTCATCACCTGGAAAGATATTCAGACAGGTGATGGCCAAATGCAGGGAAATCCTTTCAGAATTGGATCCAATGAAAGGCTGACATCATAGGCAATTTATTTAACATATAACAGAACATTCCAAATATCAATGGCTGCCTGGGCATATCGGTATTACCGGAAATCAATTAGCCGATGATGCAGCCCGCTCAGCCCATGAAGAAGCCCGTGTAGTCCCGATTCCTCTGTCAAGGAATGATGGAGCAAGACAACTTTACCTGCTGGCTCGAGATCCCACACGCACGTTCTGGTCGTCTACCAGCTTCCAAAGGTGTCAATTTTATGAACTGGATCCTTCGCTCAAGCTAAAGCTACCATCACAACTTTCCCGCTCCGATGCGACACTGTTATGCCGCCTTTGGTTGGGTGTTGCATTTACAAAGGTGTACTCCTTTCGCATTGGTATGGCAGACACTCCTACATGCAACTACTGCGGAGCTGAAGAGACCATCGAACACGTCCTGTGCAGTTGCGCTTGCTACGACACACAGCGATGCCAGCTCCGGATGGTTTTGAATTGACTTGACCCCGGACCATTTTGTGTGCACAAGATACTAGGACCTTGGGCATCTGCCTCAGTTGCGCAGAAAGCAACAAAAGCACTGCTACTTTACCTCAAGTCAACAAACCTGAGCGACTGCCTGTAGACTGTGTGTGCTCCCCAAGTGTGCTCGTGATTGTGTGTACCTTCTCATCTTTCTGCAACCTCTTTTCTCCCCTTTATCCCTTCCCCAGTGCAGGGTAGCAAACCGGATGTGCGTCTGGTTAACCTCCCTGCCTTTCCTTGCATCTTTGTCTTTATCTCTCTCTCTCTCTCTCCACAGTACACCAAATCTCACCCATATCTTCAACAGACTTCAAGTCATAAATTAAAGAGCCCTAAAATACATTTCAAGAAATATATTTCTGAACAAATGTTTAAAAAGACCTAACGCATGAAAAGCAGAAGTGCTCTAGTTGAGGGAAGAAGCACATACATGCTTCTGTTATACAACCTGAGCCAGTAAACGTGCCCCACACCACAGCCTCTCTAATGACTCATACGCTACTCTCAGAATTGAGTTAACAACCCTAGATGCTTCAGACATGCGTAGCACTTCATTTCGATTCAGGTAAAGTCTGCTTTGGACAAGTGGAGGTCATCTAAAGCTCACTTAATGTCTAAAAGCTAGCTTCAGCCACAATAACCTTTCCATTTTTAAATAAATTTGGATACATAGAGAATATTTTTTTCAAGCTTTTTTTCCTACTACGTAGGGGCCGGAAAATTTTCAGTAATAAAAAGCCACACTTTCTGTGTTCTATGCATATCACTGTAGAGATGGTGGCACTTTTGCAGTACCCAAAGGCCGTGTTTATTCAATTTTTCATGCCATGCTACATAAATGCCAGAAAGATGGAAAGTTTGAGAACATGGGGTGTCACTGGGATCGACGTTTCGACATGTAGATTTGTATTTTTCAAGACAGCAACTTGAACGCAGGTCTTAGCCTTGAAAAAGACAAGTGTGCTTGTCGAAAAATTGGCTCCAGCAACACCCCCAGTGTTCCTAAATTTCCATCTCTACACTTCAAACTTCCTCTGAACTGCCTTTCGAATGCATAGCATTTCTTTGTCTACTGCAAGCACTTTTAGCAAGTCTATCTACGTATATATCTATCTAGTCGCCTATATCTGAGTGCTCTCACTATCATCTTTTCAAGGGCTGATGTGAGTCGAAAAACGTATGTTCTTTTCCAAAATTACATATTTTTGGGGGTTTTATTTTCTTTCATAAGTTTAGTTTCTCTACTTTCACAACAAAAAATGAAGATTGCAATTAAGCTCGAAGTATACTAAAATCATTTTTAAATGACACAATGTAGCTGCTAAAAAGTCAAAAGAGCTCATTGTCTAGAGTCCCCTGGAAATTGTCACCTGGCTGCTTGGCATTATATTTCACATGAAGAGCTAACTAAACCGACACACTCAAAATGAAGGTCACCTGATGAAAAAAAATGATTAAAAAAACATCTTTGCTGCATTGATGAGCTTTGACTTATGCCTTCAAAATGCTTTTTTCTCAAAATCCATTTTTGGGCAACTTCTTGAGATGAGACGTTATGTTTTGGGCACTTCAGGTAGCCAGATCCAAATAAACTTTTGCCCACATATTTTTTAACATGTGAAGCATGGAAGTTACTTCCTTCAATACTTTATATCGCCTCCATAATTATTAGGAACCTAATGTAAACAATTAGTATGGGCTGAAAATTCTAAGAACTTTCCCATTATATTTTTTCTTGTACATTAAACTGTCTTGGACACACTTTCATGATAGTTCTTTGCATTCAGCAGTTAATGTAGTGCAATATGAGCCACTAATGACTGAGAACCATAAAAGTTTAGGGGCATAAAAAGTTTGTCCAAGACAAACTATACTTTACACTCACTGCTCAAAATGGGAACTGTGCAACTTACTATAAAACCAATTGCTTATTTGATATAATAAGCATAAAAGCCTATATGTACGGCAAAACTTTTTGTTGTCCTAGACTACAAATCATGGAAACTTTTTTCGAATCCTATCTCCCCATAAATTGGGATAACCCAAAATTAGTATAGGATGGTAAGATGGTATGACAAATATGACTCGCTGGTCATAACACGAATAATGTGATAATCCCACCTCGTCTATCATCAAACCATTTCCACCAGGCACATACTCGTATACCACGGGCCGGTATGTGCCACTGGTATGCAGGTATGTGCCCCAGGTAATTGACAGTTTATATCAACCCAGGAATGGCGAGTATATGCAGGGGTAGTTTCAACATGCGACCATTAGGAAAAAGCTGACATCGGCAGCACTGACTGGACGAATGCAAAGAAAAAGTGTCAGGGTCCAAGCAGGAATCAAACCCCCGCATTTACCGTGGCAATCAAGTATTCTACCATATAGCCATGCCAGGTCTCAGAACTGCTGTTTAACTAAACCTTAGTGTTAATGAAACTTCAAGTATGGTTGCAGTGTTGACTATCCAATTTTATAAACATTGCATATGTACTATTATGATACAGCCATCACGTCAGGTTTACGTCAATCGCAGTTAAAGAGACACTAAAGGAAAATATTAAGTCAACGTTCAGGGTTGAAATAGTGGTCCAGAAACATCATAATGCTACTTCTGTGCCAAGAAAGTGCTTATTTAGAAATAAAATTCCGTTTTGGCCATCCGCATCGTGTTTGCACCTTTGAAATAAACCGCCTGAAAGTGGTCTTTCTCATGTCACTGTTGCTGTGCCTAACGTTGCCCGCCTTCATTGCGCGGCCACCAACACCAGTAACAGCAAAGCAAGAGTAGCCGGAGCCATAGCACCAACAATGGCCACTAAACAATTTTCTGCCACGGCTAGGCTAGACAGTACCTGCGCGCTCATTTCTTACAGCCTTTGCATCGGGTGTAGCACATGCCTCTCGCCGCAGCTTTGAGGGGGGCGCTGCAACCCTGACCCTCCTAGATGTGGAAGATGGAATAACTAATCATCTAAAGGATATCTGTAAAAGTAACAAAGTAGTCATGAAATGGGGAGAACAGGTATCCGAACCTATAGAAATACAATGCCGCCTTCAACAGAGATGTCCCTTGTCACGTTTGTTTTATTTATGCTGTATCTAGAGGGACTAGAAGCCAAATTAGAGAAGAGTCAACTCGGCTTCAGCCTCTCTTTTTCCAAGCAAGAGAAACACATTGAACAGTCATTTCCAGCATTGATGTATGCAGATAATGTAGTATTAATAGCCGACAACAAGGAAGACCTACAGGGATTGATAAACATCTGCGGTAATGAGGGAGATGGGTTAAATTTGCAGTCCAGCAGCGAAAAATCGGCAATCACGGTACAGTCGACTCTCATCAATTCAAACTCAAAGAGACCTCTGAATTTTGTTTGAATTATCAAAAGTTCTCAGATAGATGACTCTGGGTGATATGACACCACACATTATGATTAGACATTGATTTTATCACATTAAAATTTTTTTTCAAGTGTTTCTAAGCCCTAACTGCATGCAGTGAACAGAAAGCAGAGGTGTAAAGTCCACATGTTTATTGGCCATTTACTGCTGATTTACTGCTGATCAGACCTTTTAAAGAAATCGTGAACTGCCAACTTCTTCATTGCTATAGATATGTGCCTTCAGCACAAAGCTCTCTATACCATTTGAGAAGCATCACTGTTTATTATGCGTGTGCTTCATTTCAAACATTTGTTTACTTGCAAAGCTGTTTTTCTGGAAGGCCTCAGGTGCTTATGTTTCATTTTTAGACTCTAAGGATTATATAAGCACACAAATTTTTAAATAGTAGTGAGAAAGCAGCTGATATTTTCTGGTATGAAACTGCAAAAAGTATGAATTTACCGAATGATGAAGTTTGAATTATGAGGCTTTCAAATACATTGAAAGAATAGAGGGCCAACCAGAAAATTCAATTTTTGTCTGAATTGACTGAAAGTATGAATTATCAGAGTTTCTATTATCACAAGTATACTGTATTTAATGATAACGAAGGTAGTGAGCATAAGATACAGGAGGTCACACTAGAAATAGTGGATAAATACAAATATTTAGACATATGGATAAATAACGGGGCTGAATACCTAAGGGAGCACGAAAGATACGTAATGACTGAGGGTAACAGGAATGCTTGTGTAATAAAAATAGGGCACTGTGGAACTACAGTAAGTATGACATTTTGAGAGGGATTTGGAAAGGTGTCATGGCGCCGGGTTTGACGTTCAGTAAAGCGGTCTTGTGCATGAGATTAGAGGTTCAAGCAAGATCGGAAATTAAACAACGTGAGACAAGTAGACTTGCTTCGGGAGCACACGGGAACACCCTAAATCAAGGGTTACAAAGTGACATGGTATGGACATCGTTCGAGTGCAGGGAAGCTAGCAGCAAGATAGAATTCGAGGAGCGATTGACAAAAATGGGAGAGGAGCATTGGGCTAGGAAAGTTTTCAGCAACTTGTACATGAAGAATGTCGATACTAAATGGAGGAAGCGAACTCAAAATTGTCAAGCAAGTATTTAGACAACAGCAGAATACCAATCCTAAAGGAAACATCGGTTAAGAGGAAGGTGAAAGAAACAGAAAGAAACATGTGGAAGATTTGAATGCTTACGAAATCATCACTGAAGACCCACCGAACTTTTAAGCAGGAAATCGCAAAAGAAAAGATCTACAATAATTATCGGAGTAGTTCTCTGCTGTTCGAGCCCAGAACGGGAGTATTGTGGACCAAGACATATAGAGCCAAATACGAAGGCACAGACACGTTATGCAGTGTGTGTGGAGAGGAGGAAACAGCTGAACATTTCATGATGTCCTGTAAAGGACTCCACCCTATAGTCCAAGATTATGGCACACATTTTTTTCAAAGCATTGGGGTTTAGGGACAGTGAAGGCAAAATAGGCTTAATTGGGTAGAAATAACCAAGAGGAAGTTAACTGATTGGTGGACACAAACAAGGTGCGAGTGAAATTCAATCTTTCAACTCATACTGATAGTACTTAACTTTATTGCTAGGTGGTGTGAGCCACCGCCTGATCTAAAGGGCACAGCCGGATGCATCCATCCACCCATCCATCCTCTGCTGCTCTGTGCAGTGCTCGCAACACCGAAACATGAGTTCGGGCATGCTTCTTCACTCACCGCGGGTTGAAAAGCAAGTCCCCTAATCATTAAAGATGCACAAATGGTTTATTTTAACTTCTTATATGTGCAATCTGCATCAAGCTTAAGTTTATCGAAAAACGTATAAATGCACGAGCTGGAAGTACAGCTCTCTGCCATCACACGTGTATACATTCTGAGGACTAGAAATAAATATATTGCTCGTAATAACTGACAATAGTTGAACACTTCCAAGTGAAAGCTTTGCACACTTGAAATAAATTGTCCTGTTCCAGCTCTGTTTCTTCTTTCAAAGTCAGTATGTACCGGTCAGCCCAATTCAAGACACTACTCTTTGTCCAAAAGAACCAAAAACTCACTTCTCTTGTAGCACCAAGCCACAAAAAGATTCATGCAGATTTCTTTTTAAGAAGCTGCTTATTTACGGAAAAGTTGCAATGTTGTCAGCTTCTCTTTCTTAACATGTTCTTCCACAAACTCGAAGCATAGCGCAGAACTGATTTTCACTAGAGAGTTTTAGTTCCAGGGCAAGCGGTTTGCGAAACTAAGCAGCTGTGTTCTTCGCATTCTCCATGAATATGCCTTGCACATTCATGGAGAATGAATGTGCAAGGAACACAAAGAGCTTGGGGTCACTGGGATAAATGTTCCCAGGTGGTGTCAACACCTTGACAATGTACACCACCACTCTCAGGGTGTGGCGTCCAAAGGGTTTATTCAGCACCAAGAGAACTGTATTTCTTTTTCTACTTTCTTTCTGCCTATACACAGTTATTTTTAACAATTACAGATACAACTCGCGTACATGTTTCATAGAGCTGTTAAGCTGCAGACTGCAGCTTTCAGCCCGGCAAACCACTCCAAATGTATTTCGAAAAATTAAGAAACCGAAAGTAGCTAGCAAACAGAATGCGTGCTTGTCATTTCCATAAGTGAACTCTCTTAATTATGACCTCGTTGTCTAACGAGACCCAGGGCCAAAGGTATATGGTGTTCTCTGCTTGCAGAACAGGTACACAGCATTATATCTCTCTCTGATCATTACCAGTGCTTTATGCCTCCTGCATTATGCCTCATTAGGCAATTCTTCCGTATTTTTACCGAGCTTCAGCTTGTATTGTCCATGAGCACATGCATACCTATATTATACAGCAAGCCATCTGATAACATTTCTTTCTTTAAAAGAGACGATCGTCCCTCTACCTCTGACTTTATGAATAATCTCTCTCCCTCCTCTCCGTTGATAACCTTCATTCCACACTGTTTCACATCGAGCAACACTCTTGTGCCGTGTGCGTGGCATGGCGCAGGAGATGCAAGATCAGTGTCGCAGTGCCCCTACTGCCGACAAGTAGTGAAGCACACTCAGAAACTCTCTCATTGCTTTTGCGACGGGTGAGAAGGGGCCACAAGAAAAAAAGTGCATGCAGGTGCAGTCTAGCCCAGCCGTGTTTCTGCTTGCCTGGTTTGACCTGGCCCCACTAGATAGCACCACCTGACCAGCCTAACCAAACGAAAACTTTTTAATCACTTGCACAATTCCCCTTAGTAACAAGGGCATTTTTTTGTTGTTGTTATTGTTGCTCTATAAATCAAACAGAAATAAACAAGCTGAATTTTACTATGTATTTTAATGCATGGAAGGTTCATTTTTTATTGTAGCTAGTTTGATCATTAGCAATTACTTGTAGTATTAACAATTAGAGGGCTTTAACGCCTTAAGATTAATTGTAGTTTGACGATCGCACGTCATCGGGATCATTTCAAAAATGTCCCACTCGTGGCACACATCGCATGGTACATTTAGCTTAATTTCTCTGTAAGTGGGGCACTGCTGTTGATAATATTGCCGTTTCAGAGATAAAACAGTGAATTTTTGAATTTTAACTCCGACATAAATTGTTATTTGCATTTAGCATCACTTTAAGTGCCATCTACTGAAGTTGATATATGTAGCTGTGTCCAGTGCTACCACCATCGCAAGCACACACGCTATGTGCTACACCATCGCAAGCACACACGCTATGTATCAGCTTACCACTCCTGGTACTGCTAAAACCCATGTTGCCATTGGCATCACTATGCAACTGCAAACAAATGATTACACTGAAACCTTGATAACAAACTTGGATATAAGAAAATATTGGTTATAATGAAGTAAATGAAAAATAGTCTCACAATAGATATAGTGCTCAGAATAAACCTTTATAACGAATTTTCAGACATAATGAACTTAATTTAATGTAAGATGCAACTTTGTTATATTGACGTTTGAGTGTATATAAAACATTTGCAACTGTTCAAATATGTGCATACAACATTTGTATATATCTTCAGTGTAATTTCATAACGCCTCACTTAATAAAATATTACAATGCATTCACCTTCCCACTGATTCGCAGGGTACGTGGGATCTGCCAAATTTTTGTAGATGACAATACTTAGTCAATGCTAAAGCCACATTATGTGTATCATGCAAACATTGCTTTAAATATGAGTTACTTTTGAAGCACTCTAACAAAGAAAAAGAGGTAAAAAGAAAAAGGAAAACATTTTGCTCATTCATTTCTTACTGCATCATTGGTTGTCAACGCAAACACATATGTGGTTTTTTTTTCTCTAAAAGAGCCAGATGCCCTGAAATTAAAACTGAGCAAAACGAAATGGTTTGCCAAGGACAATATCTTCGGGCCTTCTCGAGCAATTTTTTAGCCAGCATGTTCCCCTTCCCTAAAAACCTCAAATCTATATTGCAGCTAAAATTTACATGACCCACTATTGTCAGTATTCCGGAGTAAAGCTTGAATTAGCTCGTAAAATAAGTCTCTCAAAATTTGAATGTGCAGTATAACAATATTTTCCTATAAAATTAATGTAGTCGCCGTGCTTCGGTTGGAGCTATGCTTCATCGCGTTAGCATAATAGCGATTACTAGACTTGAAGAGCAAGTGGGTTATTCCTGGCAAACGACGCACTATTCTGGACTGTCAGCAGTGTTTTCTTGGGTTTGGCATCTATCGAAGGCCCTGAGCAATGCTCCAGCTCTTTTTCTTCTGCTTCTAAGCTTGTTTCATATCGTGCCATTTCAGATCACTTATTCCTTAAGGAATAGACCGGTGCCGGATATATTCACTTCATATATATTCTATTTCAACTGTCGTGTGCTGGAGTGGAAAGATACTGTAGCCCTAAACTCGAAAATAAAAATTAAGAAGCAAAAAAAGTAGGAAAGTTAGCCTCTTACTCTTTATACTCAAGTACAGTACGAAGAACTTTAAGGATGCAGAGAAGTGCCACCCCTCAGGGCGGCACCGCGGGCCGCTCCCACGTGGGACAGTTAGACCTAGCCTAAATGCCACATCACAGGCTCTGTGGACAGCCCAAAGTTGAAGCTGATATGCTGAGCTCTTGAGGACCGAGCTCCATTTCTGGTCTGTGAAGGCCTTATCTCCACGTAACGAGGGGCACCGCCAAAGCATGTGCTCTAAATCACACATTACAACTCAGCGAGTGCACTGCAAGCTAAAGTCACTTGGGAATAGACAGTACATCAAAGCGAGATTTGGACAGGAATTAGTTTGTAGCATCCCAAGGGTCATCGCATAAGGGTCATCGCCTGTGGTCTCGTGAGCTTTTCGTGCGGTGGAGGAAATACTCTTTTCTCCAGATAGCAGTGCTTTGTGATTTTATTTGTTGTGAATAAAGTGTCTCCAAACTCTTGAACCCTGCTGTGTGACAAGGCTTCTCCTCCCACGCGAAGAGTTAGTGTGTGCGCTTGGGAGTGGGCGATATTGTAGAGGTTGGTGAGTGAGTATAAAAAAAGTTTTGCGCAACAATATCATGCTTTTCAGTAAGCGTAGAACATAAACACAATAGCAAGGCAACTAGGACACAAATGGAACAGATTAGATGAGACCATGCTGTTTGCTTTAGTTATATTGTTGACGAAGTGCTGTTTTAATGAATATGGTTCAGTTTAATTGAAAGACTTATAGTATTTGGCAAATTTTTTATTAGAAATTGCCTTTTTGCGTTGACGTTACGGTGAGCAATTGTCCCATTTTGATTTCGACAATTTTAGAAGTTAAAGATATAAGGTGTGCTTTACATTTCTGCAAAATTTAGCCCAATTTCAGAGTTGTGGTTTCTACATTCGGCACTTGGAAAAAAAAACTTAAAAAAAAAGTCGTCGCACATATATCAGGTCAGTAAATAAGCAATACATGCATGTAAGTTGAAAACACTTTCCGAACCATTTTGGAAAAGAAGACGATAAATACACCATAACCACTCTTGATTAGAAAAATAAAGTGTGAAAAAGGTTACCCCCCCACCCCTTCCTCACCTTCATCGCTAACTTCATTGTTTTGTGTGAACTGAAATGCATGTTGTAGTTCACCACATTTTAAATTCCTAAGTGACACAATCTAGCCACTAAACAATTAAAGTCACAGCAATATAGACACTATTATTTTGTCATACCCTCCCACTTACTTGTTATACACATCCTCAATCGCTGATGCATCGCAGATGAAAGTGGGTCACATTTAAAACAAAAAAAAAACTGAACAAAATGTGTAGTACATAATAGAATGATTATGAATGCCAAAATTACTAATGTAGACCAAAATATAAACATAATTAAATGAAGCTCATTCCCTCAGAGGTCCTACAAACATGAACCTTTCATTTTGCCATTACATCAGTCCTCATAGGGTACACACGTCCTATTTACATCAAAGAAAAAAAAATTGCTTGGAAAGAACAGTTCTATATTTATAGCATATTTTTAGCATTTAAGCCCTGCGCAAAGGTTACTGAGAAAATGTATCAATTTACGTTATTGTGACCAGACTTCAAACAACAAAGTAATATACAAAGGCTCGTCTTGAAATCAGTCATTGCTGTTACAACATGCTCTCACTACAAGAAAGAAATATACGTGAGTGGAAAAGACTTGCCACACACTTGCTGTAGGCTGTAATTGTAATCAGTAATTCTGCAACTATCACAAAAACTAAAAATGCTCCTTGATGCTTGGACCACCACCATGTCAGGCAAAAAGCCAAAATACCTGTGATTAAGTCATCTACACCGCAACCGAACACTCTACATAACATTTTTTACACTTTCTTTGGCTTCATTAGGATGTGTCTAACAACAAAACTACCGATCCATTTCCCTTCTCTCTTTTTTTTTTCTGAGATCTAAATAATTGCATGATAACAAAATCACACTACACAGTTCCTGCCGGCAGTTGGTTATTTTTTTGTCCAGTTTACTTTCTAAACACTTATATCATAATTATCACACATTACACCTCCTTTACAACAGCCCAGCAAAGAGCCCCAAGGTCGGAAAATTATGAAGAGAAATGCTCGCACTTTTGCTATGTGAACATACTGCCAACAAAACTTTGCAAATACGTGTATAATAAGAGAACATCCATTTCAGCAGGCTTCAAATTTTTGCACGACCTTGCCACCCTTCTCTGCTATAGGAAGAAGAAAGGCACAGCCCATCGTCACGACTCCGCCCGCTTTTGCAACGTGACAAGTCAGTGATATGTCATCAGCATGCAGCCAACGACTGAGCACGACATCCCTGACATGAGCACGTGCCATAGCAGCGCGGAGAGAAAGTGCAGTTGAAAGAGCACCCCTCCCCTAGCAGCAAACTAGCGAGACATCTCTTTATCCAGTAGGCTATAGTTCTGACAATACTGCTTCTCCCGCTAGTCTCAGGCTCTACAAAACGCAGAGGGAAAATAAAAATGCAGACTGCCTCGCCGTAACTGCATCGCCGCAGGGCCAAGGCACCATTTTGTAGGGGCAAAGAATCAATCCACGAGCTCAGTGGCAAGTAAATTTGCCCATGGGCAAGCTTTTGTAGCTGTCCGCGTACGAGGAGGATTGGTCAAGCGAAGGAAACAGGCGCCGGATTGTTTTTTGAAATGGAAAGTCTGCGCGGCACGCAGCACTGTAATATTCGAAAAATGTGATTGCCACAGCCTACTGTACGAGTTTGCGAGTTTGTGGGGGTGTAAAAAAAAAGTCGTAGCCTGTTTACTGGCCCCTTAAAACTCCCAGGTTTAAATCCAAGGAACGTACACAATAAAGAGCCATGGGTGACGATTGCTGCTGTAGCTGAATCAGCAGACCACTGGACACACAATTTAAAGGATGCAGGTTCAGTCCCAGCCAGCAGCAAGTTATGTTTCCGACCATTTTATGTCACTGATATTTATATCATATTTACTAAATATAACATTCCCTATACTTTCCTTGGTATTACTGTCTGTTAGTTCTCAACAATATGTAGCCAGCAAAATATTTTCATTTTTTGTTCGTTAAGAGCCAAAATTCAAATTTAGTAAGTACACCGGAAGATGAAGACATGAAGCAATTAACAGTAGTTCAAGAAGGCCATTTTTAACAAGTCTACTTTCTGAAATTTTTTGTCCAGATAAGACGTCCAAGGCTTGACAACTGTTCAACCTTCAACACTAGCCTTTAATGTTACTGAAATAGTATGCGTGTATATGCAGACATGATGCTTCAGCAACTTTTAGTACAACGAAACAGCAACGGGGCCCGCCTGTAGGTGTGAGCAAAAATGCAAACCACGAGAAATAGCATAAGCTCTTCCAGAAATTCTGCCGCTCAGCACATTCACCGGCTCACACTAGTTCCATACTAGTTCACTACGAATTTTCTGTGCTATTGGAGAAGGCAATACCATAGAAATGGCACTAGCAACAATATTCTATCTTATACGCAGTTGTCTATTTTGCACCAGTTTATTTTACAATTAATCACTTGACAAACTCAGCTCAGAGGAAAAAGTGAAAGTTATTTAGCAACTAAAAAAATGAGAGAGAAACAAAAAAACTTATTTTGTTGCTTCTCTTTCATTAATGCAAGAATGGATCAACATTCACCCAAACCTATACTAAATCACACTTTGCACTTGAGCATCTCAAAATTAGCTAGTGAAGAACATTTCATAGAAGACAAATATACAGCAAGTGAGCCAGAGATGAAGAAAAAAGCCACCTGGCATTGATTACATTTTGTACCCCCAGTTTTCCACAATGCAGTTATTATTCTCCATTTCCTTTCATTCATACTCCCCTGAGAATTGCATAAAACAGAAAATTTTATGAGAGAAGTCGGCAGCCTCTGAGTGCTTTGAGAGGTGGGAATGAAATTAGCCCTGCAAACATTGCTTTTCATTTTGCTATAACCCTGGCATGCACCTACATCGTGTCTGATGGCTACAAGTCAGCTACAAATCGTAATGCATTTATTTCATTCGGTTCACGCATCCATTCAGATTTCCTGGTTTACCAATGCAAGTGAACAATGTCAGTGAAATCATAACGAAAATGTTCTGCATGGTAAAACAGTGTTCTAAGTCAAAGAATAACCCCAACCTCACCAAAACATTATTACATAGTATACGAACAAGCCGCATTTAAATAAATGCAACTTTTTTTATACTGTTCTGAAATTTGGCAAGGGTGCAGAACATGCTCCAACAACAAGCATCACAGTTTTCCAGTGATTATTTCCGCTTGATCATGTGTCACTATCATTATGCATTTCACAGCCAATTGTTCTCACTGATAACGCAGCCGTAGCACTGTTATGCTTATACTTGACTCTGTTAGACCAAAGTGACACGTCTCAATGGCTGAGGAGGTGCAGATAAGGCAATGCATATTTTTTCTTTCTGCATTTTTCCTTGATACTGGCCCCTCACAGAGAGCCTATTTGCGGGCACTGCTTCCTGAAGTGCTCCTAGTCTAGTCACGTGTAAGTTTTTCGATTTTGCGAGCATTCTTTACCAACAGAAAATAAGCACACAATTAATACATTGTTGAAAATTGTGAAATTATATGTCATTTGAACACGCCTACATACATATCATTTATATTTTGATAATTGGATCAATACCTTCAGAATTTTTCCGCCGCGGTGGTCTAGTGGCTAAGGTACTCGGCTGCTGACCCGCAGGTCGCGGGATCGAATCCTGGCTGCGGCGGCTGCATTTCCTATGGAGGTGGAAACGCTGTACGCCCGTGTGCTCAGATTTGGGTGCACGTTAAAGAACCCCAAGTGGTCTAAATTTCCGGAGCCCTCCACTACAGGGTCTCTAATAATCATATGGTGGTTTTGGGACGTTAAACCCCATATATCAATCAAAACCTTCTGAATTGCAAAGATAATTATGACTAATCAATGAAAAAAAACGATAACAAAAATTAATGGCTACTCCACTGTACTGGAAAATATGTGTACATGATTGCTTCGCGTGACCCACTTCCCGTTTTTTAAAATCTGGTTGCTTCATAGTTGGGTCACCCAGTATACTCGGGGACGGATCCAGCCACTCATTTTACGGGAGGCAGTCGCTTAAAATATCACTGGAAAGTGGGCGTGGTCATTATTTTTTTTTTGTTTTTACTAGCACGAAAACCCTGCAATGGCATAAATGCTGCTGTGTGCTCACAGTGGTCCCACTCATTTGTCCTAACTTGTGATAGCTGGTGGACAGCAAGCACTGAAGAGAGGGGAAGGGGGTTGCTGAGAGGCTATGGGAGGGGCGTGATCGCCATTACTGCCCCTCTTCTGGATCCGCCACTGTGTATACTTGACTTAAAAGTCGGATCAAACAAGCATAAAAGAAATTAGGCGAGAGATAGGCCCATGAACTTTTTTATTCTTTCTAAGGCAACACATTATAAGCACAGATTGGCGAACTCACCCATGAGTCGACTCACTTGGACTAAGATCGAACCGTGAGTCTGAGCGAGGAAAATTTTGGAGAGTCTGAGTGAGCCCTACACATAAATGCATTTCTTGAGTGAGCTCTACACTTTTTTTGCTGATCTATGGTTTTATTTATTCAATTTCAGCATTACCATCCGCCTCATGTCGGCTAACATTTACACTCACACCGACTTGCACATACTTTAAATCGAAGTTGCGAGCTATGCAGAAGGGGGCACCATGACCTCACACACTCCTGGAAACTGTTTCCTGAGAATTCTTGATAAAATATTTCATCCATTCATTCATTTATTCGTTTTATTACCTCAAAGGTCACAGTTGGAATATCACATAAGGGAGTGGGTGATAGAAGGGCTATTGATATAAGGGTAGTTATGATGGGATGGTTTTATTGAGCCACTTGAATGCTTGGGTGTATATGTTATTTCCTGTGAGTCATCTCTTTCAATAATAATGTGCATGCTGGATCGAATTGTAACCCCTGATATATCATATTTGAAGGTACGAGATCAAAAGACACCAGGTAGAGCACTACTTGTGCAAGATACAGATGTTAAAGGGGTGCTGACACGAAATTTCATGGCCGAGATAGCCTACAGGATCGATTCCCATGAACATGTGTATATCATCTGCAAAATATCAACAGCGATTACAGCTTGAAGGGTATTTCACAGCAATTATGAAGTTAGAATTTAGAAGTTCTCGATACCATCAGAAAGGACCCCATGGGGACACCCCCCTTACTGAGAGGGTCCCCATGATGTCAAGCATCACATCACCATGCTCCACTCAATAAAACAATTTATGATGATGTCATAGCCACCATTTTTCTTTTGGCATGTTTGCTCCAGCTGTCTACACTTCTTGGCGGTTGGTCGCCAGTGTATGGCCATAGCGCACACGTTGAAAGTTTTGTGTTTGGCGACACGGCAGTCACATTTCCTATTCGAAAAAACTTCTTGTTTCGGAGCGTGTGAAAGTGCTTCAAAGTTCTGTGCGCTGATGTGGTCGAGATCTGACCATGCAAGGCGGAGATAGTTGCACCCAACAGCTTGTCATTTTTGGAGCTCTCTCAAACCAAACCTAATTTGGTCGATAATGAGGAGTTTGTAATTAATTACCTAATGCATGAAGTGGCAAATGATGTTCTGTGTTATGACTAACAGGCCCCCAGCAACACATTGCAGTAAAAAAATGCGCGGCCAAAATTATTGTGCCAGTACCCCTTTAAAGAGCATTGATAATGCTCGAAGAAGCCAGTTGTACCCTGAAAGACTGATAAATCGGCTCACTCAGACTGAGACTCAGCTTTAATTAAGAAGTTCAGTGATTCTGAGTCCGAGTGAGTTTGGTTGAGGAAAAGTTTGCCGAGTCAGAGTCTGAGGGAGTCCCAAGGGCACTATATGCCAACCCGATAGCGTTCAAGAGCTTGTTCAAGAGCCCTGCGCATTAAAGAGCCCTGTGCTCGTAGAGGATCACCGTCCTCGACTGTTGGATGAGCAGCCTACTTCCATCCCAGTCTCTCCCTTTCCGCGAAATGTCCATGCTCAGCACAACATAGGCAGGCGCAGGGCTAGGGCCATCACGCTTCTGAAGAGCATAACGAACGATCCTAATTCAGTGTATTTTGTCGGTGCTGTTCAGTACGGTCGTTCAGCTAGCAAGGTTCATACAGGTTTCCAAAGCAAAAATTCAAGGATATTCAACGACTTTCCAGGACCTATGCAAATTCTTTAAGGACTTAAAGCAGCATGCTAAGTTGAAATTTTTCACTTCGAATTTTTCAAAATTGACCAATTTTAGCACTTAAAATAAATATATGAATTTCACAAGTATAAAAAAAAAGCATAGTCTTAACTTCTCGCACCCTTTCTTACACTCTCCATAGAGAGAGGGCACGATGCCATGTCGGAAAGTTGCACGCTGATAAGCTTCAAGGTGCATGTGTAGACAGGCCTTTAAAGGGGTCGTGCCACAATGTTTGTGGCTTGCCCGCTCTTTGCAGCAAGCTTAATATATAGCTCCAATAAGCACGACACACGCACCGAGATTCATTCATTCTCGCTATATAATTTGTCGTCTTTTTGATATCGACAATTTTGAGTTCCTGTTTGTGGGGACTGAGTTGGGCACGTAGCAGCGTAGCTGACTTGGTCATTTGATCACAAAGCGTTGCAGGCATCATGCTGAGTATGGTCAAATCTCGCACACAAGTGGCACACAAGCACCTGCAAAACAAACTCGCTGCTATCTGCAGCAGCCCCGATGCTCTGCCGGTATGTAAGGGGGGGAAGTCCGAAGGTCACTCACCTGACTACAGATCTGGTGTGACATCACTATAACTTTCGTTGCCCTTCCTATAGGGCTACGTCAGTGTTGAATGTGCTCGCAAGGGGCCTCGATTAGGAGAATGAGCATTTAGGTACACTTGGGAAGTGACTTAAAATATATTCTTAAACCCACACGGTGCTTGCTACGGCCTTGAAATTTGATGGTACCACCCCATGAAGAGTGTCAGCTTGTACACAGTTGACACTCACAGCACGTTGCTCAGCAACTAAAAAGTAACAAATGTGACAGTGGTTAATTTACACTCATCCTGGGAATCCATGTGTGTTCTTTTCTAGCCCCCTTCTTGGTTTGTTTAAGCAGAACGCTTCCAGTGTCGAGCTGTGACAGTCATTCACCAGCACCCGTCCTGTGTGCTTTTTTTTTTCATGAATCCTTCATACTTGAGCGGCGCGTTGCTTATATGGGGTTGCTTGCCCTTCTTCGTGTGACATTCTAATTTCTTGCCATCACATTCACTGCTTCACCCTCACCACAAACAAACTTTCTTTAGAAGCTGCTTACTTTTGCAAAATGGGATCATGTGCACCCACGCTACATTACTGCTTCAGAAATGAGGAGTTTGACAAGTTGACACATCAATGTACCACAATTAAGAAGTCACGATGTCGATATGAGAGTGTACTACTCAGCAAATTCGAGGATTTTCAAGGATGGCAAGAAATTCTAGGACTTTCAAGGGCCTCGAAAAGGCAATTTTCAAACTCAAGGGTTTTCAAGGATTTCAAGGATTTGTACGAACCCTGGCTAGGTTTTCAGTTACTTCCATCAATCAAGCGGGGTACTATTATCAATGCTGCGTCAGTTAGGGACTCTACTCCCTCAAGAGCTGTCATGCAAGGTTCTTTTGGATGTTTAGTAAGAAGAGCTCTCTAAGGTTTAAACCTACGAGAGACTTAACGAAGGGACAAAGACGTTTGTACCAAAACTCAAACAAGAAGTTTAATAGAAAAGTAAAAAGACGAAAATCCCCCATAAAACGAAACAACTAATAAACAGTTAACTGGACACTGCAAAATCCATCTATCAACACTCAACAAAGAAGTTCAAAGTGTTCAATTGAATCTAACGTCCGAATGGGGTTGAGCGGTGGAGTAGGGCAAGATATCTGTTCGGTTCTCACACCCACGCTTAATTCGGCGACGACGAGCAAACCGGAACGCGGTGATTCTGGCTTCAGGACGCGGGCAGGACGGGGATGAAGGAACGCTGGCTGCTGACGACGCGTCGAGAAACCAGACCAGAACGTGGTGGCTCTGGCTTTAGGAGTATGGACCCGTCGATGACGAGAGAATGCCGGCTGGTGGCGACGCGTCAGGGAACCAGGGTCAACCTGGCCAAGCAGCTGGGCGCACAGCTCGGGCCTGTAGCCCGACGGCTGTTGCTCGGCTGTTGGAACCAAAGTCCGCAGGCCCTGGATAGGAGTTCAGGACCAGATGGCCACAGTCCTCTCGAGTGGGAACACGACGGCAGGAGGCCCCGGTCGGTTGAAGTCCTGCAGGCTCGGGTCCGACGCCCGACGGCCCATCTTCAGCGCCCAGTCCGGTAACGACCTTCCGCTTGCCCCGTCTTCTTTGAACTCCCCTTGATATGCTCTGCTCAGGCTTCTGCTTCCGCTCTGGCCCACTTGTCTCGTCCCGATTGGAAATTCTGTACTTTCTTGGTACCCAGCCATTGGGCCTTGAAGTCTCCGTGGTCTATGATCATTGGTTACCTTATCTTTTATTTTGTTCACGGGGTGCCACGCGTCCTCGTGCATGCGACGTCTTCACTGACGTCGTCATCGTCGTTGTCTAGGCAGCACCACGCATGCACTCTGTCCTCTTCTGTTTTTGTGACGCGCACTTTCCAAAGGCGTGCACTTTGAACGAGCACTCCACTCATCACAAGAGCCTAACAGTTGGCTGTAGCCCTTAACCTTTTGCATGACAGTAGATTGCAAGTCTTCACCGACTCAAGATCAGTGGTCAGGGCTTTTGCCTCTGGTTTTGTCTGTGCTGAAGTATTTAAACTACTTGAAAATAAGACACTTTCTCCCCATACCATTACCTGGTTTCCTGCACGTCTCAAACCCCTACTGGACTCTCTAGTAAACCTGAATGACGCTGTTCACACCCGGGCGCACGCACTAACCCTCCATGCTGGGGAGGATGTAGGCTCGCAGGTTGGCAGTGTGATGTTTAGGGACGCTTTACTTACATTCAGTGAAGTGGCTAAACACTACCAGTTGAGTAGGCGGTCATTTGCTCCTCCGCACATCAAGTTATCTAGTCCTCAGGCCATCACGTTTAGAATGCTTCAGACCAGGTCCTATCCAAGTCTATCTTTCCTCAGCATGGCCTCCTTATAGGCTTTTGACTCTACTTGTCCTGATTATGGTGAGGTTAGTGACTTCGAACGTATTCACTCGCGGTGCCCTTTGTTACGGGGCCCACGTCGGCTCACAGAAGAGGATCGAGACTCTGCCCTACGAAGTTCAGAGTTACTACTACAACTACGGGTTGTCCAGAGAGCCCACGACGCGGTGGTGAGGCTAGGCCTCCCCTTCTCGGTAGCCAATAAAGTTCTGTGTCTGTCTGTCGGTCCGCATTTGGGTGAGGATCGAACTTTGGCCGTTTGTGTGAGAAACAGGTGTTCTACCACACAGCCACGTGTCTGCTTGAAAAGACAGTGAAAATAACTATCATGCTTTACAAACACATGCATCCTGTATACAGGCTTCACAATACAACACGTAATATAGCAGTGATATTGCATGGTACAAGCGTACATTGCCAATGGGCGTGAAAACATGTGATTACGGTAACTACTTCCTGGTTTAAAACCGGCCACCCATTACACAAGGCACACATGTTACAGCGCGTATTTTCTTAAGACTATGTAGTGGGTGCATAAGCAAGTGCGCAAACATTTTACACGCACAACTGCTCATAGTTTAAAGCATGCTACCCATTACACAGAATGCACCCATATGCGAAAGCTTCACTGACACAAGCCACTTTCAACTTTATCCATTAAATTCTAATAATCCACACTTCAAACTTTCGGAGTAACAATACACAATGAAAAGCATGCATTAAGCGGTTGAGATGCGCACTAGAGACAGAAAATCGCTATCGTGTTCAAATCTTAAAGGCGAAGCTTTAAGAGTCGCTCGATTTTTTTCATGAGTGAATCTGCATGAGCTCCTCAGTTTTTGCCGACCTATGATTATAAGTAACATTGAATAACACCATCCTTAAACTCAGAAGAGAAGCCCCCTTAATCCTAAATGTTTTTATAGTTTCACAAGAGCTCACCGTTTAGCGCCATTGTTGCGACGTGATGCTGTCCGAACATTCCAACATGATGACACGAGATGAAATGAGCCTAGGTGCTACTTGTCAAACATTATGCTGCTGGGTAGAAATCATGAAAATACAAGTGTCAGTCATCATTAACATCAACATTCAGCCAACATAAAAGCTGTTCCAGCAAACACAACTACCCATTGTGCAAAAGAAACAAACAAGCAAAAAAAGACTTGGCGCTTACTATCAGCATTTTTTAACGAAACGTGAAGTAACACACTTAACAATCCTTTGACTAGATTCATCAGCAACGTGTGCTTTAGTTTCACTGAAATAAAATATTTCTATTTTTTATATGGCTAATCTTTTTATGACTGGTAACCATTCTATACCTATTCTTTTTGATTTTGAGTCTTTCATAATCCAAGCGATGCTTCTCCTGTGGCCAATCACCAGGATAAGCCAGTCCCATTTCATTTAAGGACAACAGGTATTTGGTAACACCTTTGGGGTAGATGGCACTGCACAGCAAAGGTAGGCACCTAAATTTCGTGCGCACCTAAGCCTCAGTACACAAGCCTCTGGCATTTCACCTCCATCAAAACGTAGCCGCAGTAGCTGGGGTTCAATCCCGTGACCTACGGTTTATCAGTGGATCACCATAACCACTAGACCACCACAGCAGGTTGTAGAGCTTACTCTCTTCAAACAATGACAATCGAGAAGCAAACAAAGCGTACATATAAGCACTTCTACGGAAGGCAGTTCCTGTCCTGATAAAAACTCCGCTAGCGGCCCCAGCTACATTGCCTATTCTTCGCATTACTTCCCCAGTTGCTTGTAACAAGTACTATCTTCCATGAGAAAAAAAAAGCAAGAAAGAATAAAGAAAATCTTACTAAAATAACAAATCAACGAATACTAGAATAGAGGTACAACAGAAGGACTCTAAGCCAAATAGATGAAACAAGAATGTCCTATTACATTCCTGAATGAAACCACACAGGACTAAGCATTAAACGGCCCCGAAACCCCCTCCGAACGTTTTTTGACATTTGAAGTAAACATGAGCATGAAATTCAGAATGCCATCCCCATCAACACTGCCAAACGTGGCAGCAGTAAAAAGTGCGGGAGGCCACAAAATCTAAAAACAATCCCTTGCACCTTTAAAAGTCTCCCAGTTCACCCAGTGTTGCTCATGACATCAGCACCCATATCCAATCTCAGCATCCACAAGGACCTGTTTGTTAGCAGCAGATGTAAACATTCTCTGCTGTTCCTCCTCGCCCGGCAAGGAGGCACACTATGCGACAAGGAGAGACGAGGGAATGAATGGAGTGTAGTGAAAGAATGGTTTTGATTGATTGATTGATATGTGGGGTTTAACGTCCCAAAACCACCATATGTTTATGAGAGACGCCGTAGTGGAGGGCTCCGGAAATTTCGACCACCTGGGGTTCTTTAACGTGCACCCAAATCTGAGCACACGGGCCTACAATAGTGAAGGAAAGGTCGAAATGAAGCAGGGTCACACGATCTTCAAAACACTAGAAGTCTGCTACTATGGAACCATTTAAAGATATTCTCACAGCTACGTGATCGATGTAGAATAGAACACAACTATAACACCATAACTAAATTTCGACTTCTGGGTGGTTTCAGGGCCCTTGAAGCTCATTTAGCAGTAATTGTGCATATTACGGACGCTCAACTACTTCCAGCCACTCGAAATATATAATTAATGAATGTAAACAGACACTGAAAGCTACCATCCCATGCTTACTTCAAAAAAGTCTTACTCTTTTTAAGTTGTGTAATGGTAGCTCATAATAAAAGCCACTGAAGGAGAATGCTAAGCTGCACAGCAAAATTACAGTCACAAAGTTACACAAGCAACAGTTCAACCCATAAGCAATACAAGCCTTGGGAAGCCAAAAATGTGCAAAAATAGAGTACTGTCTCTACATTTCTATGCCAGATTGTTGCCCGGTGACAAAATTTTGGCAATGTCCATATGAGTATAGCTAACAGCATATCAATGAACACAGTGCCTAATTGGGTCTTGTTGGCATTGGTGGCAATTTCAGCAGTGTCTCATGGTGAGCTTCAGATGGCAATCAAACCTGATAAGGATTAAGTTCCTCAATCATGATCAATTCCCTTCCACAGCTTGTCCAAAATTGCCTACAGTGACCTAGAAATTCACTCTGGCCAAGGACTTATAATGAGTGAGTGCCCATGTGACACAGGTATAACCTTATAAGAAGAAAGGACTGCAGCCATGTTTAGTTTTCAATTTTTAAAAACTGGCCCTACACTGTACCCTGTACAGAAAAAAAAAAAAGGCTCAAGCCTAGAATTTTCATGAAACTGGCCCATACATGTGAAATGATGCATTTTTAGATCTGTTACCAGCAATGCAATGTAGCTTGCGCACGAAATTCACCAATTTTAAAACTTTGTTTTCTCATACTCAATTGCCTGCCTTTAAGTTTTTCTTTAAGAAGTGATTACATATTAGTCTTTTCTCATGGCACCATCAGTTGCAAGACGTTCACATGCTTCAAACCGTATCTTCAAAGAATAGTGGTTCAATTGTGAAAACATGTCGCCTATTAATTCAGACTAAGCATGCGGGAGCTCTTTGGATTGCCACCATTTTCTACACATAAGCAGACCACTGTTACTTGACCTCTTATTGTGAACAACAATATGTTCAAATGACAAGCTATGCAATTGGCAACGAAATAAATTTTTCATCACTCGAAACAGCCCATACAATGCACTCAAGCTAACCACTGCACACAAAATCTCAAAGGGCCAGTCAATAGGTTTTTTTTAGACCTTCCATATAAGCTCATTAATTTGTTCAGAAAGCTGCAGCCATCATATTTTGTGAACATTACAGCAATGCATGCAGAAAAAGTGCTCCATTCTGAAAAACAATTTTTGTACCCCCTTTCCTGCGCCTGGCCAGCCCTCTTTCCTATGCAATGATATAATCTTGTCCACGGGCACTATTACGTAGCATCTTAGCCCTGCCGTGATGCAGTTTTGGCAGCACAGTCTGCATTTATACTTTCTGGCGATGCCTTCTGCCATTACGGTAGCTCCAAAATGGCAGAGGGCTAACAGGAGAAATGGTATTGCCTCCGAGATCAAGATGGGTCTTGCGGCTTTACTGTTAGAGGAGGGCGCACATACAGGGCATATTTGTGTACCTTGTCAGAGCCTTGCACCATACTATTTCAACATGAGCAAAATGTAGAGGAAGTCTAGCCCAGATGGTGCCTATGTGCCAAAGACGATGTGTTCCATTGCCAAAGTGGGCATGGTCTTGAGAAAGGGCTATGTCTACCTCTCTTTGCTCCCCCGAAGGGTGGAAAAGTTGAGCAAGAAATTGAAACCAGTTGAATCAATTTGTTCTATACCCTGTACTATCCTTACTACAGCACTTATTCACAAAATCCTTGCTACAGCATCTTCACATCATTATCTCTCCAGCACAAATTTCAAACTGCAAGGTGGTTTGCCGCCCCTTTAAAATCGTCAGTCACCAAGATAGTCACCAAGATCCCTGCATGGAAGCTACCCCTTTGCCAGCGAAATTTTAGCAAAGCCTTTACATATAAGACCACTGCCGTCTGCCATGATTAAAATACTGTCAACGGTTTGCAGAATACTGCATTGTGCAAGCTATCATGAAAAAAAGCAGCGTGCTTGCTAAGCTTAGTGTATGGAAGCTTTGCCATGGATTCATGCTCCTAGCTGCAACCTTATAAATACACTTTTCACAGTTTTCCAGATGAATAACCTCGCTATTAACATAGTGACCATGAACGGCAGGTCGAATTACTCTGTTCAAAGTCTGAAATGCTGAACTTTTTTAACAAAAAGAAACATTAAAACAGAAGCCAGTGAGGACTCCAATGCCTAGCTGATTAAACAGAAGTTGACTTTTGCATTCTATGCAGATCCATGTTCGATGTAGTTGTGGTCAGGCGAACTACGTCATAAAAAAAAAAACATTCATGGATCAGATAGGCCCAAAAAATTTCTACCAGGCCGAAAAGAAGGGCAATACTAAGACACCATTTGCCAATCACATGCAGCAGCGGACCGCAATACATCCTTCTACATTAGCGACATCCAGTGTTAAGCAGTATCTAGTAAGGCAAGGTAATACAATGTACAGCTTACATTTTCCTAGACGCAATCTAAAGTGTGCTTAAGCCGTAAAAAATACACGCACTCAAATTTTAGAAGAAGTAAGAAACTCGGCAGAACGCTTATTGCGACATATAGCACGCTTTTTACAAGCGTACCACATTCACCTTTTACACAAACACAATCATAAATCGATTTTTTTTTTCTTGCACGCCTCGCAAGTGAGCGATCATAAGAGAAATCAAAGGTACCAATACCTTCAGCTTGGTACAATCCCTGTCCATCATTGAAACAAAATCAGCTGCAACAAACTAATGTCGTCTGGCTAAGCGAGAGTCGTCTGCGTGGACAATTAGAAGTGAAAAAGAAACGGGCAGTCAACGCAATGAACGTGCATGGCAAACACATTTAAGCAGGGCAATTTTTAGCGTTCAATAATTTTTTTCTTCTTTTTTTTCGTTCTTCTGTACGAACATTGCATCAAATTTTAGGCTTAAATTAACATGATCTAAGATTTTGGGTCGCGTCTGCGGCTTTTGCGGACTCTTGCGCGACTGCAGACAAGGCCCAAAAAATGTACGCATCATGTCCTTTTTTTTTTTCCTCTTAAACGCACCGATCTAAAGAAGACATATCACAATCAAAACAAACAGAACCATCTCTACTGTCGAAACAGCAGTTTCTGCCATACATTTAAGCCTTCAGACAGGTGTTCCGAAACATACCGAAAACACATCTCGGAAAGCTTACCTCAGCGAAATCACATTGCGAAAGAAATCGGCGTACATTAAAGTATATTTAACAATTATCACGAATGTCCCGTAGTCACTAAAACCACGAAAAATTAGTCAAACAACGCGTTATATCACGCAACAAACAAACAACATAATTATTCATTGAGCACTACACAAGTGGATAAACCAATACGACACAAGAGCGTACTGATGCCGCTGGTGCAACGTGTTGTTGCGCGCCATCTACCGAGTGAAACCAGTGGTTGAGCTCTGAGCGCCGCTTGAAAGACAGCGCGACTGTTTTGTCGTCTGCTACAGATAGTTTAGTCACAGAGTCTGGTTTAGCTTTCGATGACGGCTGGTAGCAACGTGCACGGCACGCATAAGCGTCATGTACATAAAGAGAGGAGGGGGGCAGATGGGCTCGTGCTCTCCAAAACGGCTTCATGTTACGGCAATTTTTCGCGAATAATGAGCTACACCGATAGATGAATTGATATAGCTGTACCCTTTAGATCGGGCGGCCGAACAGACTGATACAGCGTCCTTTGGCGCGGCTTGAGGGGGTGATGGCACCCTTTTTGAGACACAAAGGCTCATGCTTGGTGTTGCATTGCAAGAAATGTTTACTTGTCATCGTTCCGGAAAGCAGCCATGTAATTGAGTTGTGTGGGAAGTCATCGCTTCAATTTAATTCGTTCATCTATAACGAAGCATATATATGTTGTTTACCGAACACGAACAACGGGGCGGGGGGGAGGGGGTGATGGAACTTTGCTTTTTTTTTATTTGGAACCCTGCGCACGAATTGAATCGGCAGCCCATTATAATACAACCTACACACTTCTTGAGGATTGTCAACCTAAAGTTAAAATAGAGTGTCACCGTGAACTATTTATTTTTATGAAAACGGCAACTGTGAAGCGATAGATCATTAAATGTTTCTTAGTTTTTTTTTTTTTGCGACGCGTTTAACTGTTCTCCCATTATATGAATAACATTCTTTGGAACTTGTTAAAACCGAGCTTGCTGTTTTGTCAGTAGTCATGTACCTTAATTCTAAAGTTATTTCTGAGAAACAGATAGCTCACAAATCGTCAACTACCACAAGTGCCTATAGGGAAGTTACTAATTAATAAAAATAATTGCATTTTCAAGCGTTTCTGTTAAATGATGTTCAAGAAAAACTCACTGACGTAGAAGGAGGAGGTACAACAAGGAAAAGCAGGAAGGTCAAACTTAAGTAGAAAGTTAAAAAACAATTAAGAGAAGCGAAAGATAGCTTTTTTTTGTTTCCCTGGAAAGAAAGCTATTTATGCTAATTCCAAGGTGGCATGGAAGTATGTGAAATCGAATAACATGGAATTTGTTGGCATGCCGGATGTAAGTGATGGTGAAACAACCTTTTCAGAAGATGCAGACAAGGCGGCCTGCTCAAACTGATATTTTCAACGTGTGTTTTCCGGACCATTTCAAGGTGAAATGCCGTATTACATGCCCCAGGGATTAAAACTTATGGGTGACATTGTTATCTCCGCTAGTGGTGTGTGTGCTCTGATGACAGTGTTCGGTGTTGGGTCCTCTAATAATTCTGGTCTATATAAATGATTCGTCAAAGATATGCTAACAACGTACTCGAGGGTATACGCGGATGATTGTTATTTATAAATCAATACAAAGTATGAGGGATATTTCTGCTTTACAATATGTGATCTTGACACTATGGTGAAGTGATGCGAGAAATGGAAGATGAATTTGAATGTAAACAAGTGTTTTCTTTTTTTTCAATTTATCAGAAACAAAAACACTTTCACTCATCCTGCAGTTTGTCAAAAGCACAACTTGACCATATTGAGTAAAATTAATATCTTTGTATATAGATATTAATTTTACTTAGATATTAACTTTTTATATATATATATATATATATATATATATATATATATATATATATATATATATATATATATATATATATATATATATATTTAGATATTTTACTTAGATATTAATTTTATTAATTAAGCGTAGCCGCTTCTTATTTGAATAAGCATATAGGTTACGTTACTGGCAAAGTCAACGGCGTGTAAATTTTAATTAAATTCAATTTCAACGCTGCCGGCCCTCAAAAGTTTGAAAGAAGCTTTGAATGTTTCAAATGTCCAACCGATCCTTGGTTATGCCTGTCCAGTATCATCATGGCCGAACTCTAATTTATAAACTTAAACGCATAAAAGCCAATCTGCACGGTTTGTAAGTGACATTCATACCTTTAACTCCAGTATTACCTGCACTAAGAGTGCCTTAGGATGGAAAGTTCTTGGGCACAGTTGAAAAGTTTTGCGATTAAAGTTTTTCCATTCGATCTTTTGTGATAAAACTCGCATTACCAAAAGTTTATGTATGATCAGCCCTACTACGTGTCTCGTATAAATGATCCCTAAAAAACATCCGTGAAGTCAAATGTCTTCGGTACCTTTGCTAATTCTATATATCATTTTACTTCTTGGGAAAGGAATAAGTTGGATGTACGTGTCGTTGATCTTCCAGCCGGTGCTTTTTGTTCGTCACTACAAGATTTTTTTTCACCCCCTACAATAATGTCCATTTGGGCGATGTAGGTTGCGCTAATAAATAAATAAAATAAATAAAAATCAGCAGATGACCCCAAAGAATTGTCAAGGATGATTGAGCGATGTGCTTTCAATGTCTCGCACAAATCCTGGAAACCTCCCAAGTGAAATGCGAATAAATGTCTTATGAAGACCCAACTTGGACCTTTTTGAGATGTATTCAATGCGTAAGATGGACCTTACATTCCAGACATCGGCCCTCAAATGCACATTCTTAGCAGATGTTCTTTCGAGGCATGCCGTGCCTTTTTTGTGCAAATAAATGAGGACATGTGAAAAAACTTTGACCTTATTGTCCATGTAAGAATAATTATATGAATGCACACATTCTTAGTTGCTGCACTTTAATTCCAATACTGCCGTCAATCAAATCGGGCAGAATTTGGTGAGGCTTTGCCTTTGATACGGGTTCTCTATGTAGGAAGTAAAACCAGACAACTTTGAGTAGTCAAATAGGCAGATGATTGAGTGCTTGAACGTATAGATTGTATACCAGCATTACACGAAAGAAATACTGCTACATTGGTTCATAAATACTGGTATACTGCTCATGAAACACATTCACTACAGTTGTTCACTAAACTACAATAATCAAGACGCAGATATTGTAACATTATTTGATAACAATAATCATAAGTATGTTCCATAAACAATGGGGAGGCGAGAAGTTGGCTGCTACACAACCGTATTAACCAAAATAAAACTATGTCAAACACTACGATATAAAATGCAGAACTTTCACATATACATGAAACTAGAGGCATCCAACACTATACAATGCATCGGGTATATTTAAGTGAAATGATAAGAGAGAGAATTTATTGCCAAGCTAAAAAGCTTTCTCTAGTGAATCGCATTTGAAAATGGATCTGTCTACGAAAAAAAAAAAAGTCTTCCTTCACCTGCAAGGCAGCTGAGCCCCTCTCTCCTGCGTGTCTGAACCAAGACATTGCCGACTTCTCTATGTTATTATTGGAGCTTGCAACCTGCTTGTCAGTGACCGTGGCTGCAATTATAGATAAGGCAAAAAAAAAAAGCGGAGTGTTAAGAATATCTGAACGAAAAACGCTGCATGGTCACAGCCAAAGGTGGAGCAGCGGCATTTCTAGCACCCACAGTTAAGTCTCCCGTGGACACTAGTGCAAGTACAAATACACTTGCCAGGCTCACGCTATAAATCCGAATTTTCGCCCCGTCTTGAAGCACCCCACTACACCATTATTCGTCATTCTGCAGAGAACGGAGGCACACCTTAGACACACTTGTCATTGTATGCACTTTGCTGATTCCGTGGCTGACGACAAAGAAATATGGCTGAGGCTTTGTCAAGTTGGGAAGTATACCAGTGCGCCTTCATTCTGCGCAGAAGCAAGGTACCCGCTAGTTATTTGCAAGACGTTGTGCGTGTTTACTAGTTGAACAATTAGCATCATGTAATGTCTGGTTATACAGTCTGCATTCAGTACAATTAGCATCATGTAATGCCTGGTTACACAGTCTGCGTTCTGTGACACCTGGTCGTGGCTTTACTTTTCTACCACACTATATTGCACATAATAATGTTTTTTTTGCAAATATGTTTTAACACCAGCATGGCTCCCATAGTAGTACACATGGCTACCACGAAGAAGGCCAGGGTTCGAGCCCCATTCCACCCTCTATATTTTTCCTTACTTCATGTGGTAGCAGTTATGGGCACCAGTGGCAGTGGCGGACAACTACGTATGGCACGAAAAATGCCTTTTGGGATCGCATAAGAACTTTCACTGCAAAAAAATATATATATTACAAAGGAACCCAAATGAGGAGGGTTCAACACCTAACCACTGGACATGCAGTTCGGAGTAACACCCTAAGCCCTAGAGCTTCCAAACAAGAAATACTGTCACACACGCACACGCACACGCACACACGCACACACACACACACATGCACTCGCACACACACACACACACACACACACACACGCACACACACACACACACACACACACACACACACACACACACAAAAGCAAATGCCCAAAAGCCTACTTGCGCATACGCATCGTTTGCTTGAGTTTAACTTATCACTTCGGTTGTATGAATGGAACTGTATATAACACGGCATGCTGCATTTGGGAACTCTGGACTAATTTTAAATTTACGGGTTCCTTCAATATTACGCTACACAGTGTAACCTCGTTACAACGAATCTGATAACAACAAACATTCGGATAGTATATAATTGGCGGCGTTATGCCGACATCCTTATTCATTTCATTGATATAGCTTCGTTAACTACAGGTTCTGCTACAACAGTGATTCGGATATAATTGACGAAAGTGTGAGGTCACAAGGGTGGTCAGGACTCCTTTACAACGGTCAATTCTACCACGGACTTCCTATGTTCTATAACTTCCGATTTCAAACATAGCTTGGCATACTTTCGGGACGAGAATACCGCGACGTGGTGGTCTATGGTTGCTGATACTCGGTTGCTGACCTAGGTCGCGGGATCAAATTCCGGCTGCGGCGTCTGCATTTTCGATGGAGGCGAAAATGCTGTAGCCTAGGCCGTGTGCTCAGATTTCGGTTCACACTGAGGTAACCCGGACGGCCCTCTCATAATTATATGGTAGTTTTCGGACGTTAAACCACACATAACAACAACAAACAGTAATAGCCCCACCAATATCGGCGTACCGATTGAAAAGCGAAGCACGCCGATCTCAGGTCCGCTAGTTATTAATTAAGCCAGGATACGGCGACTAAAAAATGGCAGATCCCATGTAAGTGGGAATCGATGATATGCGAAGCACAAAAGAGGAAGGTTCATATGTCGCTTTAAAATCGGCACAACGTTACGAGGCGGACCTAAATTATGACATAAATCCCTTTCATGTCCCTATTATCATCTTTTGGCGTGCCATTTACCTTTGTCGTCTATTCACGCCACGTGATACCAAATTTGATAAATCTATAGAGATAGCGAAACGACCACAAGCACGCTATGAACGTAGCATGTAGTCATGTTTTACATGACACGCATGTCATGACTGAACTTCCGCTTGCAGCTGCCTTAAAAGGCATAACTGCATCCTGTATTATCATCTCTTCGTGAACACAGAACGAGTGAGAAAACGTCATTATAGGTAGCGTGATTTTAGATAGCCGCGACCACGCGAAGCACGAGTAGCAGACGACGCTATCCCGGAGGAATCCCCGAACGAGCATCGGACGTTGCATCGGACCAGCGATGCGCGTACTGGAGCAACATGGCAGAAGCAGCCAATCGGAGGTCTCAAAATAAATTTCTAACATGTGCATTTTGAAGATGAAATGCTCTTTGCGAAGTACTTTTACGACGAGTCCAAAATGGTGATGGGCTTTTCCAGTTGCGAAGCTATCATTTTTCAAAAACGCTCTTATTTTGTGTGTAACTTTCACAATGGTTTTCACCAGCTCAGCAGGCGCAAGAAACTTTTACAGCGCTTTTACGTAGTTTTCAGTGAAATTATCTTGGAATCAAATAGAATAAGGCAACAGAAACTGAAGATGTGATTTTCAAAAAAAATGAAGACTTTTTTTCATGCCCATTGAGAATAAATTCTTACATGACTCGTAATCCTTTCCGGTTATAACAGACCCATTCAGTGTTTCTATAAGCAGTATAGTTGCATTTTACCTAATACTACTTTTACAAGAGGCCAAAATCCTCTTCACAATGGAGGTCTGTTCTAATGAGGTTATAGTGTGTGCAACAGTCTTCTTCATATTCCCCCTGTTATGAATGACCCCGAGCTCGTGTCTCGGGAAGGAAGTTGTGGGAGGAGTAGCGTGCACAGCCGCATTCTAGGAAAAAAATTCGACGCCCCCCTCCCCCATCTTGAACAGAGACCAACGCACGGCACATTGATCCGCAGTGCAATGGAAGGCAGGCCTTCACCACCGGTCGAGGCTCGGGCTCTGCCTTTGTTCGCACATCGGGCGGATTGCACCGGCTCGCCGTGGCCTACAGAAGATGGGATGCCCTCGCTTGCCACCCCATTGTCCCAATAGACCTCTCCCTATTTCTTTCTGCATAGCAGAGCTACGTGTCTGCATTCCTTCGACAGAAATTTTTACATTGCTATGTTCTAAAGTCACAGCTTTTGAAAGAAGGGGGTCGCAGAAGGGTCACTGCTCATATAGTGTGGAAATTTGCTCGTCGTAGTTGGATGGATGGAGAAACTTTATTTAGAGTAGTGAGAGACGCGACTTGCACGCAGTCGGCTTCACCCACATAAATGGCAGCCATAAAAAATCTATCTTTTTCGAAAGCGAAAGTTTTGAATGTACACGGTGACTGGCACTTTGAGAAATATTTCCATGACATGGATGTAAACTTAATCAATTTCAATCGTGGCATGCACAATGCAGTTTTAAACGAGGTACAACATTGCGGCAGCATGATTTTGAGCTGCTGTGCGTGACTTCAAGGATAACATTCTCACTTATTGCGCAAAAAATTGATCGGAGATGACAGAAAAAAAAAAGAAACACTTCTTGCCGTGCGTTAGGCTGAGGTTAACATATCCTCCTGAATATTAAAGTGAAGTTCTGCCGCTGCGTTTCTCAATCACCCAGTGAAAATTCATGTGATGTAAAACCCGACAACTTATTAATATATAATATTATCTGGCACAGTTACTTTGCTGCCAGCTATAACGTGTTTTCGTACCTTTAATGCTCCTTTAGTCCTGATACAAAACTTCTAATGCGCATTGTCACTTCATAAGAATCGAGCCATAAAAGTCGCATATATCACATGGAGATCATGCATTTTTATTTTTCTGCACGCCGCGCATACGCTGAGATGTACCCACTCGCAGATGATCGCGTCAAATATATTTTTACCTTGACTAAAATGTCAGATTGAGAAGGTCCATCGACAAGCGGTTACTGCAACCGGCCCACAACGAATACCAATGTTTTCGCAAACAGGACGGAATAGAAAAAAAAATGCTAATACGTACCAAGTCGATGTCGTATTCAGTATTGACTACAAGTTGCGGCAGGTATGTCCAGCAGTGCATGGGAACCTGAACAGAGAAAAATGCCACGAATGGCAAAGCTCAAACACAAGACAAGGTTTGTGGATTGTCGAACTAATGTGTATGTAGTATATAAATTGCCGTGTTTTTGCAAAACACTTTACACTGGGCGAACTAACCAATGCGTGCGTATTATAGAGTCCAGGATAATGCACAAAACGTTTAAAATGGCACAGGATGTAATTTGCGGTTAATTGTCGAAAAAGTGCATGCACGCCATGTTTTGATGACAGGTAAATCTCGAATTGCCGCAAAGACTATAGCGCACGCGGGAAGTCATGGAGGCGTTTTACATGTGACAGTCGTTGCAAGGTCACAAGTGTATTGTTTATTATGTACCAGTCAGCCTTCGTTTGCATTATCACATGTAAAAGTACCATACCTCGATAGTTCGCGTCACGTTAATGTCTCCTTAGCCACACACACGTTTTTTTTTTTTTTTTACAGTGAAAGCAGTTATGAGATCACACCTCGGGTCTAGCGAAGCGCCGTAGTTGTCTACCGCCGCCGGTGTCGGTAACTACTATCACACGAAATAAGAAAAAAAAAACTTAGTACCAAGGACGCAGTGGTGCTCAAACCCGGGTCAATCCGGAGCCCTCCACTACGGCGTCTCTCATAATCAAATGGTGGTTTTGGGACGTTAAACCCCACAAATCAATCAATCAATCAAACCCGGGTCAACTGCGAGCCAGTCCAGTATTCTAGCACTGAGTCACGCCGGTGCTTTTTCGCAAATTTGCCTTAGGCAGGCTTGATGTCGGGAAAGCAATTGCGTTGATATGATTGATTGATTTGATATGTGGGGTTTAACGTCCCAAAACCACTATATGATTATGAGAGACGCCGTAGTGGAGGGCTCCGGAAATTTAGACCACCTGGGGTTCTTTAACGTGCACCCAAATCTGAGCACACGGGCCTACAACATTTCCGCCTCCATCGGAAATGCAGCCGCCGCAGCCGGGATTCGAACCCGCGCCCTGCGGGTCAGCAGCCGAGTACCTTAGCCACTAGACCACCGCGGCGGGGCTGCGTTGATATGAGTCATAAAGCGTTTTAGAAGAGCAAAAGTACAACCAGGCGTCACACAATGCGATTAGCGTAACGAGTGGGTCGTACAATGCTCCAACTCATTGAAAAAGCTTGTTTTTGATCACCTAATAAATGTGGCGCATACCCACTTTAGGCATAATTCCTCATCGTCCTCAGCCACTACATCATCAATTGGCATAGAATTCCTCGCGAGTGTTTAGCGGATATCACGCTTCTCAGAACAATGACGAAGGATAGTATAGTGAATTAATAGACATTAGAATTTATTATTATTAATGCCGTAGTGGGTACCCAGCAAGTGTGCTTGCAGCAGTTACAGAATGAGTGTTTAGAAACGGTTCTGAGAGGCCGCTCTTCTAGCTTTCGCTATGCCTGTGCTGCGCCTTCCACGCAGGCCTGCAGCTTTTTTTTTTTTGCTACGTTTGTTATCTTGAGCATGTGCGATGGTTGTTTTTTTGTTTTTTTTTCTGATGTTATTTATTCTTTTTCGTTTCGGAATAAAATTTCAGTTGCGAGTCAGTGCTGTGGTCAGTGGTTCCTCTCCTCGTGCTCGTCTTCTGTCGCGCTATAAAATAGAAGACGACCAACTTGTGTAAATAACCATTCTAGCGCTCGTGACGGCTATCCTTCTGTTTTTCAAGCGGCAATTCTCTTTGTAAGCGCAGGAAGATGACTTAGAGGACACCCTGGTTCCATGCGGTGAAAACATACTATCAGAGGATCCTATCATGATAACTGTCGCTATAGTCACTAGAAACCTACCTAACGCGGATAACTCAAGGAAAATGCAATTCGTCTCCGATCAGTTATTCACTTTTCGCGTTTCAATTACGCTTTCATGACTCATATATACAAACATCGCTTAAGGTGCACGTCTCATTATAATTGGCGTGCTTTTGTGTTTCTGTCCATGCAATAAAAATTGGGTGCTGCACTATGTGTAATTTTATATTTCCAGTGTGTAAAAAAAGTAACTTGTCAAGATGTCTGATGTCTCAACTCAGATTCTCCCGCACCACCACGCGCGCAAGTAATTGCACCCAGTGGCGTAGCCAGGGGATAGCACACCTAGCCTGGGTCACCCCCCCCCCCCGCTGATTTTTTTTTTCTTTCGCCATGGCAAACTCAGCGCGAAATGATTATTTGCCTGCCCGTTCCCCACTTGACATAAAAAAAGTGTCCCCCTTCCCGAAAAAAAAATTCTGCTTACGTCCCTGATTGCACCTACGATAGAGACGCCCGCCACGCAAGAACGCTTGACCTCTTCAATAAACAGCTACATTGAAAGGCTCTTCAAACAAAAAAGTACAAAAATATAAAAAAATAATTCACGCACGTCTGATGCGACAAATCAAACGGGCTGTTCATTTGCACGCGCAGCGCAACTTTTCCTGCTTTTTTTTTTTCCTCGTCACTGAAATCTTTCAGACCGATAAATACAAGGTGATCGGCTGTAAGTACCATTTTGCCTTTGCCTTCGACGAAACGCTGTCATTCAGCGTCGCAACTCATTAACATCAGCACAGCGCTAATCAAAAATTCAGCGAAAGTGCCGACGCGTGACTCATGGCCACCAAGCTCGGCTTCTCGGTCCTTGGGTGGCACTGGCCGGATGGTGCATGCAGGGTCTTCCCTCGACTCAAGTAAAGGTTCATCATCATCATCATCATCATCATCATCATCATCATCATTTTCTTCCACGGAGGAAGGAAAGATAGGAGACGGCATGTCAAGAGCCGGCGCGCTACGTTAAAAGTGTGGAGGAAATGACATCATGGTGGCCATATTCACTGGGCACAATGGCGGCGTTGCTATGGTTACGTGTTGCGCAGTGTAGCTGGTCGCGGCTGGCGGTGGCATGTGTGCCTCCGCAGGTCTCGTGTTGAACCTTGGCGGACAATATCCGTGGTCTGCGACGCGTTATTGGTTACGCAGCGTTCTCCTGGCAGTTGCTGTAGTCTTAGCAACGTTTACAAAACCTTTTGTCTGCCACGGGGCCTCAACAGAGTGTAGAACGAGCCCATATATCCATGTGTCGTGCGGTGGATGACGCGGAGAAAGCATTTGGTGTGTTCAGCGAAATTGCGTGGGGCACCATGACGAAGCGGAACAACGACGAACGCTTTTAGGTCAGTGACGGTTGGGCAGTGCTCCTGCTAGTGGCAACGAACGAAACTGTTGTGCACAGCAAGATGCAATGAGGACCATGTGCACATAAGTAGTTTCGTGTTCGGTATGTGTACAGAAACAACTTGCATGTGCGTATTAAAACACCTTTTCTGTTCCGCTTCGTATACTCTCCCCCAGCATTGCATGTAATCTCAGCGTAGCAGCAACCGCGTTCAACTGTCACTAGCACGTGCTCAAAGTCACTACGGTCGCAGAATGCTGACGCCGGTGAGTTTCACGCGGAACACGGGCACACTCTAAAAAAATAGCGAGTAAAAAGGGTGTCTTTTTGTCCCGCAACAACAATAGTCACCTATATTGCGTTCCATCCTTGCGCTATCGCCCCGCGCCCGGTACATTCCGGTCACGATCGACCTGCCCATTATCAGGGTTACATTGCATTCTCGATAGGAAAGTGGCCAGCGCCGAGTTTTCAAAAAAGGAAGCGCACGCAAGCTTGATGACGATTATTGTGGTGGCACAAAAAGACACTCTTTTTACTCGATATTTTTTTAGAGTGCACAGTGGCCGGGCACTGCGTCGGTCTCGTGGCGGAATGCAACCGTAGAAGGCGCACGACCGATCGTGTTGTCTGTAGAGTTGCTGAATTAATGACGTGAAAGCACTTGCCGTTGTCAGTGCATCTAGCGCGCGTTCTCTCGTACTTGCATCGTTGTCGGCGAGCTGTTACTCGCTGGTAATACTCGGACGAAATTATTACGCCGATGGCGTCGCGCTGGCCCAGAGTGTTGAGCCCCGTTCCATTAGTTTCGGATCGTCACGACACGCGCTCTGTGCAGCCCACGTGCTTTCCGAGCCGGAGAGAAAGTCGCGCCTTCTGCTTTACATTCGGTTGTAAACAAGAGAGGAGAATTTGCCCAGTCAATACGGCCGACTTCCGCTTCACCACGGCTTCACAACGAGGGACGTCAGGACCTCTCCTGAATTTTTTTCATTCCTCCATGTCTTCTTCTTCTTCTTCTTCTTCTTCTTCTTCTTCTTCTTCTTCTTCTTCTTTTGGAGAAAAAAAAATTACTGAAGAAAAAAAAGAAAACGAGTAAAATTTGGCTGGGCAAGTTTTTCCTGCTACTACTTTCAACACTTAATTACTGGAGAAAAAAAAGAAAATAAGTGAAATTCAGTCGGGCAATTTTTTTCTGCTTCTACTTTTAATACATAATTACTGGAGAAAAAAAGGAAATGAGTGAAATTCCGTTGGGCAATTTTTTTTCGCTTCTACATTTAACACCTATTTACTAGAGAAAAAAAGAAAATGAGTGAAATTTGGTTGAGCAATTTTTTTCTGCTCCTACTTTCAACACTTAATTACTGGAGAAAAAAAAAAGAAGATGAGTGAAATTTGGTTGGGCATTTTTTTCTGCTTCTACTTTAAACACCTAATTACTGGGGAAAAAATGAGTGAAATTCGGTTGGGCAATTTTTGTGCTTCTACTTTTAACACTTAATTACTGGAGAAAAAAAAGAAAATGAGTGAAATTTGGTTGGTAAGAAGCTAAATAATTTAATTTTAATCTATTGTTTACCAATTGGTTCTTTGTTTAAACATCCTTATCTAAATACTCCTGCTGGAAAATCAATTCCATCTCACAAATGAGGCACCGTCCATTTCATGGTCAATCACCCGTGGCGGGTGGCGCCAGGCCCCTGATGAACAACCAACCAACTGGGCGTGGCCAGCTTCCCAAGACGGTGAAGGAAGAGAAGGACGAGGAGCCAAGCTCGCGAAGCCGTCGGCGGCGCTGGCCGTATCGAGGCCAGAGAGATTACGTTCGGCTAGCCACCAAAATCGACCATGGTCAAGCATGATTCGCGCCACACCGTGCTTGCCCCGAAATTGACGACGACCGCACTGTTCGCCTGCGCCCGCGTCAACTGAGCTGGCCGCAAGAACAACGTAGACATGGCGGAAGGTCAGCGACAGGTGAGGAGCGCACACATTTGTGAGCGATGCACAGCTGTCATACCGTTTCACTTAAGAAGTAAAACCGTGCGCGGCGCGAAATGCAACTCCGCATGCGAAGCGTTTCTTGGCGAATACGCACGTTGACCTGTCTGTCTGTCTGGACAGACAGACAGACAGGCCGCGGTGGTCTAGTGGCTAAGGCACTCGGCTAAGCCGAGTACCTTAGCCACTAGACCACCACGGCGGGGCTGCGAAATTAGCCAGAAACGTATGACTTGAGCGAATGTCTGCCCAGATGCGCAAGATCACAATTTCACATGGTGGTACTGTCATAACGTAGAGTAGTTGGACCATAGAGAAATATACTATATAAAGAGTGGCCATGCGAGCCTTTTCGTGGCCGAGCAAGAAAAGGTTTGACCAATTGCTGAACGGCGTACCCATGCTCGGTTTCATTGTTTTGTGAAGGCATGTAATAGCCACCTCAGAAGGACAATGAAAACCCAAGTTTGGCATCAAATTTTTGCAAAGAAGAAACTTTATTGATTTGTGCAATTTTCATATTCGCTCTACATCCTGTCCCGCTGAGGACGTTTAATGCTTTACCACAAAATCAGTAAAGTATGACTAGAAAGTGTTGTCTTTCTGCATTTGTTTTGCACAAAGGGTGCGCATTCATGTGGTTTAGATGTATTGTACAAGTATTCCCAAGGTGGAAGCATTGGTGTGTAGCCTATAGTAATAAAAAAAAATTGGTGTGTAGCCTATAGTAGTAAAGACACTCGCTTTCGAAACATGAGGGTAGGGGTTCAAATCCTAGCATCGGAAAGAAAAAAGTTTTGTTACTTTATTTATGATGAAGCCATTATCGGTTCTGACCAGCCACTCGTGACGCCGAAAGAAGCGCAGTAGCTCGGCCGCAGGGCCCTACGGGAGTGTCTTTTCTTTATGTAAGTTTGTTTCTTTATATGGTCGAACACTGTTCCTTAATACCTGCTTGAAACCGTGCAGGTCGCATGTGTTCCGACACGCGAGGCAGAACTGCGCTTTGACTTGATCGAACAGCTTTAACATTTAACGCAGTTTTCTATTTTATGACATAGGGTGTGCTTCATCTTGATAAGGGGCACAAAATTATATTTAGGCTATCGGGGACGAGAAAGAAACCCTTGGGTGCCGATGCACTCATTGCAAGCTATCGAGAGAGTTTTTGTTGCATCATATGGACCCCATTGGCTATCAACGGCTGCCACATACCAAAGCCACATATTCCCACTCGTTCACCCTCTAAAATTGTTTTTACGAACAAGTAGTGGAGGTTCACTTGCAGGAGAAAATGACCATTGCCGTAGGTGCATCATAGGAGGGTGGCAGTTTGGGCTAATTGGTATGACATGACGATATTTATAGCGCGAGAGCAGAACGACGGCAAAAAGACGAGAAGGAGACGAGCGCTCCTGTCCTTCTTGTCTCTTTGTCATCGATCTGTTCTCGCGCTATGACTCGCATAAGACTGTTCTCTGTTCTCGCATAACACGCAATAATTCGAAGCTTGTCGGTTTGGTCCCGACAAGTAGTCTTTTTGTTTCCTTCAATTTAAAACGCAATTACTACTATAAAACTAAATACAATGTCGCTTGCCATTGTACGTTGTCTCCATTAGGAATTGGGTCTGAAGCAAAAGCTGCCCTCCATTAATCCCCCTCTATACAGTTCGTCCCTCAGAGAGCAGGCTACCAGGCCAACTTCGTGATTTACCCGGCGCAACCTGGTCCGTCTTCCCCGGTTCCGATGTGCAAGTCCGAGTCGGCCCTCACGCTGAGCGTCAGCCAGCCTCTGCCGCCACGGCTTCAGCAGCGCCGCGGCACCATCTGCACCAGCGAGCTGATGCGCGTCGACTCAAACGATGCCCTGGTGGCGATGCCAGGTCGTGGGCCACCGCCCATGGCGGTACAGCCCATGCGACGCTGCTGCATGGCGGCCCCGTCATTCGCCGAAGCCCCCCGCACCGTCGCCGGTCCGGTGAGAGAACCACATACCCTGCATCTTTACGTCTATAGCCTGCCCGCGTATCTTATGAAACGAGAATTCATTTCATAGCTGGTAGATGCAAAACGGGGACCTTGAAAAGGATAGACACAACATGAGCGCCGCCTTTTAAATGAAAGTTTTTATTGAAGACACATCTAAATATATTCATTGCTATGCGTTCTCCCACATGGCAAAAGACTCATGACTACACTATACTAGACAGCTAGTCTCAACAGTGCTAACGATTACAATAACCTAAAATGGGGAATCATTCAAGAATCTTAAAAAGGGGATTCATTTACGTATATTGAGTCTATGTTAGTAAAACTGAAATGTGGCATGCCCCGCCGCTGTGGTCTAGTGGCTAAAGTACTCGGCTGCTGACCCGCAGGTCGCGGGTTCATATCCCGGCTGCGGCGGCTGCATTTATGATGGAGGCGGAAATGTTGTAGGCCCGTGTGCTCAGATTTGGGTGCACGTTAAAGAACCCCAGGTGGTCGAAATTTCCGGAGCCCTCCACTACGGCGTCTCTCATAATCATATGGTGGTTTTGGTTCCAATTATAATTTTGGTTCCAATTAAGAGGGTGGGCAAGGGATCAATGACGCAGTGCCAAAAGGAGATAAAGCCCCGTGATAAAGAGGGTATGAGGGGTATGAATGGTTTGTGCATGTGGAGAAAATTTGTGATGGACAGAAAGCAGTGTTTTATATATCGCACATTTTACTGTCAGTGAAATGTGATCTCGGTTCGTAAATCGAGAAGCATATCGGTTGCTCACAAACAAACGTATAGCACGTTGGCTTAACATGGAGTGACAAACTTGCAGTAAACTGAGAACACATGCACGCCCACACGCTGCGCTGCGCTGTTTGATATTATATACAGGTATATATAAATGAGAGATCTAGTAATCGGCTGAAGGACGTGTTTTTAACAGCGCAGCATATATAGTACACATTTGGCACAAGTTCCCAAACTGTTATTTTGCAATATTTGCACCCTGCTATGCTAAATGAATAATTTTTTAAATTTCTAAATTCACTGATCAGAGCAATTACGGACGCTGTCCTTGGTACGGTCGACCGTACAGTCCTCCTCCCTTGCCACCTCCCGAAGAGCGGCGATTGGCGAGCGGTCGTAGGTCTCCGGTTCACAGACTCCTGCGCGCCTACGACGAGGACGACTACGATGGCAGGTGCGGGAACCGTGGATACGATGATGACTACGACGATGGCTCCGAGTACGTGGAACCCAGCCGACGGCCGGTCCCGTCTCCGAGAAGGCCCCGCTCCCGGAAGGATGCGGTGGGGCCCGGTGAGCATTGTTGAACTTCTGTGCAGAATGCGCTTCGCGCACGGTTAATGCAAGGTTTTTTTCCCAACCCGTGCAGCCACGTCGACGATGAGACGATCTGGCAGTCGTCTCCGGATTTTGCGAATCGAGCGCGACAGCGACGACTCCGACTCTGAGCGATGGGGTGCCGCCTTTTCCACAACTGTGGCCCCTGGTAGGGACCGCACGGCCAGCCCAACTCGACTGGACGACATGGCCGCGGACAGCAGCTGCGTGTGCACCTGCGGCCCGTCGCGCAGTCGGTCTCGCAGTCCAGCGTACAGTCCGTCGCGGGGCCGCGTGTCCGGCATCTACATCAAGTCGCAGCGTGAGCAGGACGCTGAGGAGTTGTACCTCATCAAGAGGATCAAGGACAAGAAAGGAAACAGGAAGAAGAGAAGGAAGACGCCCCCGCCCGCTCCTCCGACCTCGCCCGCGCAGCCGAGTTTCATGGGCCTCCTCTGCAACATGGCGGGCATCGAGAACGAAGCGCAGCCGTCCCCGCAGCCACCTCTTGCGCCGGCCACGGACTCGGACACGGACGACAACGAGTACGAGCTGATGAGGCTCGATAGCGCCGAGTTAGACAAGCTATGTCTCCAGATGGGTGTCAAGAGGAACGCTGACGCGCCCGGAAAGAAATGACTTAGGTGGGTCCTTGAATTCACGGGCAGCAGTCTGCAAATGACTTTGGCATCGTGCCTGGTTCGTATTACGCGAGGCAATCACACTAGGTGCCACTTAAGCCCCTGGATACTTTTGGGAAAGTACCGTTTTTCTTTTAACCAAGCAGCCACGCCGTGCACCCTCCTCTCCCACCACTCACCTCTCAGGCCGTCACTCGAAAAAGGTCACGAACATCGCGCGTGTTATCAGCATGACATATCATTCTTGATGGTGAGATCCGGCGCCACTATATTTGCACCTATGCCCGCCCCGCGGCCGTTCGGGAGAGGACATGACGTGTTGGGAGAGGATGCTCGACCTGTTCAGTGACGATATGAAAAGAGAAAAGCGCCGTAGGGGAGAGTGGCGCTACTTACAGCCTCTAGTACTTTTTGCAACTTTCTACATTAAGGTGCTTTATGTACCACATGGCCTGTTTATATATAAATATATATATGGTCTCGCCGGGTAGAACTTGCCTGTTATTACTGCGCCTGTTCCGCGTGTTACGTGATAATAACGACGTAACACGTGGAACAGGCGCCGTAATAACGGGCAAGTTCGACCTAGCGAGATCGTTTCTTATTTTCAATTAATTACACATTTTACTGCCGCGGTGCCACGAATAACAAAATAATTTTACCTCCCATTTTTGCGTAAAAAAGATCATCTTCGCGAAAGAAAGTCGCAGTTCATCCTTGACGGTGGAAAATTATAATAGCGAGAGTGGCGTACTTCAAAACTGCACGAAGTAAGTTTGGTATATTTGTCGGCTCTCTATGCATGTCCAAATAAACTTCCGCTCACTAATTAAGTTAACAAGCATGAAGTCACGATAGCTAAACTTGAGCACATCTCTTTTGAAAACCGCGAACAGTCACTGAAACACTGCAACGATGAGCAACGCGCACAAGTCGGACAAAACTCATCACATTTTCACTCGCTTGGACGCGTCTTCGACACACTCAGGCAACACTGGGCACACAAAGTGATCACACGGCCTTTAGCACACCAAGCACGCCCCCCTCGCTCGAATTTTTTCTGGGCCATGAGACACAGAGTGCAAAATGACTGTCGATCCCACTTGCATGTCCGGCCCCCGGCGTTTCCGATCAAGACGCACCCTTACCGAAACCAACTTGAAACCACGCCACTGCCTTCAGCCATTGTTACTGTTCTCTAATCACAGATTATAACGGGACAATGACAGTGGTGTTGGGTGATTTTGCAACATTTGCTTCAGAAGTTCAGTTAGGTCTTGTACCCTGGTTAAGGCGGTGGTCTCACTCTAGCGGCACCAACACGCCGTTCTTATCTTGAAGAAAAGGGACATGGGGTAAAACGATGTCGTCAAAGACTCATCGGCGTCAATTGCTCTACTATCGGGACTGCTGATTGTCAAACCCGAGTGCTGTGCTGCCCATGTATGACACTAAGGTGTTTCTCATTCCTTTTTGCAGGTTACTGCTCGTAGTGCTGGGCCCATGGCTGCAAAATTTCGTAAACGCTGGAAACAATTGACTTTAGAAAGCAGAAAGTCTCTTCACACCAAAATAGGAGGCAAATAAATTAACCTAGAAGACTCCAATCAAAGTGGTTCTTCTCATAAGTAAAACAAAAAATTGGGAACACTGATGACCCTGATCTATCTCTCTCCACACTTACACGTCTACAATGGTGAGACGAGAATCGAGATTGGAATGGACTCCTCCCTGCAGCTACCCCGCTGCCGCAGTGGTTAAGGACACGCAAATGCCTGCCCAGTGTGGGAGCTAGCAAAGCCTTGAAGTCTATGTTAGCGCTCCTTCAAAACACACTCCTGTTTAGCTGTGCCACATTATAACGACCGATGTGTAAGATGCAGCAGCAGAGCGCGAACTGATGCACCACACCTTTTGTAGGATTTCCCAATGATTTTAGGAACCAGAAAGAGGAACATACTGAATCTTAAATCCCTAATTGCTATGTTCTCGACAAATGAGTGTCGATAAGACCAAAAATGCAACCCAGAACAAAGGAAACGCATCTGTAGGACTGGCTCTCTCACAGATTATTCACAAAAGGCAAAACAAAACGTTCTATACCTCCAACGTTGTGAATGCATACTCAATAAATTTTTAAATAAATTCAAATAATGTAAAAAACAAATACGTGCGCGACCTGTATTTACGACATGAAAATACAATACTGTGTTATGGTGGCACAAAGGCGCCAACCGTTGAACTATCTGCGTGACTATCCTTTTCCCACGCGGTTCGCAAAGCATGGTCTTTCCTATTATTACTTGGCCAGGTAAGTCAAGCAGCGAACTCGTGGGACTCTTCATCCAGGCTGAGAAGGCCAGCACTTCAGCAAATAGCCAAGAAAGAGAGATATAAGAAAGAAAAAAAACGCCAGGCCTGCATGGTACCTGCAGCACTGTCACAGCGAAAGCTCGAAAAGCGGCCTTTCAGAGCCTTTTCTTAACACTCTTGGAGTCACTGCTACAAGGACGCTTGTTGGGCACCTACTAAGCCATAAGTAATCATAATTTCTGTGTAGCAGGCTGGCATTCACAATGCTCTCTTTCATCATTTTTCGCAGAAGCGTTCCACTACACACTTAGGAATATTGTGCAATATTTTTATGCAGTGGCTGACGACGATGAAGAATTATGACTGAAGTGGGCATGCGCTTGGTGAACAAGAGCAAACTTTTGGAATGGGTTGGATGATTGGATGACCCACTCTTTATGCAATTCACATTGTGTGACACCTTGTTGTTCCTTTGATGTTCTAAAACGTTTTATAAGTGATATTAGCGCGATTGCTTTCCCAGCATCAAGGCTGCCTATTAGTCCAGTTTTGAGACGAGTTAGACGTGCTGGCGTGGCTCAGTGGTAGAATTCAGGGCTGGCAGACAGCGGACTCCAGATCTAATCCTATTGTGCTTGCACGTACTGAGTTTTTCTTATTATTTCTTGCAATATTGGTTACGGACACCGGCGGCGGACAACTATGGCGCCGCATGTCACCTGTGTTCTGATCCCATAACAGATTTCGCTGTAAAAATTTTAATCATGTCGGCTGAAAGGATATTCCTCCGTGAGTGGAGCCCTTAGGTCAGGGCTCCATTGGCTCGCACCCCACCACGTGCCCGATGGATCAGCCGGCGCTGCTCCTGCGGCTCTGAGCTATAGAGTAAGCGCAGTCTCCCAGGAGGACTGCGAGGGTGAAGGAATAGGCCGGTGGTGGCCGCTGTTTGTGGACATTCCGAGGTGCAGTGATACACCACTCCACAATAGGGGCAGTATGAGGGATATTGTGTAGGGTAGAAGAGATTAAAGATGTAGAGGCAGGGGAATGAATCAGTCTGAAGCTGCAGCCAGGCAACTGCGTCCTCTCGGTATGGTGACCGCCACGTCCCGTTTCACTGCTGCTAGCGATTGTTTTCTGGAAGTTGGTTGAACTATAGACGACTAGTTTGAACCCCGCAGAGTTCCGACCAGCCGCTGACAGCGTGGCCCGGTAACATCAGTAAAGGTCTGATTGAACAGCACTCGAAAGTGAAGTTCGATATCAAATGGTGTTCATACAAGCGCTGATTTTGAGAACAGACTACTTCAGAAACAATTATAAAGCCCTTCTTAACATATAATTCATGCTCATACATATCAAAGTGGGACGATAGGAACGCAAGGAACAAAAAAAAAGTGGGGATCCTTGAGCTCCGCTTTTAAGAATTGGACGCGATAGCAATATCCTGTCCTTAATATGTAGTTCAACCACTTGGTACATGCTTGTTATCGTACACCTATTGTTACTTGAGAAGTGGAAATTGTGGACTCCTACAATGTGATCAAAGCGCGTCCTGCAGGACAAATATAAAGCTTTTTCCATTCCATTCCCATTCCATCGATAAGGTTCAAAGCGACTCGTGTCAGTAAAGCTTTCGCATATGGCTGCATTCTGTGTAATATAGGTAGCATGCTTTAAACCACGAGCAATCATGCGCGTGAAGTGTTGTCGAACTTGTCATGTACCCACTACGCGCAGTAACGTGTGTGCCTTTTTTGTAATGGATGGTCGGCTTTAAACCATTACTAGTTATGATAATCAAATTATCTGACGCCCGATGGCAATTCACGATTGGACCACGCAATATTACTGAGATACTACATCTTGTATTGTGAAGCCTGTGTACAGGACGCTTGTGTTTGTAAAGCATGAAACGCATTCTCACTGTGTCTCCAAGTCGGCGTATGGCTGTGCTAGAACATCCGCTTGCCACGCAAACTGCCTGGGTGCGATCTCCCATTTGCGGACTCGCTCGCTAGATTCAGTGCTGTTGAGAACGACGGGCCGATCCCACCGCTGCCACCACTGTTGCGAACGACGGGCCGATCCCGCCGAAGCCACCACTGTTGCGAAGCCACCTCCGAAATCCCACCGCTGACCTCCACTGTTGCGAAAGACGGCGACGCCGACCCGATCCCACAGGCGCCACTGCTTTCGACTCCGCCGGGAAGGTCACCAGCCGTTTGGTAGCGTATGTTTCTCAGCTCGCGACTGCTTCTGCGCAGAGCTGATAAGACGAGCGGTCGAGACGACGGTGAGTTAAACAAGGTTTATGTACAGCATATATACAGAAGCGTTACAATTTCGGCACTGGGGCCGACAGAGACTCGAAGAGCCGAGCTCTCCTCCCTAACACATAGGTCAGCTTTTCGCCTAAAGCCGCCGACTCACACACATGTCGGCTCTCCGACACGGGGCCTCCTCTCACTCACATAGGACCGCCGATCGCGACGCGCCGCAGGGCTTCTTTATTTACACCGGGTCCAACCAAAAGGTCCAATCAGAAGCGCCGCTGGTCGCCAGGGCAGATTCCTCCAATGGGGGGTCGCCGCGCCATGCGTCAGACCACCAGACACGAGAACACCGGCTCGCTGTCACGTGCGCAGATGACTCAATGCACGTGGGCCAGAGACGCGCCGCGCGTGTTTACGCCGTTCGCGCCAGGCAGACTGCGGGCAGGCCTTGACCCAGATTGCCTTTTTCAGAGGCACGGCCGTTTGACGAGGACTCGCTGGCATAACAGCACCCCCGCCGCCAGACAATGCACCGGAAAGACGAGCTGCTTCCACGGGGCTCGGATGTCAGGTGCGCTCGTTCGCCAGGTCCCTCCAGGGCCATGGGGAGAATACAGCTCCAGACTGTTCCGGGAACACATCCCATTTTTGACGACGGATACCAGCTCCACTGGCTTGTCGCCACAACTTGTCGACCAGCTTCACTCGTCTCTTCTGACCATCTTCGGTTTCAGCACTTGTCGATGGTTCTGCAACTTGCTAAGAACGGTTCGACAACAGACAACACACGACACAAGCAAGTGCCTTCGGTCACCCGACAGAACACCAGACAAAGTATAGTACAACATATACCTATCTACGTGTCTATCGGAATTTTGTTCCCTCTACATCAAGAGGCACATGTGGCACACAAGACTCTTAAAATGACAACTCAATTTTTTTTTTCCACGTACAACAACGTAACGAATTAGAATACCACAAAGTTGGCCCCTTGAGATCACTCTGAACGAGAGCGCTCAGCCCAGGTCGTGATGAGGTCAAAATTTTGCCCCGAATCGCCAGCCAGAAACCGAAAGGTTGAGAAGGTACTAGCTGGAACGCACTGCTCAATGCACCTGCATTAGCGTTCACCTTTCCTTTTTTTTTTTCTTTAGCGAACGTCAAAGTTGCGCTATGGAGCAACATGCTCCACTTCAGTAACCGGCCACTTTTAGGCGACGATACCTATGCGGCACCAAGAGCGGCTCACACTTTCGACGTTGCACAGGTGAACAACGATACGGCTTGCTACGGATTGACTCCTCACCGCTTAGCTCGATATCGTGTTCGATCACCCTCGTGTTTCCGGGACGGTTCGAAAACACATCTTCAAACACCAAAACAATCTTTCTCAGGTCCTCTTTCCGGACTTCACTTAACCTAGGCTCTAGGTTTATCTGCTCCCGGATTACTTTCGATCCCCCTTCGATTACCTCACTAGAACTCAAATTTTCTGCTTCCTCTTCCTCTGAAGCATTCAACAGCTGATTTACGACCGCGTGATGTTGAACGTAGGGTTTCATCAAGTTGTAAATTTTGTCCGGCCGCCTTCCTAATTTCACTTCATAATTTGTATCGCAAGGCTTCGATAATACTTTGGCGGGCCCTTCCCAATCAACCTCAAGCTTGTTCCTTTTGGATGGCTGCAGCAGCATTACCTGATTCTCAACTTCAAAAGCGCGCTTCACCGATTTCTCGTAGTGCTCCTTCGACAGCACTTGTGCCGCATTTTTCTGGCTTTCCACTAGCGCTTCAATTGAGAGATCCTCACGCTGCTCTCGAATGAGCGTCTCTCGATCAACTCTCGGCAGCTCGCTCCAACTTTCCGCTACAGGCGAGAGCGTTGCAACCCTCTCGCTCTGACTCAATGGCGCCATGTCGTCTCCCCCTACCGCGCCGGCCGTGCCGACCGCTTTCGCGACGGGCCGCTCGCGTGACTGCTCACATGACTCATGCGGAAAATTTCCTTTCTGGGGTTCCGTCGACCCGCCGACAAGGTCACTTGAGAGTTCACTGCATTGAACCAGATCAGGCTTCCGCGTTTGCGATCGCGTGAGGGCCATGCACGCTAAGTTGGGGAAGAACGATTTGCCCTGCTCTTTGAGAAGCTGCTCCGAGTTGTTGGAGAAAAGATAAGGAAAACGATCATTTAGCGCGGCAGACACAGCCGCTTCGGTGCGAAGTTTACCGAACGGGCCTTCAATGACAACGGTGGCGATTGGTAAGCGAACACTCTGCTCCTCGGCGACTTGCCTGATCCACGCGCATTCTCCTGTGAAATCATCCGGAGACACCAATGAAGGATGGACAACATCCATGGTTGCCGCTGAGTCTCTAAGCGCTCGGCACGTTTTCTTATTTACTTTAATTTCTTGGAGATACGGCTCCAACAACCGCATGTTTTTTTCTGATTCTCGGATTGTTGCGAAGGCAAATTTTTCCTGACAGTTTCTCGCGACGTGCCCTTCCTTTTTACAGTTGTAGCAGATTAGCGGCTTCCGTTTGTTTTCCGATTCAAATGCCTGTGTGGTGGAAACCTCACTCGATTTCTCCGCTTCTGTTTGCCCTTCCCCTACACTGTCCTTCGTAAGAGACGGTTCCTTCTTGAAATTACGGTGCGGAGCGGATTTCCGTTGATCAGGTTTCCTTGAAAAGCCCTCTTTCCTTTCATCCTTTTCAACGCGCACTGCCCTGCTATGCAACTTTCGGCGAGCATAATACTCCTCAGCTAACTCAGCTGCCTTATTTAACTGTACTTCCCCAAGTCGGTCCTGCAGCCAAAGTCTGACATCCTCCTCGATGCAGCGGTAGAATTGCTCCAATGCAACGCATTCCACCACTTTATCGCGGTCGTCATAAACACCTTCGCCCTTGAGCCATTCAATCAAATCGGCTTTAAGACGAAACGCGAAGTCAACGTGTGACTCATTCCCCTTTTCAGCATACCGGAACCTTTGCCTGAAAGCCTCGGGTGACAATTTATAACGTCTCAAGAGCACTTCCTTCACCTCGTCATAGCTCTCAAACGCTTCCCTCGACAAGCAAGTTATCGCGTCGGACACTTCGCCGGGAAGAAGAGCTAGCAGGTTCCGCGCCCAAAGAGACCGCTCCAAAGCGTTTCGCTCACAGACGTGTTCAAACTTGACGAGATATTTCGCCATGTCCTCGCCTACTACGAACGGTGGCAATTGGTCCCTGATTCTAAAACCGCTGACCTGAACTGTTGGAGAAGCTACGCTAGGCGCCTGCGAACACTGTAGGATTGCCAATTCTAGTCGTTTCATCTCAAGGCGCTCCTGTCTCTCGGCTTCCTCGCGACGTTCGCGCCTTTCAGCTTCTTCACGTTCGCGAGCTTCGCGCCTTTCAGCTTCTACGCGAGCTTCGCGCCTTTCAGCTTCTTCGCGAGCTTCGCGCCTTTCAGCCTCCTCACGTTCGCGAGCTTCTACTTCTCGCCTTTCAGCCTCCTCACGGCGTGCTTTAATATCCACCCAGGCCTCATCGACTTCCTCAGCCGACACTCCCTCATCCTTCATGATCTCAAGGATCGCTTGCTTTCGTTTCGCACGGCCCAAAGAAATGCCGAGTTCCTCACAAATTTCGATGAGTTCCTTCACTTTAAGGTTCTCCATCGTTCACACTAGCCTCTTGCTGTTTGCCCCTGTTAACAATTTACTTGCCGTACCCACTATAAGTCCACTAGCAAGACGCGCAAGCAATTTTTCACTCTCCTGTGTTTACCCCCTCCGCATTAACCTTGGTTTCAAAGCACTTCGACTTTGCTTGAAACGATCAAAGCTCACTACAATGCTTCACACAGCCCTTCTCTAAACTACTACAACCTGAGCTAGAGTAGTCTGGTGAACTGAGGGGAAAACATCAGGCACTCACCGCATCGATGTCGCTGACGCCGGCCGATCCCGCAGCTGCCAACCACTGTTGAGAACGACGGGCCGATCCCGCCGCTTCCACCTCTGTTGAGAAACGGACCGATCCCGCCGCTTCCACCACTGTTGCGAACGACGGGCCGATCCCGCCGAAGCCACCACTGTTGCGAAGCCACCTCCGAAATCCCACCGCTGACCTCCACTGTTGCGAAAGACGGCGACGCCGACCCGATCCCACAGGCGCCACTGCTTTCGACTCCGCCGGGAAGGTCACCAGCCGTTTGGTAGCGTATGTTTCTCAGCTCGCGACTGCTTCTGCGCAGAGCTGATAAGACGAGCGGTCGAGACGACGGTGAGTTAAACAAGGTTTATGTACAGCATATATACAGAAGCGTTACAATTTCGGCACTGGGGCCGACAGAGACTCGAAGAGCCGAGCTCTCCTCCCTAACACATAGGTCAGCTTTTCGCCTAAAGCCGCCGACTCACACACATGTCGGCTCTCCGACACGGGGCCTCCTCTCACTCACATAGGACCGCCGATCGCGACGCGCCGCAGGGCTTCTTTTATTTACACCGGGTCCAACCAAAAGGTCCAATCAGAAGCGCCGCTGGTCGCCAGGGCAGATTCCTCCAATGGGGGGTCGCCGCGCCATGCGTCAGACCACCAGACACGAGAACACCGGCTCGCTGTCACGTGCGCAGATGACTCAATGCACGTGGGCCAGAGACGCGCCGCGCGTGTTTACGCCGTTCGCGCCAGGCAGACTGCGGGCAGGCCTTGACCCAGATTGCCTTTTTCAGAGGCACGGCCGTTTGACGAGGACTCGCTGGCATAACAGTGCCGACCGGTTGTGCCCTCTTGATCTCCGACGTCAGCGTAGCTCTGGCCGACTGGACTTGCTCTAAGTCATCTCCTGACGCCGACAAGAGCTCTCGCAAGTGGTTCCCTGTCCTCGGACACCTGTGACCATGTTTCCATCTTTCCCATCTCTCCTATCCCTCATATGTCCTCGCTCGCTGTCCCAGCGCATCTCTCTATATATATATACCATTAATCCTATCCTTTTATTCCCTCCTCACCCTCATCCCTTGTGAGCTACTGTTGAGGTGTCGCACACTGATACAGACAGTTACGGGGCTCACTTTTTTCTTCTTTTCCCTCTTATAACCACTTTTCTCTCTCCCATTCGGACCCGGAAATTTTTAATGTATATTTTGTTTGCATCTCTCTCGATTTTTCGGTCACGAACAAGATGATGATTTTTCGCCCACAACCAACGACGCCGACGGCGGAATCGTCGCGAAACGGGCTCTTCAACGATACCGCGTTAATAGGCATTAGCCTAAAATCCGGTTATGAGCCACGCCGGACAGCGGGGGAATGTAGGTTAATTTTGATCACACGGCGTTCTATATAAGCTGTACCTATAGGTTCCAGTAGACGCTCGTTTTCACAATTCGCTCTTAACTGAATGCGGCCGCCGCCACTGGGAGTGGAACGCGCGTCCTCGTGCCTATATAGCTTGCAGAGCAACGTTATCCGTTAACGTACCACGACGGTTGTGCACGTCCGTCACATCTCCTGTGACTTGTAGCAAATGTACATCTGCGAATGTATACAATAATGCAAGTTGTGTAATTCCGAATCGTGCTCTTATCAAGAAAGTTCACCGTACCATGTATCCGTATATCAATGTAAAAAAACGAAAGAGAAAAAACAGTACTGAAGAAGGACAGCACATTGAAAGTGTGTAAGGTACTTACTTGATCACTAATCACCTTGAAAGTATTGGACCTCGTCGAAGGTTGGATTATGTCTTTCCAATAATAATAATGTCTCCTTGTCGAGTAACGAAAGAGCAGTCTCTTGTCACTGATAGTGTAAGTTGTCATATTTGCTTGTTTTATTTATTTATTTATTTATTTATTTATTTATTTATTTATTTATTTATTTATTTGTACCACAAGGGTTTCTCCCCAGTAGAACGTTATTCATGAGGGGTTGACGTCAAAATATGAAATGGAAATAGAAATAAAAACACAAGTGTCCACTGAGCTCACTATCACTATTCTCATATATATTCAAGTTGATGTTGTCACTTGAGCGGCTTTTTTTCAATTGAACGCTTTCTCGACGTTTTTGGCACAACCTGCTCATTCGCAAACGCGTTTGCGTTCTCATTAATTCCCAGACGTCTGCAGTGCTCGCTCCGACAATAATGATATTGAGAACCCCTATAGGGTCTACCGTAATTAAAGATGCGAAAAGAAGAGGACGGGGTTCCCCTTGGCGGAAGCGCGAGCACACCGTGAAAGAAGAGGACAAAGGTGAGGCGCCGCGCGCTGCTCGCTCTCGGCGGTTGGGCGGAGGCCGGTGTTCTCCCGCCGCCATGATCCCCGGGCGACGACAAAATTGAGACGACTCTGAGCAGCGTCGAGGACCTCTGACAGCAGCGTGCGTTGCTGCGGGCTCCACCATGGCGGCGGAACAATCGCAGAGAACGGTAAGTCCGGCAAGATGGGCTGCTATATATGACCAGTGGGCACACTACGACTCGGTGCTAGCGCTCGAAACCATCCACTCGAAGAGGCTTGGCGTTAAACCACCGTACCACCGTTGTTTCAATGTGTAGCATTTCGTCACTCCATCCGTATACGTGGCTCTACTTCAGTGCTTGCGACGTGTGCCATCATCGAAACATATGGCGCTAAAGTAGACGTTGAACTTATTGTTTAAGCAGCGGTTCTCTTTGCAGCATGCCCTATGGCTTTGGCCTGATTGCTTTTGAGCCCGCGTTGCGGATGGACACGTCAGGGGCTACGATTCCTCACTCACAGTGCTAGAAATATGACAGTTGAGTTGGCGATAAAGCGCCACCCGAAGCTTACAGCTAGCGATTGTCCAATTTTGCCTGAGGCGTAGCAGGGGAGATAAACGTGTTCTACCCGATGTCGCATAGCGCAACATGCGGATATGCATCCATGAGATGAGGGGAGAGGCACGCCCAAAACGCTGCGCCTGCGGTTGCTGTGTCCCCGTGTCACATTGCGCAATCAATTCTGATTCGGCGGTGCTGAGCCGAGAAGTCCACAACAGCTCCCTCGTCTAAGTCCGTGTTCTCGTCGGTGCAGAAACTGCGCTACCAGAGCAACTCGACGTTTGTTCTCAAACCAAAATCGGCTGGGCGTCCGCTCTCGCCGCGGCCCCTGCAGAAGGGGCCGTCACTCAGCCGAGTGCTGGCCAGCGCGGAGATGTCCGACACGGCAACGACGGCGGCCACCGCCATGCCGGTGTCCTCCACCATCAACACGCCGCGCACCTCGTTCATAGCGCTCGACGTAAGCGAGACGCCCGGCACCATGATGGGCGTGAGCAGCATGGGTCCCATGGGCTACCCGAACAGCGGCGGAACTCCCTTCACCACCTTCGGCAGCATGGTAAGATCGTTCCGCGAACTCGCACTCTCTCTGTCGTAAGGGCCTTTCCATGCGCTAGCCGTATACGGGCCAGTCCACGCGCTTCCCGCACAGCCGCAACGCACGTGCCGGCACAACTGCCGCACACAAGCAGAGGGCGAAAGAGCGTCGCCGATTGGCGTATTTGTCCCCCGCTTGATAGGCACTGCGCCGTGCTCCCGACCGGGCTGCAGAAATTAGGTGCTTTTTCTAATCTAACCACTACCACCACCACCGCTTGCGTGCGGCAGGGGTCGCGGCACGTGCGTTGCGGCTGCGCGGGAAGTGCGTGGAACAGCCATAAAAGAGCGAATTCTCAGCGTCCTTCACAGCGCGCGCATTATAGGCTGATTCGTTTCACTTAAATTTTTAGGAAACAATCACTGCTCCGCCGCGGTGGTCTAGTGGTTAAGGTACTCGGCTGCTGATTCGCAGGTCGCGAGATCTAATTCCGGCTGCGGTGGCTGCATTTGCGATGGAGGCGTAAATGCTGTTGGCCCATGTGCTCAGATTTGGGTGCACGTTAAAAAAACCCAGGTGGTCTAAATTTCCGGAGCCCTCCACTTATAATCGTATGGTGGTTTTGGGACGTTAAACCCCCCTATCAAATTATATTAGGAAGAAATGGTACTTTGATACTTTTCGATTTATCAACGCCAGGCTTCGAAGACCGGCTGAACAAAAAAAAAGGGGGGGGGGGCGTTCTTAGAAATTATTTTCGAGTACATCTAACGTGACAGGGAAGTATTCAACATTTTTATAATTAGCGTAAAAAATCACTTCTTTGGAAAAGTAAGAATTGATCCATCGAATTAGTACATTTTAAAGCTATATTATCATAAATATTAATAGAAAAAGTTATTATACGTTGCACTACTGCAAACTTTACAAGAAATTTTTTCTCTTTATACGACTACTTTATTAGTTCAGCATAATAATTTTTAGCATCTTGGACAACAATATTCTAAGCTTGCATATGAACAAAACAGTGCATCGAATAAAGGGCGATAGATCTCGATTAGCTGAGCATTTCATACGAGCATGCACTGTTGACGTTCGAAGCGTACCAGGATTACATGTTTTATTTATTATTGTTAATAGCTTGCACGTGAATTATCAAGGAACTTGCGCGCAGTGTACGTAAACGTGACATCACACTCTTCACGTCCTGCCATGATATATTGTGCTCCGAGATAACGGTTTCAGTTACGTTAACGCAATATTCTATACGGACAGGGGCGCACCAATAAGTGTGGTTTGGGGGGCTTCATCCCCCCTCTGCTTATACAGGTGCAAGCCCCGCCCCTCTAATATAGTCACGGAGGGAGCGTTTTACCCAAAACAATGAAAATAGGTGTTTTTCCAAAAGAAGTTGAGGCCTTAAAAAAAGTGCCTTGCCGTGTTCTTTCGAATTCTTCATAACAAAAAGTTGACTGAACAGTGGATCTTTTTGTTCTGCGTCAAGTTTTAGGTCACACAACATCTTGCTTAGCCGACAATCCCCGTCCAACGTCAACCAGCACCATTCCAGGCCATCGATGCTCTAAAAGCTTCTAGAGAAAAATCCGCAAAAGCCAAAGGATATGCATCTCACTAGCTAGAGTATTGAAATATGCCGACATAATTCCTCACGACGCAACCAAACGCGCTGGCCATTTCATGGAGTAAGGCGCACTATCTTGTGTGTTGATCTTGATTGCCCTGTTTCGGCAATGTAGCGATTGAAGCAACAAATCTGGGCTAAACATTTCAATGAACTAGTTGTAGATGAATTGGCAAAACATCCGACTGAACAGTTTCTGATTCTTTTTGTTCGTTCAGTATTCGTGATTTGAAAAGCGGAGTTTTTCGTTGCGCCGGGTAGCGTGAACGGGAAGGAAGCCGCACGCGTTCGCTATAGCTGTATACAGGGTGTTTCAGGAAATGTGTTCAATACTCTTTAAAAATAGAAAAAAAAAGCGCTATTTGCTCGCTGTCTTCCCAGTTGCTTTTTTCTGTCACATCACGCATCTTAAGAGGGTTGAAGACATCATTTAAAACAGTAATTAGGAAAGTTAAATTGACATTTTACTTAGTAGAGTTGGACAGTTAAGTCATATGAGAGAATTTGAGTCCTTCATGCGAAGAACCCATTGCCGCTTTGAGATTTCGAAAAAAAAAAGCAGGCTGGTGGTAATAACTGCGAATTAACAATGCCATAGGCCCGTGTGCTCAGATTTGGGTGCACGTTAAAGAACCCCAGGTGGTCGAAATTTCCGGAGCCCTCCACTACGGCGTCTCTCATAATCATATGGTGGCTTTAGGACGTTGAGCCTCATATATCTATCAAACTGCAAATTAATAAATATATCCTAAATTCTGCGGTGAAACCGAAACCCAAACGCGTAATAGCGCAACTGCCATATTCATCTGACCCCCGTATTCTAGAACGCCACTTCACTCAACGCTCCCCCTTCACTTGAGAAAGCCGATGGGAGCGGCATCTCTAGGCAGGGCAAGTCACTGCATATCAGTGATAATTTGCTGCTATTCTTCAGTAGCGCAGCGTCATTTTCAGCCAGCAGCGGCGCAGTGCTCAACTCTGTCAAGTGAAGGGTGCAAGTCGAGTCGAGGAGCGTTTGTGAATACGGGCCTGAGACCCCGAAATGAGGGAGCGTTGTTACATCAACCATCAACCGACTGCTTTGTGTGGGTGTGTGGACTGCGCTCGCAATTACAGCACGCATGACGTACATACATTGTCGAACGGGGAAGAACAGCACCCCTGTAACCGTTGTTTTGAACAGTGACGTCATTGTAGTCGTCTGCTTGTTGCCCTCGTCAGCCCTTTGGCTTCGGTTTCGCCGCAAAAATTAGGAGAATTTAATTAATCTGCAGTTATTACCAAAGCCGCTTTACGGAAATCTCAAAGCGGCAATAGGTTCTTCGCATGAATGACTTCAATTGTCCCATTTCACTTAACTGCCTAACTCCGAATTTAAAAAAAATTAATTTAACTTTTCTAATTACTGTTACAAACGATGTCTTCAAACCCTCTTTAGATGCCTGCTGTGACAAAAAAAAGGGGGGGGGGGGCTGTGAAAACATCGAGCAAATGGCGCCTTTTTTCTCATTTTAAAGGAACATTGGACGATTTCTTGAAACACCCTGTATATATATGTGTGCTTCTGCTTCGCAACCACACGTTTGCCGATTTGTGAGGCCGTGGGATGCAGTAAATACGACGGTCGAGTATGTCACGTCACCAAAGAAATCTCGTAACTAGAATCCCGTAACTAGAGACATGACTAAAATCCCCTAACATCATGAAGTCACGTGGCTAAAAATCATGTAATAGCTGTTCACGTGACTTATATTACGTAACATCACTTAAAACTGCATAAATTATCATAATATTGCGTAACTAATCACCATGCTAAAATCACGAAATATCACATAGTAACACTCACTCAAGGGACTAAAAATCACGTAACATCACGTAACAGCTTGTCACGTGACTGAAATCACGTAGCGCGTAGTCATTTTCCTGCGTTTCTCTGTATTGTGTTTGTAAAGGGGATAGTCTTTCTTGGGGACCTTCGACGCAAAAATTTTGGTCTGTCTGTTTGTACATTTGTCTGTACAAACAGACAGACAGATATGGGGCCAATTTTTTACGCTTTCAGACATTAACAATTTGGTGAAATTCGCCAAACTGTCCCTGCTAGTTCACATAGTATGGCACAGTATGACGCGAGCAAGATCACGTAACAAGCAGCTATAGTCACGTGACTGAAAGCACGTAACATTGCGGAACAACTAGTCACGCGACTAAAAATCGTGTACTCACTGTTCACTTCACGGGTTCTCACCTATATACCACGTGTCACGTGCGTAGCGTGAGGAACTGACCGAAACAGGAGGATATATAGAGCATAACCACACTAGGTATGTAACTTGCAAAAACTTAGTATCTACAGCTAAAATTGGGGTACCCTTAAGCTTCGCCTTTATGGGTTGAATGCGATAGCGATATCCTCTTCCTATATAGCGCGTACTTCAAACACTTCGTGCATGAAATCTGTTCGAACTTGGTATGCACCCCCTACGCGGCCATGTAGGCGCAGTAACGTGCGTGCCTTTAGCAGTGGGTGACCAGATTTAAACCATGAAGTCACCATGAGCATCACACGTTCTGACAGCCGATGGCAATGTACGCTTATACCGCAATATTACTGTGATATGACAGTGTTGTATTGTGAAGCCAGTACACAGGAGGCACGCGTTTGTAAAGCGTGAAAGATGTACTTACCCCGCATTTCCAAGCAGAGGAAGTAATTTCCTCTTTATTCACAATCAGACGCGTGGCTGCGCGATAGAGCACTCACCTGCCTCGCAAACGACCCGGAATTCACTCCCAATTCGGACCCCGAAATTATTATATTTCCATCTTTCTCGACTCTACGGTCACGCACAAGATAATGATTTTTTTTTTTTTTGCTCGCAAGCAACGACGCCAACGCGGACACCGGAAGTTCCTGCGAACCGAGCTCTATAACGCTATCGCGTTAAATTTTACGTGTAGCATGTGACGGCCGCTAAATGTAAATGCACCAGCTTTTCCATCCAGGGGCCGTACACTAACAAAAACTTCGAAAATGCTGGGTCTAACACAAGCTCCGCTGTTCGTTTCAACCTCGCGCCAAGCTGTGTTTTCTTTTTTGTTGTTATTGTGATAGCAGTTATATGGACACTCGGTGGATTTACTCTCGGTAAATGGTACACATATATGTATAGGTCGCCGTTATTGTGATGGACAGTATGAGCGCCGTGGCCTAATGCAGCGCTCTGAGAAGCGAGGGCTCGCTAGTTCGAATCCCCGGTGGGTGCCTTGGAACTTTTTTCTTCTGACTTATTGTTCTTTGTGCATCTTATAAATATATACATACATATACATATCCGGGACATGGCGGCGACAACAGAAATCAGCTGAGAGTGCCCATAAAATTGCTATCACAATAAAATTGGCCATGTATCTACGTTCTTCGCGGCAAATGTCGTTGCAAAACGATAGTCTTCTACCGGCCACACATGAGTCCTGGTCTGCAGCGTGACATACGGACCATCGGGCAGTGGCGTTCGGAAACATGAACTTGCGCAGAACCCGGGACCACTGTCAGGGGGCATCACCATATCGTCGGCAGAGGGTTTTTTCGTGCCTTTGCGTCGCATTTTCGGCGCACCCTCAGAAGCACCGTGGTCTTCAGAATCACATATGTATACGTATTTTTCTAGTGATTGAACACACTGCCTAATACGTATTCACGTTGCGTCTCAGATATCCCTAATATTTGCCTTTTGATCGAATACGATCGTAAGTACGAACGCAGTCACCAGTTCAAGATGGCTGGGCGTTGAAGTGCTTAAACTTTGGCTGATTGGCTGAATCGTGCGACAAAAGCGCGTCATCGCGCAACCGCCACAATATAGTATCTGCCATGTTGAGGCAGCCCACCCGGCCAAACGCAATGGTCGTATCCACGTGGACCGTTAGGAAGCATGGCAATCGGGCCGCGCACAAAGGTCGTGATTTGATTTTTATTTTATTTGCTTCGCGGACATTTGAAATAAACGAAAAAATACGCTAATTCTCATTACATCGAAGGTGAAAAACTGTCTAAGACGTTTTACAAACTTATCTACAGTTTTCCCAGTCACATATTTGCTTCGTTTTCCAGCTTCGTTGCTTCAAGAGTCAGTTCATAAAGCATGCTTAGTTGGGCAGTTAAAAATACAAAAAACAGTGCGACGTATACTCAAGACAATAGTCAGAAGCATGCATTTAGTAGCGTTGGCATATATAGGATGCGTCAGCATAGTTTTAAAGGGGCGCTGCAACACTTTTTCAGTGTGGTCACAAAACGCTGCTGATCTGTAGGCCAGGCTCCTGAGAACATGCGAGCGAAACATTATATACGTTGCTTGTAATATACAATTAATTCTAAAAGTACTCTTTTCTATAAAAATGGCCCCATACGCCCAAATGAACGCGCCATAAACCCAGAGGCCATTGTCATTGACTCATTTGAGCATCGCGGGCCGCATAGTTATCGCGGCCGCCGCGTGATGCCGCCACATATATCCACGCGCTCACCCGCAATCACACTGCATGACAGTAAGCCACATGTAGCAATCAGTGCACTTGTTGCTACCAAAGCAGAGAGAAAGCGACAAATTCCTGCAACTCTCTCCGTGCTTGATGGATCCTAAAACTTTATTGCGGCAGTTCATTCATGACGCCACAAGGTCTTTCAATCAAACGTTTCGATGCCTACTTGAAAAAAAAAAAATGTTGCGGAGATAGGTGGGGCACCCTAGTTCAGCTTTATAGTTATAAACAGGAACCTTGTGACGTCTCTGGTCTGCAAGCACTAAAAAGAAACAAACAAGGTGATGAAGACACAAACAAGAAAACCACATTTGTTCTTTTGTGTAATTAGGGCGCGGTTCGCCACCCTCACTTTATTGGGCTAAAATTACAATATGAGTTACCGCACCGTGCCTAAACAACAACTGCTTGAATATTATTCGTGGCATGGCTATTAAACTCGTGGAAGCAGTATAAATGTTCCGGGTCATGTAAAAACAGCAGCTTTGTATCGCGTATATGGGGTCGTATACATTTATTAGGTAAACGATGTGTAAATACGATGAAGGTCAACCAGCTAGTGCTCAGTTTTGTAGACTATTCCATTTATCCGATCCTAGATCAAGTATAACAAGGACGACACGCGTGGCTACTAACTATAGTCGTCCAGAACCAGTTTGGTGCAAAGCTTTACACGTCGTCTATCGCACGGTCCAGCACCCGGGTCTTATGTCGGAGTTGCACGCTGAAGAGATGTTCGAGGCCGACTTTGTCTCGGACGCTCAGCGGTCACGCTGGCGGGCCTTGCCCAAGCGGTCGCGCTCCCGCCGGCTGGCGGGCTCCTCGAGCCGCATGATGCCGCCCGACAGAGACTTCGACGCCGACGACGAGTCAGATCGGCGCGGCGAAGACCGCCGAGCGCGCCGCCGGCGCCGCAGGGCCCGCAGCAGCTTCGACGACGACTTCGACGTCGGAACCGGCGGGGGCCTGATTTGCACCTGCGGCGCCAGCAGCAGTGGCGGAGCCGCGTCCACCGCCAACACACTCACCGGCCAGATGCCGGAGGACTGCGAGAACCTCTACGTTCTCAAGAAAACCGGCGAACGCAAGAAGAAAAAGAAGAAAAAGAAAAAGAAGCCTCCACCGCCTCCCCCGCCGCCACCGTCCGGATTGATTAACATGCTGTGCGGACTGTTTGGTTCGAAGCCGCCTCCACCCCCAACGCGGCCTCCTCCCGAAGAGTCCAGCACCGAGACCGAGTATGAATCGGAGTACGAGCTGAGGAGGCTGGACCGTCAGCAGCTGGAGCACTTTTGCCGGCAGATCGACTTCAAGAAGTTCATCCCACTGCCTGAACCGGAAAAGAAGGATGACAAGAAGGATGACAAGAAGGATGATAAGAAGGACGACAAGAAGGACGCTAAAAAGGATGCGAAGCCCGCCGGCGATGGCAAGGTGAGGCATGCGGATGCGTTTTGATCTGCTCTATGGTAACGAAGGCGCCGATAACGAGTAATACCAAACAGATTGACGATCTAATCATTGCATTAGTAGGCTGCGGCTCTCCTTAATTCAGAACCAAGCGTTCGTGTATATACCAGCCAGATGCCGCTCGAAGGACACGGCACTCATTTGCATTGACTGCACCCTTCGAGGTCGGTTCCCGTGGAACTTTAACGAAAGGGTAAACAGCTTAGGTGACTTCTACGTTTACCGGTTGCGGCACCGACGTCACGTTATGTGCGCGTCTCCACGACGCACTGCCAACAGTTAGATAATAAATGCAACGTGCGTTTTTCTCGATGCCTAATTATAATTAGACCTATGTAAGTCATCGTACGATATTGCCAGCATGAGAGTGTTGAGCGGCCTCTATAGATGCATGAGTAGTTTGTACAATGTCCCGCGTAATTAACAAAGTTTTGTTTATTGTTACTTAACATTTTCATTGTAGGTGGCTAATGTAAGGTAGTATTTCTGAGTCCGTCTTCTTACTGATGTGTAGCTGATCGATAAAATACTAATTAATGACGCTCTTCTAAGAGTTACGCGAACACATATACTTTTCGTTGAAAAGCTATTTAAATGCGCAACTGAAGCGAAAATACACTGTAAGCGTGAACATTACTTACATGCGGCTTTCTATGCGTGATTGAGATAAGCTCTTGTTCACATAAGCTGTCTACAAAACATGTGTTGTTTTTCCTCTTGCGCACAATTGTTATCCTTTGGCACAGCGGTAATGACACATTTGTTATTCCCGCACTTTCAGCCGGCCACTCCAACTCAGCCACCAATGCCGCTTCAGGTCAAGGTCCCTGTCATATTCGTATTCGGTAAGACCTCGCTTCTACACGGCCTATCCTTGTGAGCAGCCAAAAGCCGGTGCGAACCTTCATATAACGCTTATCGCTTTGTTCATAGTAATGTTTTTTTTACATAGCAACAAAACAGAAAAATACGGCAACAAACTAGTCGCAGATGTCTTTCATAGTACATATATAATACGAACGTGCCAAACCATTGATTAGCCGTTCATTGCATGCACCATTCGCTTTGTCGAAAACTGCGTGTAAAGCTGCACCACGGTTCCCAGCCATCGCTACCAGTGGTCCTTTACCATTTGTCAGGAGCTTAAAAATTTAAAAGAGAAACGTTCAAATGAGGTTAAAAAGAAACGCTGTATCAGTTTTGACTGATAATTCAGTAGCCTTGCATTTGTGAACTTTACAGTGACGGATTATTAATGCGTGGATAGTTTAGCATGCTGTGGAGATGGATAAAGTTGCATGGTGCCCGATTTTTTTCTTTTTGCGCTGCTTATCAATCAAGATCTGTTTACAAAAAAAATCTAGATGTATTAACGCAACAGCGTGGTATATCAGATGACGTCAGAGATTTCAAATTATTATTTTATCTCCCTGCTCCGGCTCAGTAAAAGCTTGAAATTCACCAAGTTCAGACTTTAATAATAATAATTAATAATAATAATAATAATAATAATAATAATAATAATAATAATAATAATAATAATAATAATAATAATAATAATAATAATAATAATAATAATAATAATATCTGCGGTTTAACGCCCGAAAACGACGACAAAGTTAATATTTTATTGGCTCTTTCCGACAGCAATATAGTCCTATTTTAGAGGCGCTAAGTCAACTATGGGCCTGCGAAGACGATGTAAAACCGCATGTCGTCACGAAGGAATGGCCGGGGCCAGTAGGACCATCCGCCATTTCTTTTGCGCCTCTTCTATATAGTTCAACAAGGTTGCTTCTTGCACGGAACTGCTTTTTTTCAATTGAAGAAGGGTAATTTACTATTACAGAATGGATAATGTTTTTCACTTGAATGTCCGCTTAAAAATAAATTGGAGTTGACAAATAAATTATAGCCCATGCACACTCACTCAAGAGACAGAGTTAACTCTGAGGACTCACTCGGACTCAAACTCGCCAACATATTGCTCAGCCAGACTCATTCAGATTCAGACTTTACGTAAGTTTGAGTGAGCCCCGTAGAGAATTGACGATTGAGTCCGCTATATATCGTAGAGTGAGCCTTTTCAATCTTGGTGTAAATGCTCCTTAGCAATAATATCTGCGTGAAATGTAAGGCACGCGTTCATATTTTGTACCTTCAAATATTAGTTATCATCGGTCGCAAATCAGTGAGGACATCTTCTATGAAATACGTGGCTCACACGAGATATCTTAATCAAGAACTTCTCCTGAAAGAGTTGCGTGGGAAAATCATGACACCCCCCCCCCCCCCCCGTTGCCAACTCACTCCTCGGATCAACATGAGGTAGAGCATTGTTGAGATATCTTTGAAAAGATTTGAGTACAAACTGCAGCCGATATAACGCCTACAGTAACGCTGAAGATGAGAAGACAGGATCATACGTAGGTCGGCAATTAAAGGTGGAGCTCACTCACTCTCACTCACAAAATATATTTTCTGCATGCTTAGTGCTGACTAGTATACTCAGTATCACCAATATTTACCTCAACCGGAGTCATGCGTACTCAGAGTCACAAAAATTTTCCTCAGCCGGATTCACTCGGACTGAAACTCACCAAAATATTACTAAATTCTCTTCCCATAGCTCATCGGGTGTCTAAAATTTACCCGGAAGACATTCAACCAAACTGCCAACATTTAAGGTTACCCGAAATCGCATTGTTTTGGAATGCTAGTGAAACATGCCACGAAAGGCAATACCCCTCTCTCGGTATACGTGACAGTCACTCCTGTCGTCAACCGACTACCGTCTACAGACAGAAGTGATTAACTGGGCCGAAACGGTGGTGGCAAGGTTTTGGCCACCACCTTTCGAACCACCGGCAAGATTAATTCAACGACCTCGTTGTGCCGTTAACGAAGTTGTTACTGTCTATCGCACCCGACTCATGTCCCGATCTGAGTCTGAGTGAGTGAATGAGTCGACTCATGAGCCGACATGGGGCACCCGTGCACCCATCACGCAGTCACAGTAGGGACTTGCGGGTGCAATTCTCGGCTTTCTTCTCTATACTTCTCCTGTCGACCATGCAGTATACACTATGAATATAACCTACCCTAGTCGGCTGCTGATTCGCAGGTCGCGGGTTCAAATCCCGGCTGCGGCGGCTGAATTTACGATGGAGGCGGAAATGTCGGAGGCCCGTGTACTCGGATTTGGGTGCACGTTAAAGAACCCCAGGTGGTCAAAATTTCCGGCGCCCTCCACTACGGCGTCTCTCATAATCATATAGTGGTTTTGGGACGTTAAAGCCCACAAATCAATGAATCATTAACCTCACCTAGTCTGCTCGGCATACCAGGATCGTAGCCAGAAATTGTTTTCGGTAGGGGGAGGTAACCATACCTTATGTATGTTCGTACGTGCGTTTGTTTGCATGTGTGTGCGTATATATACACAAGCAAAAAAACTTGAAACATTTCGGGGGGAGGGGGTTGAACCCCTGCCCCTGGTTATGCCCGTGCGTATGCCGGCCTTCAGCATGAATTGGTGGTGCGGCACACGTGTTCTCTATATAGATGGCGTCGGAACAGTGCTCCTTCAGACTACATCAAACATTTTCATTCTTCTGAGTGGTCGTACACGCGGGTATGTACATGTACCTACGCGTGCGCTTGCTAAGGAGAGAAAATAAAGTGAAGCGGTTGCACGGTTCATCAAAACTTCATAAATCGCACTTGGAAGTAATTTCAACAATAACTATATTTATTAGCAGTGTCACTCGTTGAAAGAAATGTGCGGAGAAAAAGAACTCTGCAGCGTGCCTTTGACCCCTGATATGAGCAGTCAACCTCATGACCTCTAGCGAATGCCAAATTCAGCGCGACATTCAAAACACGGTGAAATACACATGTCAAAGCTTCGAAGTGCTCAAGCATCCTTTCTTTTGAAGAAGAAAGACAGTCTATGAGTGAACTGGTGAACTTTGTACCTTAACACTACGGCGTCCAATAATATCGGCCGAAACTCAGTTTGACTTCGGCTTGAACATATTTGTTTTGTCACATCGCCGTATAGTCGTGAGTATAAAAAAGATAACAAAACAAAAAAAGAAACTGAATTGACAATGCTGTGGTTCTATGTTTTTGGAAGTGGATACAGCCGATGCATCGCGCCTAGCCGAGCCTGTCGAGTCATTGCGCTAACCTGAACTGCTAATGATATATTGGCGAAGGAATTATTATACATAGTTCTTTAGGTTTTACGTCCCAAAACCACGATATGACTGAGAGGTGCTATACTAGACGGATACGCCAATTTGGACCATCCGATGCCGTTTAAGGGGGAGCTGAAGCACTTAAAAAGTATTTGAAGCGCGTAAGGACATGTTAATCTCTCCGAAATTTGAAAACAAAAACAAAGTGACAATTAAAAGTTAATGCAAAGAGCACTTTTGACGAATAAAAAACATACAGATGCTGTAGTCGCAGATCTTCCAAAATAGCACAGCAAATGTGGTGACATCATCCTCGGTATGCCGTACTATCTGCAACAGCAGCCATGATGAAACGTGGTATCTTCGATAAGTTCCGACAGAGCAGAGGCAGGTCACGTGTTAGTTGCGGGGGGGGGGGGGCATGGTTAGAGATACGAAAGGCTGTGTTCGCGTAGCTCTCGGCAGCACAGCGTTATTTCAGATATGTTAATGCAGCTGAAGAATTTTCAGCTGACACTTTTACTCGAGCGTTCACCCCGTCAACAGCCCTGTCGCACATCGGATGAATGAGAGGCGCGAAACTTTCGTTGGATAGCTGCACGGCTCCTCCAAAGCAACCGAAGGTGACACAAATTTCCACGGCCACACATTCGGCACGCTTGCATGGGCGGAGCAAGACAAACTTTTATTTCGCGTATTCTCGGGCTGCAACATCCACGAAAAAAAATGCTTACATAGTCGACAAGAATGCCATATCTTACTATCCACGAAGTTTTAGCGCATTTTAAAACCTCTTCAACTTCCCTTTAACCTGGCATAGGAACACTCCAGCTGGGAAAGCCGACCAAATTGATTGTCACAGACAGCTCAGGTGTGCGTCATGAGTCAATGAGTATATAGTTATGCGCAATGAGACATGACATTATTATTGTCTCGAAAGTGCTAGAGTATTACACTGAACGATACAGTTCGTCTAGAGCCCTAATAATTCTGTCTGTATCCACCCAAACTAGAATAATAGTCGTCTTAGCTGAACCATCAAGACGTCATATAAAGATAGCCTGTCAAGTCCCGAAGATGGTTCGCATACAACTAGAGATTATCTGAATAGTATATAAAGGAATGATTGATTAATAATTCTTAGTTCCACGCATGGATGATGGTGAGCTTTTGCATAAGTTGGGGGAAGAGGATGAGAGTACCATAAGCTGTTAACCCAAGATATATGCCAGTGCACACGACGAGCTATGCATGGTGCTATACTGATAGATACTTGTATACACCAAGAATTATAACGTCGCCTTCAACCTTTCTTCTAGTTATTTATTATTACTTTCGCTGCTCCCTTTCCATCCAGGTGGCCCCGGTTCCGGCAAAGGTACGCAGTGCGAGAAGATCGTGCAGAAGTACGGATTCACGCACATCTCCTCCGGGGATCTGCTGAGAGCGGAGGTGCAGTCAGGCAGCGATCGGGGCAAAGAGATGAACGAGATCATGAAGAAAGGAGAGCTAGTCCCGCTGGTACGCATGTTGCTCTCGCTCCTGCACACTCAACACGTTTCGAGCATTCCAAAGGAGTACGGCAACACGATATAAAAAGTAAATCGCCCCCGGTGTAAGCAACGCTGCAGTCCATTTTTTTTGTGAACCTTCCGTTAATTTAAGTATAACACGTGTTTCAAGAAACGTGTCCGAAAGTTCTCAAGAGTGAGGATGATGTGATATTCACTCGATGGCTTCAATTATTTTTTTTTGCGCGATATAGAAATCCACTTTTTAGCAGCCTTAATATTTACCTACGTTTGCAGTAAACACATGTGTATCTGTTAATTCCAGTGTAGATTGATACGTAACATAAAATTGCTCGCTGCCTGGGAATAAAGAAACGAGAAACCGAAAGAACTCTCGTGCAGAAACGAAGCCGATAGCCTTCGCATCGGCACTGACTCAATTCACTCTCGGTTCAACTGAGGAGGATAATCTCTCACCCACCACGGGAGGAGCGACCGTTATAAGTTAGATTCGCATGCTCATGTAATAGTGTCGTTCTGCTGTGATGGTGTACAATGCTGCAACACATCTGGAACACACGGAACTCCTTGTTTGGGCGAACTTTTAACCGAAAAATTAACAGTCGGCCGACGAGTGATCTTATCATATAGGCCTTTTATGTGTGTCCATCAGTCATCCAGCATCCTAACATTATCCGCTGGTTCTTCTGGAAACTGCCGCACACGCTTGATTACTAGCGTCCTGTGCGTAGTCTTATGAGAATGGTCTCAAATAACCACGAAGCTTCCGAACGATTGCAGCGGTCTCCTCTAAGCGTTGCTAACAGTTGCTGTGAGTGCATCTGGAATACATCAAAATATAAAAATGAACGAGCGTGACAATGATAACGTGCCAGGTATTTTGTGCCAAGACCGTGATGTGATTATCAGGCACTTCGTAATGAAGGGCTTCAAAAATTGTACCGTCTGTAGTTATTTAACGTCTCTATAGAGCGTTTCACCTCCACCGAAAATGCGGTTGCCGCGGGCAAGATGGCACCCGCGACCTACGGAGATCTGCAGACTTCTCATATATGAGTGGACCTATACCACAACACCGCATACGGATTACTGTTCCTTGTTGGCCCTCGCTGACTGAAAGCGTCGAAATACATCAGGGCCCCACAGGGGGCGCAAAGCATGACGGCACTGATTACACGGTATGCAGCATTCCGTATTTCACGGAACAGTATACAGATCAGCTGAAAGGGTACTTTTTAATTGCATTTTAAATTAACTCATATCCCCTGGAGTAATAAAAAAAGTGACAACGCAACTTCGGTGAACATGACGAAGGCCATATGTTTCTTTTTGCGTAGGACATTGTGCTGCAGCTGCTCAAAGAAGCAATTAAGAAGGACCTGGATAAGGCTAAAGGATTCCTCATCGACGGTTACCCCAGGAACGTCGAGCAGGGAGACCGTTTCGAGGCTGAAGTAAGCACGCTAAAATACCTGCCTTTTTCGGCCTATACTCCAATAAGCCGTGCAATTGCATAGCATATACTGTTTGTGTTGTCTCAATTATTGTTGAGTTGGGCATTTGCCTCCCAGCGTTTTCTTCGATTGCAGAGGCTAACGCATGCTTTGGCAAAATGATGCTAACGCGATAAGTGCATGGCATTCGCTGCGACTGTAGCTGTGGCGTATGTATTTTGCAATCCTGATCCCGAATGCACACTTCCTCGTTCTTATAGGTGCAATTTCCCATTGGCCAGCTCGCTTCGCTGACGATATTTCTCTGGTAGTCATTGGTTATCAATTATTCTCACACTAAATTTGTTTAGTGCAATATGTTTTTTTTTTCTGAATACGGGCCCTGATTCGTTCCGCCGGATGTCAACGCCTTTTGGTTTCGGTGGACAGCGGAACGCGCGTTTTAACCACGCAGCTGCTGTTGTTGAAGTCTTTCGAGTCCGAGAGCTGTCGTAGACCGTGGTGGCAGACCTCAAAAAAAAAAAAAAAACAACGGGTAAATTCCCCTTACAGATGTGTGACTCCGCCGACTACTGCTCACTATACTCCCACATCACACCATGCCCATCACTTCTCCCACCACTCTTTCCACTTCACTAACCCGCATTGTGCCACTTCAGTCCCACTTCATCTCAGTTCGTTCAACCCACTTCGTTCAACTCCACTACACGGCTCCAACGTCACTGTTTCATCCGTGTCCGCCAGTGGAGCTGGCTGAATTTTTTAAGGAACATATCTTTTTCACGGCACTGAAGTATACCATTCGAATAATTTAATAAACGAAACCTGTGGATCATTTTTGATAATTGTGGGACGCCACGCGTTAGAAGGAGATTTGAAATACTGCTGAGGGAACGTAATTATGACTGTAATTGTTGAGGAATATGAAGCTTCATGTTCTTCTCTAAACTTGGAAAGTTGTGAATTAGCCGTTCACTTAAATATTTTTCAGAAAATACCTCCTGCGCACTTCTCTGCAATGCAAAGTGATAAGAGATAAATACTATAGGTGTAAAAAATATTTGTTTTATGCACTGTATTCAAGGTATAGGCAGTCAAGTATGTTGAATACAGAGTCAAATTTTCCTAAAAACGCCGTGACAGAGACTTGTCATCGTACAAGTTCTGCGGCGAGTCGGAAATATTTTACAGCTGCTAAATACAAAAAATAAAACTGAATAGCATAATACTCGTTAATTAAGCTTTGCACTATCAACGTGAGGGCAGTTTATGCGGGAAAGCTGCAGGCAGCTACATTTTATGGCATGCCCATTTTTTCCTAGAAATCCGAGAGCAGCATGCAATCATATGCTTATTGTCAAATTTTAAAGGAGATATCGGAACCAAGCCTCTCGGGCTCGCCAATAATGCGGCCACTTTTTCCCATCACACCGCAACTTCCCGTTACGTAAAATATTATTGTTCTTTTTAATATTCAATCGTATTGTTCTTCCTTATATGTCAAGTTGTTCAAAACATGTATAGCACTCACGGATTGAAACATGACAATTTATTACTAAGTAACGGACGTGATGTTGTTGCTCTGTTCCATCCTCCCACCATCCTCTGTTCCGGTCATAATTTCGACCCTAACGCGTCAGACCAGAGCCAGCAATATCCTCAGAGACCATATTTGTCCTGACAGGATGTGGTGACTTCGAGCAATGGACCTTTCCGAAAATTGGCGCGCCCCACGTACGGATAAAGCCCCTATAGAACTTCGTTTTTCCTACGGCGGTTACAAAGTATTATGGGAAGACAGAGCGCCGGCGGAGTGTCGTCTGCTCGCAGAAGCGTCGGCTCGATCACCTTGTTTCCCGCAGCGGGCGGGCGTATACGAACGCATTGTTGCGGGAATATCGCGCGTAATAACCCTGTTTTCATCTGCCCTCGCAGAAGAGGCGCACCTAGATTAAGATAGAGCCAGCTAACAATAAGTATTCTTGATTTATTAATGGCACGAGTAAATACTCACGTACCCGCGAAAAAGTCCATTGAATTGGAAACTTCTGCACTTCGTTGATCGCATTCCCACGTAGCGGACGCTTTTCTCGTTTGACCGTGCAGCTTCATTATTAGTACTTTATGTGGGGCACAATCACTCTTGATATATGCTTCCGCATGATACACCGTTCAAGACCATGGCACTTCGCGCTTGGTAATGTCAAAATCTCACCCTTATAAATGGGTTGGAGCCCCACTATATAATGCATAGATTTGAATGCCAATTGCATGTTTCAAATGCTGCGTGTGAGAAGATTTGCTCACTAAGAGCAGTAAAACCCAGCTACCAGCACGTCCATAAAGTGAATGGTGCCGCGTGTGGAGATCGCATAATTACGGCACCCTGTTGCACCAGATAAAGCGAGAATACTCTGCACATTTCACTTCGCATGCAGTGTTTGTTTTTTTAAAATAGCGTGACACATGCTGTCTCTGTGTTGTTCCCGTTTTCACGACTGTGAGTTGTAAATTTACTCAACAATTTTCGACCTGACTGCTCAAAAGGTCGTGACTTGATTAACAATGCGAAGAAATGTATAACGAAGTTAGCGTTAGTGCGCATAATTTTGACAAAATTCTGCTCTACTGTTTGAACTCCCGTGATTTCTTGTTTTATTACGCTTATGGTAATTTAGTAATTTGTCGTTTGTATATAGATGCCTCTCTAAGCTGCCCGAAACATAAAACCGCTCCTGTCATCTTTGCCAAAAAGGGCCGTTGATGAAGCATATGAAGGGCTCGTTACAAGCGTGCTCAGAAAAGAAAATTCCACAGCATGAACTTTCTTGTGTGGTGCTAATAAGCACTCAGTATTTGGGCATGGAATGCTCAAGCCAGAAAACGTTGATAAGTAACGCTGTGCAGGACTGTTAATGGTGAGATGACTTTAAAAGCAAGGGCGAAAGCCTCATTCAGTGTGAGAAAGGTATGGAAGGCCGCAGCAGTGATTAATTAGATCAGCTCGCAATGTCCTGCTGATCTGAAAAAAAAATGCTGCTGACTGCTGACACTCATGGCAGAGGCGTAGCCAAAAAGTGGCCCACCAGAATCGCCCCCCCCCCCTATATTTTTCTCGCCATGCAATAGAAAGCAGAAATGATCATTCCGAGGGGGTGTCTCTCCCGAAATTAAGAAGGTGCCCCCTCCCCCCCCCCCTCTTCCGAAAAAAAAAAAGTTTTCGCTTCGCGCGCCTTGTGGAAAGGCGGAATAGGATCAGAACATGGACCGAGCAGAAAAAGATGATTTTCGCAATCGAATCGTCTTAGGTGGGTGGATAGAAGACCCTTTTTAATGAGGTATTTAAGGCTCTCGCCTTAATAAATTTGCGGTATGCTTCAGGGTATGCCGCAGGTGTAGAATCTCATCCCCTTAATCACAGTGAATGAGAACAATAACATCTTAACAGTCAAACTTAGCTGCAGTGTTACAAAGATCGAAGTCCTGAAGCAGCACCGAGCAATTAAACGAAACGTCCGGGGACTTTCGTGTATTATCACACCCAAGAACCGAGCAAGAGTGTCCACCACTTTCATTTTTCTTCGGCATGTTTAGCGATGAAAACGGTTATTTGGGGCGAACAGCACAGTCTAGTTTGAGTGCATGAAAGTCAGAGCAGTCAGACGTAGCCGTTTCTTCACAACAGCAGCACCTAACACCAATCAAAACTACTCACGGCACGCGATGAAAGCAGGTGAAAGCTGGAAAGCACCGTCTGCCACGAGGGGAAGCACCACATGGGGAAGGCGCGGCGCTGCGATTTCTGGAAAGGTCCATTGCGCATGCAAGCGTACTAAAAAAAGTCGCAGCTTTGCCGCAAAAGCGAAGCAATGAACGCGATAGCAACGAATTGAAAGGTCACGCGCAAAATGACAAGCAGATCTAAACGTGCCCCGCGTTTCTCATGCACAATTGACGCACGAAACGTACTCACAGGTACCGATGAAGGCAAATAAGCGTCTCAGTTGTTACTTCGCTGTCTGAAAAGCGCACCATTTTCGCAAACGGAGGCTGTGCAACAATTGCAGTGACCTTTGTGCGCCCGCTAACTACAACAGAATCGTTTCGGTGAAACCCAAAGGCCGAAGTACGATCCTCTCCTGCAAAATATGGGCGCGCAATCGAGTATACACCCCCTTGTTATCTACGCGGGCTAAGGTACGCGTGAGAGATGAGAGCCGCCACGCGTTCGCCGCGCCATCTTGCTGATAATGCTGAAAACACGATACCCCCCCCCCCCCCCGAGATGTCCACCAACAGCGGTAAGTGGTAGATATGAATAGCTTGCTGTTTAAACATCGAAGGAGGTGCCTGTCTGTGGTTCAGTGGTTAACGTCACGCATCCACGACGCGGAGGTCCCTCGTTTAATTTCCTCGCGCTGTAGTCTTCATTCTGTATTGTTTTTTTCTTGCTATATATCTTCGCCGCCGGCGTCTGCGTCGTCGTCATGCATCGTATATATATAGATACGTATACATATACGGTGCATGACGCCGACGCTGACGCTGGCGGTGAAATCCAGCCGAGAGTGTCCATATAATTGCTATCGCAAATAAAAAGTTTGCTGTCGTGTTTGAATCAGTAAGTACTGTACATTTCTTGGATTTGTAAATATGTAGTAATTTACTGAATTCAACATAATGACGTTCAGTTATTAAGTAGCTAAAGTGGTTGCTTGGCCAAGCTGGTACAACAGAAGTACGACATATTACACTGTTTTTTATTGTGTGTGAATTATGTCAGTTTTAGAGTGAATATTGTTATACCAGCAATTATGACACACTGACATCCCGTCGACATCGGCGAAGACAAGAACGTTTTCCTTGAGTTCACCCATTTCGAAGCAGGCGGTACACACAGACGCTCTGCCACGTGTCCTGAAACAGTTTGATAGCGCCGCGTGGCTTTGGTTTCTGCTTCTTAGATGTTCCTTGTGCGTTCCGACGTACTATCCAAGCACACCGAGGTATTACCTCGCTAACAGTGTCAAGCGCTTCGCGGCTGGCAACGATCACGTCAGTCTATAGGTCACGCCTCGGAGCGTTCGTGTTAAGCTTGCTGACGACTGTATACTGCGAGCCTGGCTCAGCGCTAAGTTTCAGAAGAATGTTTGTTTCATTCAAGCACGCCATCATTATCATCATCATCATCATCATCATCATCATCATCATCATCGTCAGCCTGACAACGTCCACTGCAGGACAAAGGCCTCTCCCATGTTCCGCCAGTTAACCCCGTCCTGTGCTTGCTGCATGCTGCCAATTTATACCCACAGACTTTTTAATCTAATCTGCCCACCTAACATTCTGTCTCCCCCTAACCCGCTTGCCTTCTCTTGAAATCCAGTTAGTTACCCTTAATGACCAGCGGTTATCCTGTCTACGCGCTACATGCCCTGCCCATGTCCATTTCTTCTTCTTGATTTCAGCTATGATATCCTTAACCCCCGTTTGTTCCCTAATCCACTCTGCTCTCTTCTTGTCTCTTAAGCTTACACCTACCATTTTTCTTTCCATTGCTCGCTGCGTCGTCCTCAATTTAAGCTGAACCCTCTTTGTAAGTCTCCAGGTTTCTGCTCCGTAGCTAAGTACCGGCAAGATACAGCTGTTATATACCTTCCTCTTGAGGGATAGTGGCAATCTACCTGTCATTATTTGAGAGTGCTTGCCAAATGTGCTCCACCCCATTCTTATTCTTCTAGTGCATGCCATCACTTAAGCATGCCATCATTTAAGCCGAAATCGACGCCCAGGTGTGCAAGTGCACGAACCTGATCTACTTCGAGGTGAAGGACGAGACGATGCATGCTCGCCTTCTGAAGCGAGGGTTGACAAGCGGCCGCGTGGACGACAACGAGGAGACCATCGTCAAGCGCATCAAGACCTTCCACGTCGAGTCTGAACCTGTCCTCGATAAGTACAAGGACATGGTGCACAAGGTAACTGCGTTCACTTAACAATGCGTGCATAGCCGCCTGATGTTCGCGACATGCTAAGCGAAGAGGTGTGGAATAACTAGAATTACAATTCACTTAAACCGGGCGATTGGTTAGTTACTGGGCTACAAAATTGCGTGCTATAATAAGTGTATTTATACCCTTTTTTTAATGAGTCCTGACTTGCAGATGCCAACTCTGTTTAGGTCGTCATACTCTCTTCGGAAAGACGTTAGAGGCACGACACTTGCTATATAGGAGAGTTAACGTTTATTTTCAAAGAGAGTAATATACGTGTCGAAGTCGGGACCTGCCAAGTACAGTGTCACCTGTTTTTTTTTGTCTTGTAGTCAGTTTCTTTAAAAACAATCGATTTAACAATTAACCTACAGGTGGCTTCGCTTGCAACTTTTATTAACTTAACTAACTTGTCAACAAAAATAAACTGTAGTTGGTTTAACCATTGTAGCGCCATATGCTTCCCATTACACGCTGTTTGCCTCAACTGAAAATGCTTTTCTTGTTTCCCTTTGGTCATTTTGCCTGTAGTGAAGACGACAAAACTTTCGAGGTGGGTTCACGTTTAGAAGAAATGGCCATGTGTCGCCTATATAATCTATAGGGTATGTTCGAGCTCCGATTTTTAGGGAGTGTAGATTTCGCGCATGAAGAATGGGGATGCATACTGCTGAGCGAACTAGACAACCGAAATCTGCATTCAAAAGAGTGCAAGCAAGTGTGGGGCTACAAACGCCCCTTCAGGACAGATAATCTAGAACTCGATATTAGCGAGTTTCAAAGAGGACATTTCCAAGTCAGTGGACGCTATTGGTGTCGCGCAACTGCAGCACGGTTCCATGTTCTGCGCACGCGCGAAGCAGCTGACTGAATGTCTTGGGTATACCGTATTTACTCGCATAATAGGCGCACTTTTTTTTCAGAAAATCTGGCTCGAAGTTAGGGGTGCGCCAATTACGCGGGGTAAAATTTTCGAAAATTTTTTCAACTCGGTTCTCGCGCTTTAAATCTGCACACTTGTCAAGTAAAAGGCGACTTTATCGTTTACCAATAATATTCAGCATAAAACAAACATACCTACGTACCTTTTAATGAACAAGCGAGAGCCGTCAACTGCACACACACACGTAAAATTTATTTACACACAAGTCGTAGCTGTTCCTCCTTTTCCCTATTCGGAGTCCGAGTCGGAGATCACACATTCATCCTCGCCGAGCGGGGATTCGTTTTCGGTGTCCGAATCATCCGCACCCCACAACATGTCATCCTCACTTGCATCCAGTGCGTTCGAGATACCCGTCTTCTTGAAGCTTTTCCTGACGACTTCGTCGGAGATCACCTGCCACGCTTCCACGATCCAAGCGCACAGCATTTCCACAGGCGGCCTCTTAATCTTACCACCTGGAGTCAGCTGATGTTGTCCTCCAGCCATCCAGGTGGTGTACAGCCTTCGAACATTGTCCTTGAAAGGTTTATTCAAGGACACGTCCAAAGGCTGCAGTATCGATGTGAGGCCGCCCGGAATCACTGCCAGATCTGTGCGCAGCTCCTTTAGCTCATCTCGTACGCGGTCTACTAGGTGCCCACGAAAACTGTCCAGGACAAGCATGGACGGCAACAACAGACCACCCGGCCGCCGACCCCAGACTGTTTTCACCCAATTCACCATGAGTTCCGCGCTCATCCAGCCTTTTTCCTGGACTCTGACGTAGATGCCTTGAGGGAATTTTGCCTTTGGGAGCGTCTTACGTTTAAAAATAACGTAAGGCGGTAGCTTACGCCCATCCGCTGTCACCGCCAGCATTACGGTGCATCGTTGTTTATCAGCGCCAGACGTTCTGACGATGACGCTCCGTGCACCTTTCTCATCCACTGTCGTGTTCCACGGCATATCAAAGCAAAGGGGGGTCTGATCAGCGTTGCCGATCTGGGACAAAATGAAGTCTTTCTGCTGTCGGAGCTTTATAACAAAACTGTGGAAGTCCACCACTTTGTCCTCATATGCTGCGGGCAAGCGCTGGCACAAGGTGGTCCGCCTTCGCAGTGCGAGGCCGTGGCGCCGCATGAAACGAGTTGTCCATCCGGAGCTGGCTTTGAACTCTTTTGCTTCGATGCCCTGCGCTCGGGCTATTCTGCGCGCCTCAGTCTGCACAATATCCAACGACACAGCACAGCCGTCTTGTCGTAGCTCCCGTATATGCCGGACCAGTTGCTCTTCGACGTTCGGATACCTGCCGGTCTTGGCACCGCGGAAAGCCCGTCGTGTCTTCATCGTCACCTTAAGTTTCTCTTCCTGGTCCCTCCAGTACCGAATACTGGTTTCTCCAACGCCGAAATGCCTGCTTGCAGCCCGGTTGCCGTGCTCCAGCGCGTACTGCACTGCCTTCAGTTTAAACCCAGCCGTGTAGCTCGCGTACTTCCCCATGGTGGAACCAAAGTTCAATACACGACCACAACATACGCACACCGCTTGCAAAATGGCGTTTCTTTCTTTTTCTCTGATGGTGGTGATGGCGATCGAGCCCCCGGCGTTGTACACGTGACCTCCAAAAAGCGCAGTGATTTGGGGGGTATCAGTATTTGATGGAACAGCCTTTTTTTTTTTCAAGTTTTATTTCGACAAACACGTTGGTTAGGTCGTTGCACTTCGATTTTTTTTATTTGCTCGTCGATTTGCCTTTTTTTTTCTTCAGGGTACGGGGACCACGTTCCAACTGTACCGCTGGGGGGTAGAATTGTTTCTGATCACGGCCAAGTTCGGGGTGCGCCTATTATGCGCGCAATTAAAAAAAATCGAATTTTCCGCGACCAAACTAGGGGTGCGCCTATTAAGCGAGTGCGCCGATTATGCGAGTAAATACGGTATACTACAAAGTCCCGTTTGCGTATAATATAGCGGCGTGCGTTGGTTGTTCGTAAATTCTTGTTTTGCGAAAGATACTATGGCAGACTCAACGATTACAATTCACCTATAAGATTAGTTAGTAAATGGGTAAAACAGTGCCAGACGGTATAGAGCAATATGGAGGAACACACAGGACGGTGCGTTTTAGTTGGTGCTATGCACGTCTCCTTTCACGTTTTTTTTTTTCATTCACAAACGTGTGACCAATCAACTGAAATAGTCCCACTTACGATATTATTTCGTGAGAGTATTTGGAATTTCTCATAAAAAATTTTAGTCCAGTGCCAAATACGACAGTTCGACCAAACAAACAAAATATAGCAGGCGAGTATCTGAACCGAGGCTTTGTTATAGTCTCGAGGTGGCTGACCGGTGAAAATATCAAGTTCATATTTTGCTCATTGCAAAGCTACAGCACAAAGTCCGTCGACAGAACCTATAGCGATAATTCGGTAAAAAGCTAAAGCGCACAGTGTGCGCAAGCACGTCCCCTGAAGGCTCAGTGTTCACATTGGGACCTCTAAAGGCAAATGGAGTTTCCGTGTAATGCGCAGCTTACATGGGCCTTAAGGATGGTATACTTTTTAAGGATGGGCACTGCTTTTGATTCATTAGAACAAGTTTCACAAGCTTACTTTTTGGGCTGTCCCGAACTTGAAGGGAGATGTCGGAGTATAATGTAACTATAATTACACTAGGCCAGTTTACGCAGTCGTCCAAAGTCCATCTTTCTTGTTTTTATTTCGCAGTTCTCGGCCGAAGAAGACCCGGACAAGGTGTTTGCATCAATCACTCCGTTCTTTGACAGCATTACCAAGCCAAAATGATGACGGCGCTGGTAGTTTATAAATCTTTTATTTTGCTGAAAGAAAGTACAGACATGTCTTTCTTTTTTCCCCTTCTAGTTGGTTTAGCAGTAAAGGAGTCCTAAACCACTTTTCCAAGTGATCCTCACGGATCGATTGCCACATCTGAAATCCATGAACGAGCAGTTTACCTTAACCACCTTGTCTCGTCACGACGAGTGCGCTGGAAGCCACACACTGCATCACCGGGAGGGAAGAAGTTGTGCGTCGATAACTGAAGATTGAGCGATTTGGTGCGAAATCGTATTGATTTCAGTACCGCAACGAGCGACGAGGACTAGGAAAGGTGTTCGGCGCCCGTGTTGTGCACCTTCTTTTCCTTCTCGTACCTCAGTGCTCTGCTAAAATCGAGACGAGTGCGTCATGACTTGGGCTCCGCGTTTTCGGATAAATACGGATGACATCCGGTAGCCACTTGCCGGAAATGTTTTTTTTAAGTGTGAATACACTTTATAAGCGACCCCAAACCATCCACCACCGTCGGTGGCGTCCGCAGTCTTCTCTCTATCTTTAAAAGAAAGAGGACTTGGCGGGCCGCAGCGCGACGCTCTACCGAATAAGCCACGGACGCGACGCTGATATCGGTGTCAGTAACGCGCCTTATACCCCCTCCCCCTTCGCTCGCTCCTCCGCTCTCCTCGCTCGCTGCAGCTGCGCGCGCACCCCTCTCTCTCGCGCGCCCGCCTTCTCTCTCAGTCTCCCGTCGAGAGCGGGTCGTGCGACGGATGTCCCGGAGGCAACGCTACCATCAACGAATGTAGTACAACCGAATGCCAGCACTGCACCCGTCGTTGGAGGTGACGGTACCGCGGTGGTTTCGCCGACGTTGGAAGACAAGGCGGCGCTGCGAAGGGCTCGTGAGACCGAACGTAAGCGGGCGAAGCGTGCAGCGGATGCCGAACTGCGTGCTCGCGAGGCCGAGTGCAAGCGGGCGAAGCGTGCAGCGGCCGCCAAACTGCGCGCTCGCGAGGCCGAGGACAAGCGGGCGAAGCGTGCAGCGGATGGTGAACTGCGCGCTCGCGAGGCCGAGATGAGGCGTCAGCATCGAGCCGCCAACGCGGCCCAAGAAGCGGAACGACAACGCAAGCGTCAGGCGGAGAAGGGCGATGAAGGCCGGCGTCAAGACGCCGCTCGCAATCGTCAACGGCGAGTGGACGTTCCCGAAGCCGTTCGAGCCAGTGAACGTGCCGCGCGGGAGAGGGTGCGAGCCCTGGACTTTGCTCGTCCGGGGCTCGCATGCTATGAGGGGGAGTAAAGTTAAAATCCGTTGGCGTTCGCCAGTGAGTTAACGTAAACTCCCCCGTGTGATCAAATTGCGATTCCCAGGAACCATTACACCATAAAGGCACCATAGCGTGATTAATAAATATAACAGTGCGAATTAATAAATACCCCTCATAGCATCACCCCGTGCATTCGCACTTAACCATGTTCACCTCGGGGAAATGCTTGGGAATTTTTATTCCGTAAGCTCCCATTAGGACGTGTGCACCTAGGATACGTCCTTTCATCAGGAAAAACCAGTGGTAAGTGAGCACGCGTTGACCTACACTCGAAACAACATGAAAACAGCTTAATCAAGCTATAAATGACTTAAATTATTACGTAAGGCCATGTACCTTGATTTTCAGAAGCCAAATGCTATTCGCCATGGAACAGTCTCGCTGGCCATCGATAACAACATAATTCTGTTTTTTGGACTATGAAGCGGTTGAATATTACCTCCTCTTTGGTGGTCCAGTGGGGGAAGACACTGTTGCACAATTTTAGCACTATTGTAGTTTTTGACGTATACATTAGTATTACTGGAATAAGTGGCAAGCCGTTGTATGAATTGCATTATTCACCGCGAAAATGCCCCCATGAGAATCCTTCACTCATATGATATGCAATGAAAGCGAAGTGAATAGCAAGTTCTTACAACCTGGACGTGGCTCAGTTGAAATTTTTTTTTCTCGCTTGAAATTAAAAAAAATTATTTTGAAGCTCTCTGTATGTAAGACTAACAAAACATGCCACATAACGTTGTATAAGCTCTATTTTTATTTGCAGTTTTACTCGAACCGATACACTGCGAAAATAAAGCGGAAATATGGATCAAAATGCAATTTTCCCCCACTTTGTCACAATGTACTTGAAACATTTCAGCTTTATTGACTCTTGCAGTACATTGATTATTTATTATGGGAAACTAAAAGCGCACAACGTTAACATAATACCCGCGAAAAAATCCGCGTTTTTTTTTCAAACAGAACGCTTAACATATGCAGAATTTTGTGATTTTTCGCTAAGGTCATAAACAAGTTAAAGCAAAAATTAATAAACTATCAAATCGTAGCCGTGAAAGATCTGTGCCTGAAGATTCGGAGAAAGAGAGGCAAAGGAAAGGCAGGGGGGTTAACCAGGTTGTACCTGGTTGCTCTCCTGCGCGGGGGGAAGGAAAAGGCGAGGAAAAAAAAGCAAGAAAGAAAAGAAATGAGTGATACGCGCACGCATGTGTCATCGTTAAACACGCACACTTCGACAGTCACAACAGGGACGTGTTTGAAACCAGAGATTAAGAGAATAACGTGGCTGATCGTACTGTCATAGGAATCGGTAAAACACAAAAGTGAAACGGGCCTTCACAAAGGTTGTTGAGCGTTTATTGCGCGTTCTTTCACCACAAGGGCAAAGAAATGAATGTCATAGCAACAAGTTGTAATGTAACGCGAAGAATGGCGTACAGCTCGAAACTTCCACTTTGCTTCTCACGCAGAAAGACCGCGTGAAAATAAGATACACACGACGTTTCACAAACACAATGAAGGACACACGAAACGAGTGCACGAGTACGCATAGGACGACCACAAACTGTGAATAATATCTGAGGTTTAACGTCTCATAACCATGATATTGTTACAAAACTATTTCACGCTGAAGGGGCAAGAGAGACAGCGAGAAAGACGGCGTGATTCGCGGATGTTACGGGAGAGCACACAGGGAAACGAGGCGATAGTTGTGATATATTTTCACGACGCCAAGCAAAAGCCGAGATGGCCAGAGAGCACGCCCCACATTCCTGAATCACATCGTCTTCCTCACTGTCTCTGTTCAGCGTGAAATAGTTTTGTAACAGTGTGATTATAAGAGACGCCACAGGGGAGGGCTTCGAAAATTTCGGCCACTAAATCTAAGTACACGGTCGAGCGCAAACTAACAACTTGCACAGTTACTTTGTTTCTGAAGGCCCGCGTATTTCGACATCCTGCAACGAGTGAAGTGACCTTCGTGATCTCTGGAACTTCAGTGCCAGCACAAGACGTACAGTATAGCCGCGATTACGTGATAAGCGCGCGCGCATCCCAACGCGTGGACCAACGACCTTGAAAGCGCATTTTCACACCCATCGCGCCATCTCGCTTGTCATTAAAAAAGAAAAACAGCGCCTAGCTCAGAGTACCATGCCACGCACTGCGCAGCAAGACGTCGAGGGTTCCACTCCCAGTGACAGTACTTTTTTTCTTGAAACCTGTTAGTGTATATTTCGCAGCGTCATCTTCATGAAGGAAATACATCAGCGGAGCCGTGGTGGACCCCCGCATACAACATTTTCGTGGTAAAAAAAATGTTCTGTTGTAATTGCTCAAACCAGCAATTTTGTATGAATTATTTAGCGTGACTCAGTTTCGCATCCAACGAGCATCATCATTATCAACATATAGCGGGCTGCTTGGGTCGAAGCCATCGGCACAACCACCTCCGCCACCTCGCCCTGAAGAGTCCATATCTCCTACTCTTAGAGCGAGTGTGAATCAAAGTCCGAGCTGAGGAGGCAGGACCGTCAGCAGCCGGCACACTTGTGCCGGCTGATCTGCTCTAAGCAGTTCATCAAGCTGTCTGACATGGAGAAGAAGGACGACAGCAACCACCATCAGATGGATGAGAAGCGCACCGGCAAGGTGAGTCGCGTGGATGCGTTTTGATCTGCGCTACGGGTGCGAAGGCGCCAGTAACTAGTAACATTACAGAAATCTACGATCTAACCAGACCATTAGTATGTTCCGGCTCTCGCCAATTCAGAACCAAGCGTTCGCGCGAATACTCTTATAGCACGCAGTTCCCGCTCGAAAAGACACAGCACCGATTGCCAGTCTGGGCTGCGTCCTTCGAGGTATAGGCTACCGCGGAATTCCCACGGAAGGGTAAACAACTTAGGTGACTTCTACGCATACACCGACTGCGGCATAGACGTCACGCATTTCTCGCGTCTTCACGATGCACTGCGAACAGCCAGATAATGCAACGCACATTTTTTTCTCGATTAACCAAATATTGAACGTTAGGCCTATGTAAGTCGTCACGAAAATATCGTAATCATTCGAGCCCATCTAGATGCACGAGTAGCTTGTACAATGTCTCATGTAATTAACAAAGTTTTGTTCATTATTATACAACATTTATGATTGTAGGTGGCAAAAAGAACGTAGAGGTTTTGCGTCCGTCTCCTCACTTATTTGTAGCTGAGGATTATTGGCGCTCTTGTAAGAGATACGCGAACAGAAATATACTTCACGTTGAAAAGCCCACTAAAGGCCGAATTGAAGCTAAAACGGCACTGTAAGCTCGAACTTCATTTACACAGAACTTTCTGAAGGGAAATTACACACGCTTGTTCCCCTAACCTGTCTCCCAGAGTATGTTGATGTTTTTCCTCGTGCGCGCAATTGTTATCCTTCGGCGCAGTGCAACTTCTGTTATTCCCACACTTTCAGCGGGGCGATCCAGCAGAGCCACTTGACGTCAAGGTGCCTGTCATATTCATATTCGGTAAGGCCTCACTTCAACACTGCCCTAACTATACTTGAGCAGGGGTGCTAACTCGTGCACGCAGCAGCCAAAAGACGATGTGAATTTCCACATTTCGTATCACGCGATGGGAATATTCACACAACCAACGCGTATCGCTCAATTCCTCCGCATGTTTAACCATAGGTGCAATATAGATACGGCATGAACTTGTCGCATACGTCTTTCATAGTAATATACCATACTAGCGTGCCGTAAGCTTCTTGCATGAGCCGCCCATTGCATGCATGCACCGCCCGCATGGACCAAAACTGCCTGTAAATCTGTACATATTTACAGACAGTTACAGACCGCCGGTGGTCCTTTACCATTCGCCGCGAGTTTGGAAATTGTGTAGACGTTAAAAAAATAAACGATAAATCTGTGTCCACTGATCACTTAGTAACGTTACATTCGTGCATTTCACAATGACTGATTATTAATGCATGGACAGTGCAGCAAGGGGTGCGGGTGGATAAATCTGCATCGTGGCTGATTTTTCGTACTCTGCTTATTTCTCTACATTAGATTGTTAATAGAAGATGTAAATGATTTAACGCCATTGATTTAATGCTCCGGCTCAGCAAACGATTCTAAAATTCGCCAAGTTGAGATTCTAGTGCCTCTTTTCGAATGCAGAGTATATATAGTTCTACTTTTGGAGGAAGACAATTGATCTTTTGGCGATTTTGCGCGAGACAAACAAAAGGGCTAAAAGATGAATTTTTCATAACTTGGTTATAGCGTCCATTATTGCTTCAGAAAATTAACAATGGGCCGGTGAAGATGCCGTCGAGCTACGTGACGTCACGGAGAAATGATCAGTGCCAGTATATATAGAACACCCGCCATATTCATCCCGCCGTTTCTATAGTTCAGCAAGCTTCTTGTCTTGAAAGAATTGGCTTTTTTTTTAAATTGCAGAAGGATAGTTTACCATTAAAGCGCGAATAATATTTCTCTTTATTCTCCGCTGACCTGCCACGCGTCGCAGTGTTGTCTGACGAGCACCAGAGCTTTCTTCTGTATACTTATTTTCCTTGCTTCCCTTGACGTGTTCATTTCATCATCATGCAGTAATGCATATAAAATAACCTAATCTACTCGACATACACAGTTGGCCTTCGGCAAGGGTTGGTTGAGTGGCGCAGGTGTTCTCTGTCGAGATGGAGCAGAGACAGTACACTCATTCTTACTATGTACATCAGACACGGCATCCGTTTACATAAGAATGGGTGGGGGCGCAATTATGTGTGAGTGTATATGTATGAGGGAGAGAGAAATGATCTAAAACACCTATGCGTGCGGTGCATCAGAACTTCTTAATTAACACTCGTCATTTGTCCCATAACTGTACTTACGTGTTACCGGCGGCAATCATTCAACATGTGCGGAGAAAATGAAATCTTCGGCCTGCCTTTAGCCTATCATGAGCAGTCAACAGTTTCTCACGGCTTCAAACGACTACCAGATTTCGTGCGAAGTTTAATGTATGACAGTGTACACATATCAAAGCTTCGAAGTTATGAAGCATTCTTTCTTTTGAAAGAGAAAGACAGTCTGTGAGACAACTAGTAAACTCCTTTATACCCCAACACTGGGGGTCGCATAATATCGGCCGAAACTTTGTGTAGCTGCGACTTGAACTGGTTGCTTTTAATGTAACGCCGCAATAGTCACACGATTAATGACAATGACAATGACGACAACAAAAACTACTACTACTACAATAACAACCACAACAACAACAACAACAACAACAACGACGACGACGACGACAACAACAACGATAACAAACTGGAGTATATAGGTACATGAATGTTTTTCCTGGTCATTTTAGCTTTCGTCGTTTGGTTATGTTTGCAAGCAGATACAGCAGACGCCTCGCAGTATTAATTTCGGGGTTTATATCGTCAGCATTGAACAAATCTGACTTGCTCGTAACAGCTTGGCGAAGGAATTATTATACATAAAGTTTTGGGTTATACGTCCCAAAACAGCGATATGACTATGAAGAGGCACCATAGTGGACCGCTACGCATACTTTGGCCATTCAATGGTGTTTAACTTGGCGAAGGAACGCTCCAGCTGGCAAACTGGGCCGACCGAATTGACTGTCACACACCGCTCAAGCGTTCGTTATGAGCCGGTGCATATATAGGTATGCGCAGTGACACATGGCAATGATATTATTTTAAATTTGCTGGAATATTACAGTGAAAGAGGCACTTAGTCCAGAGCCATAAGACCTGCTTCCATACAGTTCCCCGAGTTGAATCGTAGCCTGTTTAGATAGACAATCACACAGGCAGCCTGTGAAGTCCTGTAGAGGGTACGCAAACCTCTAGTCGTGTTTTGAAGAGGGGGTTCCAGCCAACTTCTCGGGCGAAGACAGAATGAAAGACGACATACCGCTGAACTATATATAGTAACTGACCTTGCGGTGTGTCGTCTCCCCTTCTGTCCTCGCCCACGTAGTGAACTGGAACCCCAGATTTATGTGCAATGAACGAGCTCAGGCAAGCAAAATTGTGAATAAAGGAGTGGCTGATGGATAATTCCCATTTGTTATCACACATTTGTTATCACCACTTGGATGAAGGGGTCGAGGGAGGATAGTGTACCACGGGCTGTGAACCAAGGAAATATGCAAGTGCACACGAACCCCGACGGGCGAGTGCACGGTGCAGCTGACAGATACATGTATGCATGCCAAGGATTATAACGTCGCCTTCAACCTTTCTTCTAGTTATTTAATATCACTTTCGCTGCTCCCTTTCCATCCAGGTGGCCCCGGTTCCGGCAAAGGTACGCAGTGCGAGAAGATCGTGCAGAAGTACGGATTCACGCACATCTCCTCCGGGGATCTGCTGAGAGCGGAGGTGCAGTCCGGCAGCGATCGGGGCAAAGAGATGAACGAGATCATGAAGAAAGGAGAGCTCGTCCCGCTGGTACGCATATTGTTCTCGCTCCTGCACACTCAACACGTTTCGAGCATTCCAAAGGAGTACGGCAACACGATATATATAAAAAGTAAATCGCCCCCGGTGTAAGCAATGCTGCAGTCCATTTTTTTTTTTTGTGAACCTTCCGTTAATTTAAGTAGAACATGTGTTTCGAGAAACGTGCCCGAAAATCATCAAACGTTAGGAAGAGAGAATATTTGCTCGCTGCCTTCCTAATTATTTGCGGTAATAGGAAGGGGAAAGGATGTTGCACCTTATTGCAATAGTAATGAAGCATTTTATTTAGCGAGCAAAGCAAGCCTTACTATTTTACTCCGTTTGTAGTTTATAAGGAAATGAGTACGCGATAATTCCTGTGTGGTTTTATTCGTTTATTGCGTGACGTAAGATGGCTCGCTGCGATTTAAGAAGAAGGAAAAGAAAATGACGAACACTCACGCAGGAATGGATTCGATAACCTTCGCTTCGGCAATGACCCTATATATACCGTCTTTCTAACGGCCGAAGATAATCTCTCATACCAGGAGTGGCCATTAAAAGTGTAATTCTCGTGTTTCAATAATAATGTCATTTGGTTGTGACATTGTAGAACGCTGCAGCAAGGCTGACGGATATACGGAACTCTTTGGGCAAACTTTTAACCAAAAAGTCAACAGTCAAGTCACAAGGTATTAGCGCTGCAAACCGATATATCGGCGAGAGCAGTCGTCGGTGTTCGAGAAACCTGATCACATAGATGTGAAATCGTCGTTTTTTTGTATCTATATACATCGTGTCGTCCAACATCTCAGCATCGTTCGCGTCCTGCGCGTGATCCCAAGGGAATGATCTCCCATAATCGCCAAGTTTCCGAACAATTGCGGTGGCCTCCTCTGAGCGTTTCCAACAGTTGTGAGCGAAAATTGAATTCACCAAAATAAAGAAATAAACGATCATGCATGGACATCCCTGGTTTCGCGTGACAAAATCACGATACGATTATAAGGCACGCAGTTACAGAGGTCTTCAGAAAATTATATCTTTTGCATTTCTTTAACGTGCGCTGCTGGTCCATCACGCAGTATACACGTGCCTTCAAAATATTTTCGCCTCCATCGAAATTGTGTTCGCATCGAACAAGACCAAACCCATGAGCTGCGTATCTGCAGACTTCTCATAATTAGTTGGCCTGTACCACAACAGTGCATAGGGATTAATATTCCTCGTTGGTTGTTCCTCCTTGATTGGCCATTCCGAAATACACCAGGGCCCTCCACACACGTGAGAAGCGTCGGTGGCGCAAAGCGCGACGGCACTGATCAAATGGCATACAGTATCCCGTATTCCACGGTACGGTATAGGCCAGCTAAAAGGCTCGTTTTTATTGCATTCTGTTAAAACAACTCGTACCCCTGGAAATTAAAAAAAAAAGTGACAATGCAAATTCGTTTAACATGAACAAGACCATGTTTTTTCGTTCCGTAGGACATTCTGCTGCAGCTGCTCAAAGAAGCAATTAAGAAGGACCTGGATAAGGCTAAAGGATTTCTCATCGACGGTTACCCCAGGAACGTCGAGCAGGGAGACCGTTTCGAGGCTGAAGTAAGCACGCTAAAATACCTGCCTTTTTCAGCCTACTCCAATAAGCCGCGCGATTGCATAGTATATACTTTATAGATTGTCTCAGTTAGTGTTGAGTAGGGCATTTTTTGCCTCTCGGCGTTTTCTTCGATTGCAGGACCTAACGCATGCTTTGGCAAAATAATGATGCTATAACGTGGTCACTCGCATTCGCTGCAACTGCATGCTGCGGCCATGACATGTTTATTTTGTGGTCCTGAGCCCGAATTTACAAAGCTTCTTTGTCAATAGTTTGTTTTCACTTTGGTCAGCTCACTTCGCTGAGAATATTTTCTGCATCGTCATTAGCTAAAATAATTATCTTAGGGAATTCTTCTCCCACTTTCGTATATGTGGCACTCCCACTGCTTCCAGTGGACACTACACTCCTGCAACTGACCAGGCTGACCACAAAACAGCGGTGGGATTGGCTATCTATTTACGCATGTGTTTTTGTGCATCAAAATATTTGGTACTTCAGACGAACTTGGTGAATTGTGTGCCGCGAACTTGGGCAATGACTCGCTGGTAATGGCTGTGTCCTTCTCGCTCATCGCGCTTACCAAAGACGTCGTGCACCTCCTGCGCCTCGCACTAACCGCACACTGACTCACGCCAACAACGTATGTTGTGGGTGACTTTAATATAGACATTAAAACGAACAAGACCTTCCAACCACTTATGCGCGAGTACATACTGTTAGCCTCCATTGTAACTTATTACAGTGAGGTGACGGCCTCGGAAAACACTTGCATAGACCTTGTCTTTGAGAACCTGCAGGAATTGGTGAGAAATCCGAACACATATTCACTCATCTCCGAATACAAAGCTTCGTTCTTAGAATAAACGGCTGGCAGACGTGTGTTCCCTGGAGAGAGGTAGTTGTCAAAAATAAATTCCGATAGGCAAGTGTACATGCATACATATCTGTCTCAAATATTTTGCCTTGCCATGTCACAAAGTCAAAGCTTCTAAACAGCTCCTTTAAGAATTCTCATTAGCTAGTATCGAAATCACCGGCATTTTTTAAAGGGGCACATAACACAATCTTTCTCGCTGCAACAATGCTGGTGGTACTGGGTATTATAGCATTTGATTAAGTGATGAATAAAGTCTTACTAATTAAACCTTTTCAATAACTGCTTTACGCCACATGTTAGATTTGAATTAGACGTATTGCTGAGGGAATTAAGACACTTATGATGGTCATCAATTGATCTTCTTAAAAACTGCAAAGTTGCAAATTGGCCATTATCAGATAAAGATTTTTTTCAAGAACACCTCTTGCGCAGTATAAGCGTAATGTATAATGAGGAAAAAAAGACACTGAGGTTTTAAAAAAAACGTGGTTGGTCCCCTTTTTAAGGAATCGGTATAACACCAAAGCGAAACGTATCCTTGCAGAGGTAGTTGAGCGTTCATTGTGCATTTATTCGCCACAAGGGCGATAGAATGAACGCTACAGCAACAAATTGCAACGATACTCGAAGAAAGGCTAGCAGCTCGAAACTTGCAGGACACACCTTAAGCAGAGAGCACGCACGAAAGGAGCATACACTGGACGAACGCAGACAAACAACCGTCACAGCTCGACACTTAAAGAACGCCGCTCAAACAGAAAAAAAAGACATGCGTAACGAACGCACAAGTATACACCTGGACGAGCGCGAACAAAGGTCATAATTCTTACTTTCTCGTATGTGAGCAGGGTGCTCCTTCTGTAAACGCGGCCGTGGCAGCGAGCGAAGTGATGTTCGCGCTAGCTTTAATGACTGTAACATCAAAACAAACTTGCGGTGGAAGAACAAGAGGTACAGAACGCCCTAATCACGAGATTAGCGCACGCGAGGGAGCCACTACGCTACATAACATCTATACGCACTTAGATTACGCCATGTGGATGCACGCGAGCACATCGACGCGCGGGCTGGCGTGGCACAACGGCCTTAAGAGCGCGCGCGCACAACACGTGCCTGTCATGCCATCTGGCTATTGATAACGCAAACGCGCTGAAGTGCCGAGCTCTGAGGACCACCAGCGGTACATAGTATATGGACGAGAGCACGCCTACCTCGAACCCAGGCGCATTCGGCGGTATACTCTCACTCCCAGAAACGCCATAATTTGTTGGCAGCTGCCAAGGCGCGCCTCGAGGGCTAGCATGGCATGCAGTGGCTCTGGGAGTTTAAAATGCGAAAAAGCACCTCTTCACGCTGCACCCACTTATAAAATGTCATCCTGGTACCACTGCGCTGTCACCTGATGCGACAACAACCAGCGCAAGAAGAAGAGATTGCTGAGCACCGCCAGTGAAGTTCACAGCGCATCGCGGGAATCGTGCCGGTGCGGTACTTTGCGATTGATCAGATTTCAGTCCTTAAAGAAAAACGCTGAGCTCGGCCGCCCAATAAGATATAATCGCAATCAGCAGGGAAAACTACGAGTCCTGTGAAGTGTACGAGAAGGTATCCTTATTGCGTTTATTCAAGCGCGACTCCAGCTGTTCCACTTTACAGCAACGATTTGCGTGCAGTATTCCTGTAGTATGCGGCACAAAACTATTGCCGTACTCTTTCGCAAGCCGCATGTCAATAATAGGATATACGTATTACGACTCACGCGTAGATGCACGCTCCGCGGTTGTTTAGTACAACTATAATGACCTACTATCACGAAGAAAAGAGATGTGAACGGCGCGGTAAGCATGGCTTTGGACTCGGTCGAACAGCGTCATGTCTTGACTGTCACTAGGCGAATCTCTATATGTGCTTTCGGCCGGCGTCACCGTAGCCTTTTAAAATATTGTTCTGACTGGCACTTTTGCTCCGCGTGTGTGTTCCGAGTGCCTGGCAGGACTGGCAATTGATACACATGCGGTGCATGAGCATAAGTTGGAGCCAGATACTAGCGCTACGTTCACGCCGGCTTACAGCACAAATTCTGCCTTGTCAAAGCCAAGGCACGCCGCAGTTAACGCTGTTCGCGTTTCTTTCAGTCGGATAATTCGCAACTTTCACCGCCTAGGGAGGCCGCTAGTGCAAGCCGAACATGGCTGTTGTTTGGGGGACCATGTAGACGGCGCACCAGCCGCAGCCTCCGGTGTGCCCATCCATTCGAGCTGCGTAGTATTTTCGGCTGCAGCCACCGTGTTGTCAAGGCTTTGCTGAGAGTCATTGACTCTATTATATCCCACACTGCGCGTTGAGAGACGCGTGTGCGGTGTATATTGAAGGGAAAGAAGTGTTGAACGCCAGGGACAACGTCTGCTTCGGTGTGAAGTAATGCACGTACGGCTTTGTGAACGCTGCTCGTGCCACGGCCGTGGAAGATCAAACGGCCATGCTCGTGCAAAGCAGGAAACCTCGCCTTTGACTGCACGGCGTCTGCACAACGACATCCAACGCATTTCGCGATTCTTCTAGATCAGCCAGCAAACAATAAAGAGTAAATCATTGCTACTACGACTCGCAGTACCTGTCCGACTTCGGTAGTTCACTACCGAATTCAGAATAACCGTGATAGAAATTACCAGCGACAAAATATAAAGCACCAGTAAACCGCCAAAGTGAGGCCGACTGACCGATGGCATGGGCTGGCTGCGTGGACATCCCCCAAACGACAGTTACGACGGATGCCGCATGGCGACGCCACCATCTGTGAAAGTTGCCAATACGTACCTGATGAAGTTGCTTCCGCAGTCGGCTATGGACGTGTGCAGACATTCCGGACTGTCGAGAAAGGTCTCCTCGACGTTTTACACGAAATCAGCTCCAGCACAGGAACAGCGCGAAACATGATTACAGCTGCACTCGGGTTCTGAAGTGTCGCGTTTGATTTTCAGAGCGTCTGCTCACTTGGTAGTTGAGGTTGTTGCTTCGCCGCGCTTGAAACAGATGGCGCCACACGCTTTTCAATATGGCAGCAAGCAGTGAGCTCGCTGTGTTCTGGTGTTAGAGAAATATTTCTAGAGTTGGCAGCACTGGCGATTAGAGTTGTTCGCGCATTTCCGTGCCTAGGCCGTGCGCGGTCGCAAGAAAAAAAACACCTAGCACTCGGGAGCTCGTATTAGTTCGCGGCCGCGATTCGCCGTGACGTTGCAGTCACTGGCTGGAGTTGGGAGGAATTGTAAAGGCGCTGCCGGGCACGTAGTACTTCGTGCACGTGATTGGTTGCGGCGTGAGAGTGGCTAGAGCGTTTTTGAGGGTATGTGGGGTGAATTCACATCTACGAAGCCATAAATACACCATATCGATTAACGAGACAGCTCGCGAAGGCGGGGGAAATGTCAATGCTGCCGTTACAGCAGCTTGCAGACAGCCCCGTGATTTGCTTGAAGATAGCAGCTCGGACGAGTACAATCGCGAGATTTATGTGCTGAGCTCAGAATGTTTTCGCTACATCCAGACATGTCAGAGAGAGCGAAATAAAGAATATAGGAAAGGTAAAACATATCATAGATATCCACCGAACTGATCAGCACCATTTGTTGACGCGGCGCAGGCGCAGCACTGTTTACCCGGCAGCTTCCCGCGCTGGCTGCACGGTGGCGCTACAGGCGCGCTGCTCTTAGAGTTACTGTGTATGCTACCTTTAGGTAGCATACACAGTAACGCTAGCTGCTCTCAGCTACTCTGGGCGCTCTGAGATTGCCGATGTAATCGGTTAGTATTCGCCGCCTCCTACGCTCCGATTTTGAGCTGCATCTGCAGGACCAGGGCGGCCAACCGAATACGCCTTGAGTAAACATACTTGGCAGACGTGAGAGCGGCCCTCGTGCGCACTCAAGCGCCACCTGCACTTACACCCTGCAAAAACCACACCAGCCCCTCTCCCCTTCTCTCTCCACACACACACACACACTCTCTCTTTCGGTAATATATAAGTGCTAAGGCACCGATATATTACCGAATAGAGAATAGAGTAGAGTGCAGCGTTCATTCTAGTCTGTGCCATATAGTCCAGAAGGCGCGTCACATCAACGTTCCTTAATGGTGCGAGTGAGATACACACACACACACACCGCGACCCAACACGGCTTTACGCATCTCAAGACAAAATCATGCCGACGTTTTTGCTGCCAAGTGCTCTTGATAAAGAAATGAATTCTGTGGCTGAAAACTGCCTGGCTCTCTCTTACTCTAGATTACCTTGAAGCTTGACCATTCCACCATGCAGGATAGTAAACTGATTATATATTGTGCTAGCTACAATGTTTCCAGGATACATGTCCACCAAACTACACGACATCACATTGTGTACGTACTCACTCAGATACAAGCGCCATTGCTTGCTGTCAATGGGCCAGATAAGCCTTGATATCTGCTTAGCGTATGCGGCTGCTATGACCCCGACACGACAACAGGCCGATCTGCTTTTCGCGGCACGCCACGTGGCGCTCTCTCCAGAAAAATGCGAGAATTCGCTCCTGACTGGAAGCGCGCTCCTCGATCACCAAACATTTGCGTTCAAACGAAGAAGGATATGATGGAATATCTGCCTTAGTGACGTCGGCTTTAATAACTTTAATTAACAATTCTTTTTTGTAGAAAGAAACAATCTTGGTATTTATTTGAACAAGCACTTCGACCATTTTTGAAGCGAGTTAATTTGTTGTTTGTTCAGTTTGCACCTAGACCATGTAACGTGGTCCTGTACAAATAGTCGTCGGGAAACGCGAAGGTTTATCGGCTTTCATCATGTAGCAGTACCACACCACGAACTTCTGCTTTTTCAGTTGGGGACGGCTTTAAGCTCTCCCATAGTAGAGTACCCAGTACTCTAAATCGTTAACCACTTTTACTAAACACATTCTAGGTGTTAGGACCTCTAGTGCGAGACCCACGGGACGGCTCTCAGCTACTCCCATAGTAGAGTACGTAGTACTCTGAAACGTTACCCCCATTTTTACACGAACTCTTCCCCGCTTAGCGCAAGGAGCGGGATGGCGTAAGGCTCTCCTTTAGTAGAGTACACCGTACTCTGAATCGTCGAACGATTGTTTGCAACACACGAGCCAGAGAATGGAAAGTAGGGTTGAGCGATTGAAAATTCTCAGATTTCGCGTTTGATTTCGATGTGATAACGAGAATTTGATAGATGCTCTAAATAAAATCATTATGAGTGTCACAATCGAAGTCTTCCCATCGGACACGCGTGAGATCAAATGTGCGCATTTGCACCTGCATGAAAATTACCAGTGGCAAAATGTAAAGCACCAGCGAAACGCCAAAGTGAGGCAGACTGAACAAGGGCATGGGCTGGCTGCGTGGGCATCCCCCAAACGACAGTTACGACGGATGCCGCATCGTGATGCCACTATCTGTGAAAGTTGCGAATACGTACCTGATGAAGTTGCTTCCGCAGTCTGCAGTGCACGTGCTGCAGACATTCCGGACTGTCGAGAAAGGCCTCCTCGACGTTTCACACGAAATCCGCATCAAATTACAGCACAGGAACAGCGCAAAACATAATTACAGTCGCACTCGGGTTGTGAAGTTTCGCGTTTGATTTGCAGAGCGTCTGCTCGCGTGGCAGTTGAGGGCGTTGCTTCGCCGCGCTTGCAACAGATGGCACCTCGCGCTTTTCAATATGGCAGCAAGCACTGAGCTCGCTGTGTTCTGGTGCATATAAATGGTTACTTATCTGAGGAGGAGCGCTCTGTAGTTTAGTTCAAAGCCACGCTGCGCAGCCTTCCTCCTCGGTTTTTTTTTTCTTTCCAGCCTGTTAGTAATTATTTTAAAACGTCATATAAGTGACAGAAATAGGTCACGGAGTCATGGTAGACCCCGGCATAAAACAATTTCGTGTTAAAAAATGGATATTGTGGGGTCTGAATCAAGCCGTGCTCTCGGAACACAAGGACGCGGTAGACGCCATCGGCCAACCAACACATGTGCATTTATTCACAGCTTTCACATCCCGATGAGCTCGCCAGCCCCGGAAGAAGGAAAGGTAAGGAGAGGCCCTGACGTCACTCGTTGTGAAGCCGCGATGAAGCCGGAAGTCGGCCATATTGACTGGGCAAATTATCCTCTCTTGTTTACCTGCGAATGTAAAGCAGAAGGCACGACTCTCTCTCCGGCTCGGAAAACACGTGGGCTGCGCAGCGCGTGTGTCGTGACAATCCGGAACTAATGGAACGGGGCTCATCACTCTGAGCCAGCGGGACACCTTCAGCGAAATCGCTTCGTCCGAATAATAACAGGGAGTAACGGCTCGCCGACAACGAAGCAACTACGAGAGAACGCGTGCTGGATGCACTGACAACGGCGAGTGCTTTCGCGTCATTAATTCAGCAACTGTAGAGACAACACGATCGGTCGTGCGCCTTCTACGGTTGTATTCCGCCACGCGGCCGACGCAGCGTCCTGCCACTGTGTCCGTGTTCCGCGTGAAACTCACCGGCGTCAGCATTCTGCGACCGTGGTGACTGAGCACGGTGCTAGTGACAGTTGAACGTGGTTGCTGTTACGTTGAGATTACATGCAATGCTGGTGGAGAGTGTACCAAGCGGAACAGAAAAGGTGTTTTAATACGCACATGCAAGTTGTTACTGTACACACACAACACGAAACTACGTATGTGCACATGGTCCTCACGGCGTCTTGCTGGGCTCAATAGCGCCGTCCGTTGTCACAAGCAGGAGCACTGCTGAACCGTCACTAACCTGCAAGGCGTTCGTCGTCATTCAGCTTCGTCATGGTGCCCAACGCAATTTCGCTGAACACTAACTGCTTCATCCGCGTCATCCGCCGCACGACACATGGATATGCACTTGTTCTACGCACTGTTCAAACCCCGTGATGGACAAAGGGATTTGTAAACGTTGCTAAGAGTAATGTAACAGCAAGGAGAACACTGCGTAACCAATAACGCGGCGCAGAGAACAGATATTGTCCGCCACGGCTCAGCACGAGACCTGGGGAGGCACACATTCCGCCGCCAGCCGCGGCCGCTCACTGCTAGACCAGCTCCACTGCGCAACACGAAACCATAGCAACGCCGCCATTGTGCCTAGTGAATATGGCCGCCTTGATGTCATTTCCAACACACTTTTTACGCCCTGCGCCTGCTGGGCATGCCCTCTCCTTACCTTTTTCCTTCCTCCGTGTCGCCAGCTGAATCAACTACGCTACTAGAAGCACGCTTAATAACACAATCAAATGCTAATGCGATATATGAACATAACAAGCACTAGGAAACCAGTGGGAGTTTAAAGGAGCCCTGTAACACACTTTTCCGGCATAGTCAGAAAACACTGCCGATCAGTAGTCGAGGCTCCCGAGAACATGTGAAACAAATTTTATAGCGCATGCAGCACGCGACCTGAGCTCAATAAATTCTCAAAGCAAGCTAAAAATTGCTTTCTCTTCTCTCGACAAATGACGAAACAAGCTCAAGAATCACGTGCCAAAACCACTGTATCAACCATTGGCCGATTTCGGCATGGCGCGCTCGGTCGTTAGTGGGGCCGCCGCGGGAGGGCGCGACTTGTCAACGCGTGCGCACCCGATCGCACTAAACAGTTGCGTATCTGAAGAGAAAAGAAAAGAGAGATAAATTGCTGAAGGTCACGAGGCCCGCTTGACGTATTTTATATCCCCGTGCCATCCTTTCCTGCTTAGCTTCCCGTCCTTTCTACTGGACGAGAGATTGCAATCGCAGTTTGAGAGAAATGCTTGTAATGGTGCTTGTACTACACGGATTCTAAAAAAAGTGCGGTGGTGAATTTGCGAGTCAACAAGCTTCTTTAGTGAATTCATTTTATGGCTACACAATATAAATGAGAAGTGCCAGAAAATACTGTCAAGGAATGTATAGGGTTTGTTAGTAGCAGCAATTGTAAATGTGAAGACAGAAAGATGCATGAAAGATGACTTGCCATTGGTAGGTGTGAACCTGCGACTTTAAAATAACGCGTCCGACCCTCTACCAACTGAGTTACAGGCCACCGAGGTTTAAATGACTCCCAGGTTTTAATGAATGCTTCCAGGTATTAATGCACATATATACCCCATAAAGTGAACCGGGGGGGGGGGGTGCACCCTGGGAGCTCAGTTGGTCAGGTGGTAGAGCATCGGACCCGTTATTCAAAGGTCGCAGGTTCGGTTCCTGCCGGTGGCAAGTTATCTTTTTTTTTCACATTTACATTACAACTACTACTAATAACATCCCTTATAATTTTCTTGACATCATTGTGTGCTAGCAGTGATGAATAAAACTACGAATGCGGCGTCGCCGACGTTCAACTCAGCACGAGGTGTGTACGGGAAACGAACCATGCTGTCACCTCTCATGAACCCACCGCAGAAGACGCTTGCGCCGGCTCAACTTCTGTACCGCCAAGCGGCGCTGCTGGCACCACCGCCAGCAGCGCCGACGAATGTTTGCAAAGGAATGTTTGCATGAACTTGTAGAGGAATGTTTGCTATACCGAAACATGCCGTCTCTCATGTGGAAATTCTCTCGTCACTGTTTCCCGAACGAAACGGCCAGGTGTGCAAGTGCACGAACCTGATCTACTTCGAGGTGAAGGACGAGACGATGCATGCTCGCCTTCTGAAGCGAGGGTTGACGAGCGGCCGCGTGGACGACAACGAGGAGACCATCGTCAAGCGCATCAAGACCTTCCACGTCGAGTCCGAGCATGTCCTCGATAAGTACAGGGGAATTGTGCACAAGGTAATGTCATTCAGTTCACGTAAATACGTGTAAAGCGACCTGCTGTTCACGGACATGTTAAGGGAGAGGAGGCGAACTTGCTGGAATCACAATTAATTCAAAATGTGTAATTCATCGCAGTTATTATGCATATAGCCAATACTTTTGAGGTAAGCCTCAAAAGAAAGTGATACGCTCTATGAGAAAAAGGGCCTTTTTTCTCTTTTTTGATCAGTCCGCGGACTTGTCACGATGTATAATTCTTAAAAGATATATACACAATTGGTAACTGTTCAGGAGATCATCATACTTTGTTCTTGGAGTCGTGGGAGGTGCGCCTCTTGAACAGGGAGTTCAGTGCGTACCTTTGAAGAGAGGAATATTTGTGGCAAGTCAGGATTTCCTAGAACAGTAGCACATGATGATCAATCAATCATTCAATCAATCAATTTATCAATCAGTAATTTAGTTAACATGCCCAGGAACAACCACAAGATTCTTGTGCAGGAGCACGAAAAAATAAAACAGTAAAATAAAAATACAATACAGTCACCGACAAAATCAAATAAAAAGAGCGTAAACACGCAGACAAAAAGAAACGAGCGCAAAATGAAAAAAGAGAGAAGACGATAATCGTAAAATGTCAGTGACTCCGAGCACTGTGACTGGCGCGCCTCTGCGCGGTTGTCAGAGCAGACAGCTGCCGAGAGCCCGAGCAGAACAAAACGCTGTCCCAACGCCCACTAGCACGCAGTTTATCGGAATTATGAACTGCTGCAGTAGTCGATTGCACCAAAAGGTACACATCGTGTCCTGCGGGAACGACGTTTTTTTACCATTTCTCAAATGGTCACACTCTTCATTAGGCATCGAATTAGTGAATCACGGTTGTGCGACGTAAAAAGTGTTTGGTTCCCGCTCCCTCTGCCACCTTTGGTTCTGCCGGTACACCACCTCTGCAGGTGCAATGATCTTTCGTGATGTTCCTGCTGCCATAGAGCTTGTGAGAAAAGAAAGTTATGCAAGGTATTTTAATTCAGCTCAAGGCTGATGGAATGCTTTAATGAACCTTAATAATTATACTCACCGTCTACCCTTCGCAGTTTTGGGGAATGCACTGCGAGGTCAATTAGGGCTTTCCTCGGTTGATTGGACCATCAGATAAGGAGCGAACCTACTTACATAGCATATTACCGTAAACACAACTAGCCGCCCAGCAGCGTTATGCAAATGAGGTATCGTCAAGGTAAGACTTCGATGGGTCGGTTGACCTTTATTAAACTGGCGCAACCTATTCACACGGGGTATCGGCTAAGAAATTGGCGGTACCATTGTTATATAAAGAAATTTGTTGGCAATCTCAAAATGCCTAGCAATAGATCATTTTCGAAACAAGTAATCTTAATATACGAAAAAAAATTTTGTTGTTGATGAGTAAGCTTGATTTAAAGTATAAGCTTAGCATTCAATTAATTTCGTTTAGTGTAGTGAATCGCATGCGTCACGCAAACGAAATTACACACTACTTTTATCTCGGCAGGAGAGACTTCCACTACAACAAGTTAAATCGAGCGCAGGCTTTGACTCTCAGGCTACAGCAGACGGGTTCGCATCCCAGCCCGGTTTTTTCGCTCAAAATTTGTCCCTACATTTATTGTAATAGCTCTTGCAGGCACTGCAACAAATTCGCTATACATCATGGACTTATTTGCATCGCAACAACAGAAAACACAAATAGGGAAGGAGCAAAAGAGAAAGAACAGACGGCGCTGACTCACAACTGTTCTTTATTGGGAAAAAACGGGGCGAAGTGTATCTATATAGGTGCTGGCAGCTTACATCACGACAACATAAACATAAACAACCAAAACAACAGTCCATCACAACATAAACAACAGTTGTGTGTCAACGCCGTCTGTCCTTTCTCTTTTGCTCCTTCCCTGTCTGTTTTCTGGTGTTGCGCTGCAAATGAGTTCACGATGGTTCCAAACCAACTGGTCCAACTTACCTCCTTACTGAAATTCGCTATAGCCTAGATCACACGCTCTGGCGTTTCCCCTCATTGCGGGGCCCGGACCTATCTAATGAAGAAAGTGGCTATCCGCTATCAAGAGCCCCGATGTCGGGGATCAACTGCAGCTTGTCCAGATCTCACGATGCCTTGGTCGGGCTTGGCCTGACTGTCTCTACGTGGGAGCGGCCAATCCACCCATCGCAAACGCTGCATTGCCTAAACACTAGTGCTGTAGCCCTAAAAAAAAGAAACACCAGAAGGGATAAGTGCCATCATCTGGAGTGGTTCACATAAAAGTGTTTTTCTTTGATTGGTAAACAATCTGCGTGCTAGAAAGAACTGATGTACACGGGGAAGAACGGCAGAACTGTAAGGGTGAAAAACGACGCTGTGCCAATGCTGGAGCGATGAACGTGCGTTTCGGAAAGCAACATAAACAACGCAAGAGGTTGCGGTGAATGGGAGAGACGTCACGGTGGCCGAAATGATTGCCACTTTGTGGAAAGGCGAAACGGGGCTATCATCGTAGCGCGTTCTCTTACTGGCCCGCGCCTCCAGGTGAGGCAAAGAACATCATCATAACAAGCGAGGATAACGCCGCGGCACTTTCAAGCAAAACGATTCGCGAGACTCGGAGGCTGAAAGTCGCTGGGGCACGAAATTAATCGCCACAAATGAGCACGCCGCCATCCATTCGCCATGATTTCGACGGTGAATAACCGGGGAGCCATCGATATTTCTAAACGTTCTTCGGTAGTTTGCAAGTGCGCAGGTAGTGGGCACGCACCAATAATAGCATAAGTGCGAAAAATGACAGCTTACCGCGACTGTCATGAAGCAAGCGTGTGGAATTGCTCACACCATGACGCACGCATTTCGCGCCAGTACTGACGGCGGGCACTCACTGACATGGAGAACGTGGCCGCTTTCGTGCAGGTTTTCCCATTTATTCACAGTGACATTGCAGAATAATGTAGCCCTGTATAATATCTTCAAGTGCTGCTTGAAGAACCAATGCGCCGGCCACGAGCGCTTTTGCCACCACAGCCCCCGCCGCACCCCAAGTGGCGCTGCGCGCGGCTTTCATAGCGCCCTTTGTATAGGTTCCATATTGGGGGCGTTTTCCAATTTTTCCTGAAAAACTGAAAAGGGAAGAATCTGCACATAATAATAATAATAATAATAATAATAATAATAATAATAATAATAATAATAATAATAATAATAATAATAATAATGAGGGTTCGACGTCCCAAAACCACGGTGTGAATATCAGAGACGCCGCCGAGGAGTGCTCCAGAAATTTCGACCATCTGGTGCACTGACACCGCACAGCAGCCTCGAGCATTTTGCCTCCAGGAAGTTGCGACCGCCGCAGCCGGCATCAAACCAGCTGCCTTTGGGTCAGCAGCCTAGCGCAAAAGTAACGCAGACTATTTCTTTATCTTTTAGAGTATAGTTCCTAAAAAAACTATCAATCTTAGAAGTTGCTTACCTTAAAACTTTTATTAGTGTCATGCAAACATGTACAGAACGAGTTGACCTAACTATATATCTACAGCGTTTTATGCTACCCATTTACACGTTGTTTGTCCCCGCTGAAAATTACTTTTCGTCATTCCCGCTCACTGTGAACCAGTCTACACCCATAATGGGTCTTTGCATGTCTACATATAGAACTAACACCCAACAATATGGCTGGTGTAGACCCACAAATCACTCTTAAGGGTGCCAACTGCTTTACAGACTTACAGTGTTGGACATTTTGTCATGTTCTGTAGGGAAGAGAACAAAAGTTCATTTGTGTGTTCGTCGATAGAGGAAATGGCCATGTGTCCCCTATATAATCTAGAGAGTAGGTTCGAGCTCCGATTATTAGGGAGTGTAGATTTCGCGCATGCAGAATGGGGACGCATACTGCTGGGCGAACCAGACAGCCGAAATCGGTATGCAAAAGAGCGCGAGCAAGGTGGGATGCGACAAATGCCGCTTTATGGACACAATGGAGGGAGGAAAGCTGAGGAGATGCCCTCGCAGTCCGAGATGCAGAGCTAAAAATGCGGCGGAAGTCATGTGCTTTTGAAAGGGTTTTGTGGGACTCCTTGGTCACGCCGTCGTCTCGTGTCGCCTGCATCACCACTCATATGACCACGCTGTTTAGAGACAGCTGGACTTCCGTACGTGCATTTTTATGCATCCATTGCACTTAAAAGGTGATGCAATGTGTTAGAACTCTATAGAGTGAGCGTTGGTGTTCGCGGTTGCGAGTTTAATTTATATCGCGTGAAGTTGAAAGCGGTCGTTTTCGAAGCTCGCGAGCACTGCCCCGAGAATAGTTGGCGCCGCAGTAGCGCTGCTTTTCTTCGGCACTGTGCTATTGCGTGTCTCTGCGATGGAAGGCTGTAGAACTACAAGACGAGAACGGCAGCGCCTACGGCTCTCATAATGTGAGAGGCGGCGCTGAGCCGTTCCCGTCTATGACGGTCACAACTATCGGAAATCAGTACTTGGCCCACTGCGCTCACCGGAACTCGCCGAGTCAAGAATTACAGACGTGTCTGACACAGTAAGGCGATTTATTGTTTGAATGATAGCATCATGTTTACGTTCCGCGCGCAGTAACCTCATCTTTGGACAAGTTTTTTTTTTTTTTTTTCAATATGGTCGCAGTCGGCCGACCCACGCTATTGCGGGTCGGTCGACGGCGACACTCGTGCGCACGTGTCGCGACACACACGGGCAAATATTGATTCGAAGGCGCTTCATCTGGCTAAATAGCAAGATGAAATAACATTTAACTGATTGATTGATATGTGGGGTTTAACGTCCCAAAACCACCATATGATTATGAGAGACGCCGTAGTGGAGGGCTCCGGAAATTTAGACCACCTGGGGCTCTTTAACGTGCACCCAAATCTGAGCACACGGGCCTACAACATTTCCGCCTCCATCGGAAATGCAGCCGCCGCAGCCGGGATTCGAACCCGCGCCCTGCGGGTCAGCAGCCGAGTACCTTAGCCACTAGACCACCGCGGCGGGGCAAATAACATTTAACTGTTAGATTATGTTCGGTGCCCCGAACATATCGTATCTGCCGAAGATAATGGCCTGTCCGTGGCGATTATCCAGCCGAATTCGCGCCATTGCTTTCTTGGATTCAGGGGATTAAACTCGAAGTGCAAAGCCACAAGTTTATTGCAGATGGACTGCGGATGGTGCACAGGGACTCTACAAGCGAATACCGCCACACGTTGGCTCTTAATCAGCACGAAATGTTCGTTTCTCCAGCTGTCTCTCAGATGCCGCCGCCATCTGATTGCGCGGCTCGCCTCCCTCTCGCCGGTGCCAGCTGCGCACACGCAAGCCACCGAAGCGTGACTAACCTTGCAAGGATGAGTCTTCTCTACTTTCGACTTCTCAAAACGTGACGTAACGACCTCCCCTGAGTCATTGCCTCAGTATTCCTTCCTCCATGAATGACACAATATAGTGCTCAATGTTAGCGAGTTTCAAAAAGGCAGTTTGAAAATCAGCGCACGCTATCGGCTTCGAACAACTACAGCGTGGTTCCATGTTCTGCGCACGCACGCAGCTGCCGGCTGACCATGTTAGGTAAATGGAGTCGCGTTTGCGTGTTCGAGCCGCTTGCTTCGGTTTTTTTTTTCTAACCTCTTGTGTTGCGAAAAATATTACGGCTGACTCTCAACGGTTACAATTGACCTATACGAATTAGTAAACGGCCAGTACAACTCGAGAGGGTATTAAGCAATATATAAAGGAACGCACACGACTGTATGTTCATTCGTGCACATTTTCAGCATGTTGTGGATGGATGGCGGTGACACGCATTGTTGCAGCAATCAGTACGTGACCGGCCTTTAAGTTTCCCCAGATGCCATTACATGTCATTGGTCTAACTACAAGTATATCCCCGAGAGCCGGACCAATGAAATGAAATATTGCGGGCGGATGCGGCTGAATCGAGTTCTTATCATGGTCTCGAGAAGGCGGACTGGTGAAACCAACGAGTTCACTCATTGCGATATTATAAGACCAAGTCCGTCGACTGAACCTTGCGAAAATCAAGTAAAAAGCAAGCAATGTATGCGAGTACGTCCACTCCAGGCTTTGCATATACACACCCCTGGGCACTTTAATTTTGGCTCACAGTTACACGGTTTGCTTCCTAATTGGTCTCCCAATGCAAGTGAAGTTCTCGCATATCGCACAGTTTATACGGGCTCGAAAGAGCAAGTACTTCTAATTGCCATTGAAGACGCTGCCTTGGTTTATAGAACAGGGTTTGCAAGCAGACGCGTAGTCAGAAATGTTTTTTTTTTGGGGGGGGGGAGCGGGGGGGGCACGTGTTCAGTGTGCCACCCCCTGGCTACGTCCCTGTTCCCGGTCTGGGTTCGCCGCAATGGTGCAGTGGTTAGGGTGCTTGGCTGCTGACCCGGAAGTTGCGGGTTCGAGACCGGCCACGGTGGTCGCATTTCGATGGAAGCAAAATGATAGAGGCCCGTGCACTGTATGATGTCAGCGTGCGTTAAAGGGACACTAGTGGCAACTATAAAGTCGACGTTGACTGTTGAAATAGAGGTCCAGTAACATCGTAGTGTTACTTTTGTGTCAAGGAAGGGCTTATCTTGAAATAAAATCAAATTTTAGTCGTTCGCATTGGGTTAGCGCACTTCAAATTATCCGCCTCAAGAAGCGAACCGACCGGACCGACTCACGTCACTGTTGCCATGCACAACGTCAGTTGCCTGGCTTTACTGCGCTAGCAGCAGCAGACCAAAAGCAACTGGAGCCACAGCAGCAACAACGGCCGTTCATCAATTCCTGCCATTGGCTCTAAGATTGCAGACGTTTTTTTTTTGTTGTTGTTCAACTGGGCTTCACTAGATGGCACTACGTATTCAGTGTAACTAGGCGAAAAATGAATTTTTGAAACACTCGCGCCAATCCCCATAGTAACGTACGGCGGTTCTTTTTTCTATGCATTAAGCAGAAACGAACAAGCAGCATTTTACTGTGTCTCTTGATGCACGAAAGGCTCTTTATTTAGTGCAGTTACATCGATTACTAGTGATTAGTTGCAGGCGGTCCGTCTGGTGTCATCAGGATCATTTTGAACATGTCCTACAGTGGCGCCGCTGTGATCTTATGCATTTACCTTAATTTCTCGGCAAGTAGGGCACCGTTGTTCTTAACATTGTCGTTTTAGATGTTATCATACATTGAGCTTTCACTCTGACGTAAATTGTTATTTGACTTTAGGGTCCCTTTAAACACCAGATGCTCCAAATTTCTGGCGCCCTACTTCGGTGTTTCTTATAATCATATCGCAGTTTCGGGACGTAAAATCCCAGATGTAGTTAATTACAAGCCTACTCCTGCAGCTATCTCACATTTTAAAATAGACGGATCGCAAGGATGTACCTATAATTACACCGTGCGCCCGTTTGCGTAGACGTGCTAAGTCCGACTTTCTTCGCAGTTCTCGGCCGAAGACGACCCGGACAAGGTGTTTGCATCGCTCACTCCGTTCTTTGACACCATTACCAAGCCGAAATGACGACGTGGCTTGGTGGTAAATAAAATTTTTCTTGAACAGAAACCAAGTACAAACATGTCTTTTTTTGTTTAAGTTGCGTTAGTACTGTTGCATAAGCACTTTTCCAAGTAATCCTCGTCAATGGATTGCAGTAAAACTTTATCGAATCCAAGAGCGTGCGGAGTTCCAGGTACGTCATGACTAGTAACTCCATGTTTTCGGATAGATTCGAGAAGCACTCGTCGGTAATTTTTTTTATCCGATAAACTCTAATTTTGACCGACAACAGAACACTGCCCCGTTTTTTAATCAAAGGGGCATATTATAAGCGGTCATTGCTACATCGAGAGGTTTAAGCTATATACGTGTAAACTTTGCCACACGTAAACAGCGCGCAGGGCTTATAGTCTCGCATAATTTATGAGCGGGGGTCCTCATATAGGGCGGTCAGTAATGTTGGCGGGCTTTGAACACTTTCAGCACCCCAGAACCATTAAGAAAGGGGTATGAAAGTGCTAAAATCTCGTCCGGAAGTGGTGAGTGACGTGTCATTTATGGGCACGATATCGAATCATCAAGGACGTGTACACCTAGGATATGTCATTCCGTTAGGAAATGCCAGCGGTAAGTGAGCATACGTCGACCTATACTTCAAACATCATAAGAACTATAAATACCGTTAATTGTTACATAAGATCATTACCTTGATTATCAGAAGCCTAACTATATGTCATATAACAGTAATGTGGGCCATTGATAGCACCGTGATTCCGCCCCTTTGGAGCGGTTGAAAAACTTGCAGGACGCTTGGGCTGGGCGTTCAAGAGTAGGTAGGTAGGTAGTAAACTTTATTGAGTAAGCGATAGCATAATCAGGCTCCGTGCACATTGCCTTCTCGGTACATTCCTCAATTGTACCAACAAACAACTGTGCGCGTAAAATTGGCAGTTTCAAACCGTCCTGTCTACTGCAAGCCTCAAGTGCCTCTATGGATGGATAGAACTTTATTCAACATCTGCCAAGGTTTAACGCGACCCGGGTCTGGGTTCCCTCGACGAAGGTCAAGGCCTAGGTTGAACGCCGCCTCACGGGCTTGCTGGACTGCCCACGTTAGCATGCCAAGGTCGTGCCTGCGCAAAGCGGCGGCCCACCTCGACGACAGGAGGATGCAGAGCAACTCCCCCCATTTTTAATGTCACCCACAACATTTGTTTGAATGTTGCTGGCCCTTCCTGGCATAATTTGCACGTGTCATCCTGACGTTTGTCTTGGTGTGTATGTTTTAAGTATAATGGATTAGGAAAGGTGTTCGGCCCCACCGCGGTGGTCTAGTGCATGGCTAAGTTACTCGGCTGCTGACCCGAAAGTGGCGGCATCGAATCCCGGCTGCGGCGGCTGCATTTTCGATGGAGGCGAAATGCTGTAGGCCCGTGATTTGGGTGCTCGTTAAAAAATCCCAGGTGGTCGAAATTAGTGCGTCTCTTGTAATCGTATGGTGGTTTTGGGACGTTAAACCCTACATATCAATCGAAGGTGTTCGTCTGGAGCTACGCCACACTTGCTCCTTGAGCGAATCAGTGAAAGGCCCACTACGCGTCCGTAATGCAACATGCGAACCTGCTCACTTTGTTGATGCTTTTACAGCTGGTGATGAGTGGGCATGTGTAAGCGCTTTGTAATGGGTGGGCCTTTGAAACACCTGTTCACTACGCAAATCACATAATTTGCCGCCCTGCACGATTCTACGTTTCTGTTGTTCCTTTTTTTCCCTCATTCTTTCTCTGCATTTCTGTTACCTTCTTTTTTAAGCTTCTAATTTGTTCTTTTTATTATCATTCTTTCGATCTTTCTCTGTTTTTTTAACTCTATCTTGGACCCGTTTTCATCACTTTCTCTCTCTGGGTATCTTTTTATTTCATTATTTCCTTTATTTCTCTCTGCTTTTCTCTTTCTTCATAATGCCTCTCTATATTTTCTCTTTCTTCCCATCTTTTCCTCCTTTTTCTCTCTTGTTAATGAGCTAATTTTCGTTTAGTGCATGCACCTCGTGTACTCAGTCTCTGTAGTTGCGCAATTTCTGTGATGCATACTCGCCAGACATTTTTTGTTCGCAGGACAGATTATGGCTGGTTCGAACAGTTTACCTGTTTGCATATTCAAAATGAACCCAGAAATACACACCATATCTCAGGCTCAATGCACACAAACACGCTGCAGCATTGGGCTCATTGATGGAGAGCACTTCACTCTGTCATGGATACTGAGAGATTAGCCGCGGTAGGGTCACAGCTAGGCTTGTCCGGCGCATAATTGCGTAAGTAGATTGAGAACGAACAGGCAAAACAAAGGAATGAATGTGCTGCCGAAAGAGAGGCGAGCAAAGAAGCAGATGAAAGGAATAAATTCGTACGAGTACTTGGAGCAAAGTTGATGCAGACGAAAAGCACATCACACAGAGGACACGACATGAGGTACTCGGTACTCAAAAGATATAGCAAGATATAGCTTGGATCACTGAAGATTCAGCAGAACACTCAGCAGCTTATTGTGCACAGTACTTGCCAAATTCATGCTGCGGGAAAGCAACTGATAAACTGAAGGCCTCAGGGATGGCACTCACAGATACACCATGTAGGACAAACCACTAGACTGATTAGCAGGGCGTTAGCTTGCACTTAAATTTCCCTTCGTGTATCCTCATTCTATTCCTGGGGAGAAAAGAAACATTGACACGAGTCAAATCAAGCACGTTTCATTGTAACCAACTCCGTCCTGAATATAAATTGACACACCCCTGTTAGGGGCAAAGCTACTAAAAACATAGCCTTGGCTTTCGTTATGGCCACATAATAGAACCGTTACTATAGTTGAAACATGTGAGACACAAGTAAAGGTTCTACAACAGTCTAACATGAATTGTAATTGTGGCAAAACACCTACAAGCACAAACCAGGGTGACCACTAATATAATTTTTTCCAAATTTCTTGTCTTTTCCAGGTTTTCCAGAATGATTCTAAGTAGATTTCAGTGTCAGTAAGCACAGCAAAAAAACCTTCAAACAGAAAAAAAAATGGAGCACTCACGTAAACTGCAAACCATGTGGATTTATAATATCCTCTGGGCTGGTAGGCTGAAAGCATCCTTTACAATAAATACAATCATAAAATACAATAAATATACATCTACAAACAGAAAAGTACCAGCAAATGCTTTAGTGTTTCAAAGATTCAATCTGTTGCTGCAGCAGTAGAGACCATGGAGCATATTGCCTTCCATCAGTTTTTGTTCTTATGATTCATGCTCTTTCACAAGAGCACAATTCTCTTCCTTCTTTCATTATCTGATAAGCCATATCGCTCATTCTTTTTTTCTCCAAGGCTTCTTTCTATCTAATATTTGCACTTCAAACAATGTTGACCTCCTTGTTTGCAACACCATCATCTGCAACAATACCTTCTGAGTACATTGCCGAGTACACTAATTTTTGTGCTACAGCTGACTACTCCTCTATGCTGCTCACAAAGAATTTCTTGCGCACTGAAATATTGCCACTCCACTGAAGAATTTCGACATGAGAAGAAACTGTGTGCCATCTTCACAAACAGCATTAGTTCTTTGTGAGAGATTTACTGACAGAAAAGGAAAAAAAAAACATATACGAATACATCTCGTTCATACCGCGAAAAACAATATATTAAAAGTTATATAGTACATCGAACATATTCAAACAATAAGCAGCCTACAACAAAACAATAGAAGGACAGATATGGGAAAGAGCAATGCAATTTGGTAACAAAGATTGTGACAAAGCATTTTAAGGACCTTATAAATTGCAACGACTATGCATTGGGATAATTTATTCAATTCATTGATACTCTGAACCAAAAAGAATGCTTAAATAAATCTGTTCTGTGGCTAAGTGTTGTAATATGTCTCGAGTGTTTTGATCTGGATGTGGTAAATTTTTGTAATAAGATGTGCTCCCTCAGGTTAACCCTGTAATGTCAAAAAAGAATATAACTCTGTTAAAGGACCCCTGACACCAAATATGAAAACTAAAGATGCTTGTATTAGTGATAGGTCACTTATAAATTCTGACCAATTATTAGAGACAAGCATTGCCTATAAGACACTTTATTTTAATTTGGTTTTACAGTAGGGGTGGGTGCTAATATGAGTATTCAGGTCCAATAGGCATTTCCAATAGGTTTGACGTAGACAGAGGCTTCCTCATGATGTTGCAGAGGCGAAGGAAGTATTGTCGGCATCAAAGAACATTTGTGAGGAGCACACAATATCACGACTGGCACCTGGCTGGGACTATTGTTCGTCACCTTTCTCGCGCTGTTGTTAGCTGCTTTCAAGGTTGTTTTGGCTGCTTACACCAGGCATGCTTTTCTTTCTTCAGAAAGGTACACACTCAAATCACCCACTTAATCTCATTCTTCACCATCTGTAGGTCCCCATATTTTAAAACAGCACATCCAGCATCGCTGAAGCTTGGGCGCATGTGATCACAAGTGCTACCCCGCTTCGGGGCGCTAGTTTCCCATGGTATTTAGGTGGGTGTTCTGAACCAATGTAAAATTGTTCTCAATCAACAATGTTAGCATTAATTCTACAATGCTTTACAGTATTTACGATTCTATTTTGGAATTACCAGCCAAATATTACAAAATATTATTATTTTGGCATTATTACAAAATATTGCAAAAAAAAAAAAACTCGTGAACAAAATTTTTGCTGTTAGGTCTCGTTTAAGTTGCATTTTTCGTTTCACCATCATTATACTGACTTTGTCACTAAGCTCACCGATAGACTGAGTTACGAAATAGGCATTGAAAATGAGCCATAAGGCTTTGTTTTTTGTATACACTCAAATTTTAGTGCATTTCTTTCAGTATATGGTTCTCATAGATGACTTGCGTAGGTCAGTATTGGAAGAATAGTCAGTTGTATACCATCGCTTTAGCCTTTAGGGTGGCATCGTGTAGCGCAGTGTCACTTTCAGCCGAGCAGCGGCGCAGTGCTCAACTCTGTCAAGTGAAGGATGAAAGTCGAGTCGAGGAGCGTTTGTGAATACGGGGGTGAGGCTCCGAAGCTTAGAACTTTTTCCTCTGATACGGTTAAGCCGATTTTTAAAAAAGGAGTAACTAGAAGTTGAGTTCTAATACTTGAGTATCTTAAACATGACAAAAAGTAATGTGTAATATTTTCTAGTTCTCCGGAGAATTGGCAGAGGGGTGATATCGTCAGACCAGCTCTGTACCAGTAAAAGTTTAATGGGGGGACACGACATCGAAATCTGGTGATACTTGCTTCTGATTGTCGACAATGGCTCCACTGCGAGTTCCATGGGTATGTTAGATTATTATATTCTGTCCACGTGGTTATTGCTTCCATCCTATCTTTGTGGATAGCTAATCTTCTAAACCTGATTGCGGTTAAGTATTCTACCACCGGGAGCACCTGAACTATTGGGAGATCTAGCGATGAGCGGGCTAGGGTATTGGCCATTTCATTTAATGTTAAGCCACAGTGGCCTGGGACACGTGCACTGACATTGCACAGCTAACGGCCCCCTACTATTTCGCCTTCATCGAAATGTGACTGCCCCAGCCGGGATCAAACCTGGGGCCTCTAAGTCAGAAGCCGAGCTCCATAACCACTGCTCCAATGCGGCGATCTCCTGATCAGCATAATTTAATCGGGAGTATTAACCGATGACACACTAGTTTCGTTGCCGCAATGCCACTTTACGGCATTCAAAGAGTAATTCCTATATAAGAGGCTAAGTTCAAGCATGACCACATGCATCCCGTCTTCTGACTTACTCGGAACAGGTACTCATATCAGCACTATACAACAGAGTGAATGAGAACAAAGAAAAAGAAAATTCAACGCAACAAGTGCTTTTCGCAATAATGTCCTTTCGATAGATTCAATGAGCCAAGTGTTCGATGCTCACTAGACTGCCCTTCGCACAGTGTTTGTGAGCCAAACCCAATAATGGTTTATCAGCTAAAGAACAGATCAAGCACGCATTGCTTGTTTGCCTCAAGTTCGCAACCAACGTTCCGCTACTTGCTAATCGCTGAAAAAAAAAAAAAAAAAAAGGCCGGCGCTGTGTTGAATTCTGCCAGCGGTCACTTATCACATTTGCACGTGGCGGCCGCTTTTTCGTCGATGTTTTTTTTCTTTTTTATATCATTACCATTCTGCCATCACTTAACGTCCATCTAAGTCACCCATAGCCCATTGAAGCGACCTTCTTTCGTGAAGAGTATGTGATAATTCCTTGAACCTACATTTGACAATACTAAAAACGCAGCGCATTAGGTGGCAGTGATGTGATAATGTTTCAATTTCGCAACCTTTAAAACAAGGCTTGCGAAAATTAACCAGTGGAGTTGTCTTGCCGCAGAATGAAAATTTTATTATTTCTGTTTAAGCACTACAAATTTCGGATTAAATAATTTTTTTCAGAGTCACTATTACAATGTTCATTAAGCAATTTTTGTAAATTATAAAGCTTTACAGACTGAAAAAAATATTATAACATGCTCTATATGATGCAGAAGCATACTGCACTGATTAGAGACTTCTAGTGCTCATGTATAGTTTTCTTTTTTTCATTTCTTGGCCATATTCGCTAAAACAGCCTGTTGAGGTTGGAAGATGTCAACTATAGCGATCAGTGCGTACTGGACACAACACTGCAATGCAAATCGCCATGGCACAAATTTTTCCCATTAGATAAGAAACCGGGCCTCTGTCCAAGGAGATACTGTGATACATAGCACTCATCAGATTCATTGGCGCAGTACAAAGCATATACATAGCAAAAAATTGCACTCTGCGAACAAAACCAGACAAAGAACTACAAAAAACACTTTTGTGACAGATTGATTGCCCACACAAAAAGAGAAAGTCTGTGACAGCATGGAACTTTGCACCCACTGTATACTATTGTCGAATTCTAGGAAGCGTTGTTATAATATGCAAGCACGCTAGACAATTTACTAGCGTTTTCATTTATGCTCCTAGAAGACGCTTTCAACTTGTTAATTACAAGTTACTCATGCAGTTCGAGGTATAGCGCATCCAGGACGAGACAGAGAAGAAGACACAGAACACATACACGGCGCTAACTTTCAACAATGCGGTTTAATCTGAGAAACAGCAATACTTATACCCAAACATGGCGCGTCACAACCACGTGCTAGAACCAGAAAATTGCGATCTACTGCAACTCATGCGACATCCGAATAATGCAATTCTTTCAATGGTAATGATACCGATGGCTTGCTTATACATGCGTACCCAAACTTAGCAATGAATTTCGCTTCTATGATGAGCCTTGTCATTTGGTTAGTGCTTCTTCCGATTATGCTGGTGCGATTAAAGAGGGGTTGGCACCCGCATTCTTTGCAGTGAATTGCAAGAAAACCCTCAGGCTGTGCATTGGCCACGTTATTCTTGTGTTCATTAAGCCTATCATTGATGCATCTACCGGTTTGGCCTATATAACATGCATCACACATTAATGGGATCCGGTAGATGACTCCTGTGAAGCACGCGACAAACCTAACATGGGGATTCTTTTCGCACACACCTTTCTCTGGGCGCTCCGGTTTCATCTTTCGGCAAAGACTGTTTAGCTTGATGGGTGCCGAGAAAACTACTCGCACGTTGCAATGTTCTGGTAATTTCTTCAGGTTATGTGAAACACCATGAATATATGGCATTACAGCTAATCCTTTTCTTGCAGGCATAGCACACGTTTCCGCGGCTCCGTCGTAACAGATTTGCCTCAGAAGGCTTTCCGCGACAGAAGTCAGGACGTGTTGTGTGTACCCCGAGTCAGCTAAACGTTTTGTTTGCTTAAAGGCAAACAATGCTGGCAGGACTTCTTCAAGCTGTTAGTAAAGCACATCTTAACAATCCCTCGCTTGACGAGCTTGGAGTGTGCCGAGTTATATGGAAGTATAGGTTTGTTAGCACGAGGGTCACTTATGAAAAAATTTAATGTAATTTTATAAACAGGCTAATGTCATCCGACATCACAATCATTAAACTGTCTAATGTCAGTCCAATGCAATTTTCTAATATGTACCTAATGTGAGTCTAGTAGTAATTAGCAACCATTAGTCTATAGAGTTATGACATTCGAGTTTCTGATGACTATAGTCTAGCGTAAGTCTATAGAGGCCCGACATTAGAGTTACTGATGACCATTGGCTAGTGTTAGTCTATAGAGTCCTGACATCCGAGCTTCTGATGGCCGTTGTCTAGTAAAGTGCCATGGAGCATATGCATTAGGTTGACATCAAAGGTCGCATTGTAGACTAAGGCCCTATGCCATCAACAGCACATTTGCTGAAAAGCAGATCAATAAATTGCTTCATTATTAATATGAAAGTGTGCACACATTACAGGATTGTATAGAAAATACCATCAGGCCATTTCCGCCAACGAACAGATCATTGTTTTTTACATGTCACAATCTTTCGAGGCCGATAAATAATGCTGCAAGTATATAATGTCTGCATTTGGAAACATGCATTACATTGTCAAGCAATTCAGTTCTGATAGGACAATAAATGGAGCTAGTTCGTCCTTGTTTACAATTCTTGCAAAAGTGCTGTTTTATAATTACAAACAAAGAAACACCAAATGAGACATTTCCAGGAATAACTGCATTTCTATTTAATTTTGGACTTTGCACTGATGATAGGGTCTCTTGTAGCACCATCGTGGTGGCACCACTGCTGTATTTAAAACCTGCAAGAGAGAACATGAAAGCTTAGAAGGCACTGAAGCATACATTTTAGCGCAGCATATGAATAGACATTGCAATTGATGAGTTATGCCTTTTCTAAATTTTGATATATATTAATCAGTTATATTAAATAATGCATCTGGATTCAATGTCGAACCACATAGCCTTGACTTCAAGCTGCATTGAAAAAAAAACAACAAAAAAAACTAACCACTATACATCAGTTGAGAGGTCTGCCGATTCATCACTAATGGGAGAGAAGCCAGCTATCGCGAACAGAGGAATCAGCTCAGTCAGCTTCTCTAAGGCAATATTGCAGAATAACCTCCTTTCACGATTCCAATGGCACCCAATGTATGACTACGGCATGCAACAGTGGGTCTATTCCACAACTTTGTTTTACACAAAACTTCCACATTAAAACCCCTCTTCTTTAACAGAGCACTATTGAGGGCTCATGCTCAGAGGTGCAAAGTCATAGGCATGCGCAGGGTTTCCCTACACTCGGGTGGCCCGGAGGTTCACCATGGCACCCCCCCTTACTTACTTAAGTGAGCTTCCAATTTTGTAGCCCCCATCTTAGGTAACAAGTTGTGAGAGAGGGGGGCTGCCCCCCACTCCTATGCGCACGCCTATGTGCAAGGTGAAATGGAGCAACAAACAGGCACCTGAAATCTAGAGCTACGTCTAGGTAATACAGCTACACAACTCCAGTGAAAACAATTTAAAAATTATGCTATTTGTAACCTACAGTATATTACACAGATATGCATGTTGTAACACGTTACAGGTCGTTTCTACAAATCTTTCTACAAACAACAGATTGGAGGAAGCAAGCAAAACATTTTTGTACCCTTGATTACTTTTTCATATTATTCAATAGCTAAAAATACATTATTTATGTACCTTGAATAGGTGACCAAAGTTTTATAAAAAAAGGAAATATTTTTACCTAGCTCCATGCTTTAGAGTGCACAAATGCCCATGTTCACTAGCCAGTATTGCAAATTATGAAATTGACCGCTGGTCATTATAACAAGCACAAGAATCCACACTGGGGTGTGTTGGCACTTGCTGGACGTTTTGATAGGACAAGGATGGGAACTCTTTCCAAAGAAAAATTTCAACAGCAGGAAAAACATGCACAATCATAAGGGCGGCAACACGAACTAGCACTACTTTGTGTCATCTCCCTTTTCTCTGTTGATATTTTGCCGTACCTTAGAAAAGTTTCTAGTTGATGAATTACCAACCCGACCAAACACTTGCGTTAATCAAGTATTTAAGGAAAGAGCACAGTATTGAACTCATGACTATTTTAGACCATGCAGATGCCAAAAATATCGCCTGAACCCACACGTCACAGAAATAATACAATCTGGAGTGTATGTATGAGCTCAGCGAGGAAATAAAATGTACACTCAGGAGTGAATAGCATCATGAGCTAAGACGCCGACACAGAAAGAATAATGGATGCAGCAGTCCATGTATTTGCTTGCACTCCCGTTTCCTCTCAAGTACGTACCAACATGCCCAGTATGGTCAACATATATGTACCGTACTCACGGATCGAAACAGGACATTCGTAGCGCGTGGCCGCCAATGCATGTGCCGCCGCTAATGGGTGCTCGCGAAACCAGGGCATTGCACCGTTGTATAGAGTGAGGGCGGAAAAAGCTACGGAGCAGGCTTACTCCTTCCGGTCGCTAAAGAGTTGGCAATTATTTAGTTCACAAAGTGCACACTGCCAGCGTGGCGCTGCAAGGCTAGCGCACTATTGTATGCATGCAGCCCGAATCGATGGGGACAGCGCGAACCATTTATATTGTGACGCAAACAGACGACGCTCTCGATCGACGCCCTTTGACGATGGGGCACCTAGGCTTCGCAAGTAAGAAATTGGATACCGCTAAGATGTCGCGTCTGAAATGCACTCGTTGACATGATAAATAGTTACACAAAAGCATAAAAAGTTTTTCAAGCTTTTTGTCAAGACGAAAAAGAAAAGCACTATCCACAGGCCTGTTTCGGTGCAGCATCAAAACAATGACTTAGTACTTTGTTGTCTCGACCCAAGCAGTGAATAGTGCGGCTATTCTGCGTGGCAAGCGTTTGTAGAGCTGTTGGCCACGGAAGAACGAGCGAGCTTCTCGCATTTTTATTCAATAATAAGCCACAGTGTGCCCTAACGACACTAATACATATTATTTCCATGTTGCATGAAGGAAAGCATGCCACACATTTTCTTTCTTGTCGAGACAGAAACCATGAAGTAAACTTTTCATGCTTTGTGCAGATGTTTATCATGTCTACAAATGCACACAAAGTGCAATCTACTAACTGAATCCTGCGTCTTACTTGCACAGCATGCGTACTGCATTGCCTAAGCATGCAGAATGAGAGGGTCGTCTGCTGGCGTGGCAATAAAAGTGGTGCGCAGCGGTGAGCCGGTTTGGTCGACATGCGAATGTGCGTGAGCCTTGCAGTGTTGCCCTGGCAGTGTACACGTGGTGAACTACAGGCCGACAATTTGGCAATCGGAAGGAGTAGTCCTGCTCCATAGGTGTTCCCCCTATCGCCCTAAACCAAAACGCAACACATTGGTTCTATGCGCACCCACGAGCGGCGGCACATGTACCGTCGGCCACACGCTCCGAGTGTCCTGTTTCAATCCGTGAGTACTGTACTTTTGTAAGAGCATGAATTTATTCAACAATTTAACTTTGCAGTCCAACAAGGCTATTCAAGGCACTATCACACAGATTACACTTCTCTGTATCATAGGCCTCCATGTCTTTTGAGCTGTGTTACATACACACATTCATGGTATTTTCATAGATTGTGGTGGGAACATATTCCAAACAATGCGATGAAACATGAGTATGTGCCGCCTCCCAAGAAAAGCTGTCCGTAATTCAGATGATCAAACTCTCAGGCATAGCGATAATCTGAGAAGGCTTTGTTAGAAAGGAATAGGTACTTGCATGTTGCACGATGTTACTTAGAACAATATTGCACTACAACTTATAAAAATACCACAAATCTGCTCATACACGTGAAAATTGGAAAACGAGCAGAAACAACAACTCCTCTAACTTCCTCAAACACGAATTTGCCAAATTCTTGTGGCAGAATGTATACATAGCAAAAGTGTACTTATTTAAATTCATTAAATGTTTTTAGACATGAATGTTGTTTACTGTCCTTCTAAAAAGCACAAAAAATGAATGACACTTGTACTTGTAAACAACAAAAAAAAGAACTTTGTTAAAGAAATCTTTTAATTCCACTAAAAAAATTTAAAGGGGTGGTGCCACCAAATTTCGAGGCTACCCCAAGCCTTTTGTGGGTTTCCTCTGTATGCAAGCACTCTCCACACGAAGGGTCGAAGACAACAAACGCATAAAATATATTTTAATTACCTTTTAAAAGTGTACCTGAATGCTCACTCTCGCGATCTAGTCTCCATCGCTTGCGCAGAAACACTGACGTTTCAGAATAGGAGAAGCAACGGCAGTTGTGACGTCACACCAGTTTTGTAGTGACGTGAGTGACCTTCATCATCTCCGAAACGAGGCTGCTGTTACGAAGATGCTGGAATCCCTAGCAGACCCTTGCAGATAGACAGTGCACGTCGCTCGAAAACACTGGGTGCTTACGAGGAGACACTCTACGCATCCTTTATCAACAACGAAGGCATCCGTCAGAGACGCTGCGCGCGTCCAACAGCGGGGCTGTCCCCTCCTCCTTCAGCCTACTGTACAAACATTGTAAAGATAAACGCTTTGTTTCCTTCTGGCTGCCTTTTGCCTTGCCAGTGCCTGGATGCTACTGCAGATGGCCACGACGACTGTCAGTGCGTTTCTTTTGCTGGTGCTTGTGTGGCACGTCTGTGAGAGCAGACGAAACTCAGCACGATGTTTGTCACAGCCTTGTGTGGTCACGTGACCAAGCCACCTATGCATTGATGTCGCTGCTCAACTTGGCGCCGCGAAACCGAAACCAAAAATGGTCCCCATAAGTAGAGCACTATTAAATTATTTAGCGAAAATACACGAATCTTGGTGCCTGTATCATGCTTCCTGGAGCCGAAGGAAACGCTTACAGCAAAGAAAACGCATGCCACAAATTTGGTGGCACCATCCTTTAAGGTAAAAGCAATCATCACAACAATAAGCAAAACATGATTATAAGTAAGATTTCACTGCTTGGCGTCTCTCATAATCATATGGTGGTATTGGGACGTTAAACCCCACATATCAATCAAGATTTCACTGCACACAGTTTCATGGCAGTACAAACAAAATAGATGTTGATGGAGGGAATTTGAAGAAAAGACCAACAAAGCCTATATGAGGAAATGTCCCTGCAGCCATCTTTCCAATTTATGTGATATTTAGCACAATGTAACACAAAGACCATGAGAGAGGACGCAACACAAGCCCTAACTTTATATAAAATGGTGTATTGCAACCGAAACACTAAAACATACAGGATGAGCATCACGCCGTAAATTTTTGTGCTTCCGTTTAACCCATTTTGTTTAAAGTGCACTGGTCTAATCCTTGTGTTATATTGAGCTAAATATTACCTAATGTTTAACAAACAATGCTGAATGTTTTCCCTTGAGCAACCCTTTAACAAGAACTCTTGCTTTGGTCAAGAGAGCAGTGACAAAGAACCGCTGTTCCCATTATCAAGACGCCTCCAAGAGTCACAACGTTGACTCCGGCAACATTCCATGTTCAAGGATTACAAACCAAATGATGCATGTTCCATGTCTAAGAAATACTGCATTGAAGTGCAGGACATACGCTCCCCACACCTAAGCTAAAAGACAGTGTATGCTATGCCACAATAGGTGCTATGTATCTGAACTATCACTCTGTAATAACAAAAAGAAATGCCTACCACTTAATAAGGCTCAATAGGGCTTGCAGGAAGACCGCTCCAATCGTGCACTGGAACCTGTCCTCTGTGTTGGGACCATGAACAGCTGTCATCGCCGATACATACATAAAAGATACCACAAAAGATGACTTTCACACACAACAAACGTTATATCACACACAGATAGTGAGTACCAAAATGTCTTAGCAAAGTGTATACTGACACATTAAAAAGTAAATCCTTGAATAAAGGGATCATGGCACAATCAAAACAGGCAATATTGGACTAGCCGCTTCTTGCTGACAACTGACAGAGTGCCACTGAATGTTTCGCATTCACAAACACTACGCAGAGCATGCACATGTGTATGGGTGATCTAAATGATAAAAACAATATTTGCAGAGAGTGCATGGTCTATGCACACATGGTGTGTGTAAGAGCGAGCCATACATACTGTATTACATCATAAATGTAAGCTATTCAGGAAACAAACTGTTGGTACTCTGAAGCAAATTCCCATGTAGTTTGACTTTTGTTCACACAAGCTATTTGTAGCATTTCTTTTATTACATAAGCCCTTTGCAAAAATATTAAATGTTCCGAAACTTTCTGTCAACATCTGGAAACATATGAATAAGATATTTTTGCTTCTAATTTACTGCCTCACAAGACAAAATAAATACTAAATCCCTGAATGCTACACATAGGTTATACATCCTCGTCACACAAGCATGTAGGCGATATCAGTACAACACTGATGTAAAAAAGAAAGCACGAAAATACAACTTGAAGCACCACACAATCAAGCAACAATTATACTACATGAGTACAGTGTAAGTTATTTGTGATGGAGCACCTGGTACGCTTCAAGTAGAAAACAAAGATTTATATAGCTAACAAAAGTTCACACAGATATTGAAACAAAGGGTGTCATATATTAGCTTAACTAAATTAAATTCATATATTCTACTAACACTCGATATCAACATATCTTCAATGCAGCGGTAGGAGTGTACTCTTAGTTTCAGCACATAGTGCAGATTACTGAAATACGTATACTTCAAGTTAGCTATCTTGAAATATTTATGAGGCAGCTAGGGTGAAATTCTAACCACAGAGAAATTACATGGATTTCTGGCACAAGGATTCGGAGCGCCGCCACGAAAACATCCTTCGTGTGTGCTTCACAGGGCTGTGCGTTTTTCTGTTTTTCTATTTACGTGCCCAGTCGTGTGATTGTTTTGCGCGTAAAAACGCACAAACTATCGAGTTGGGTGAACGTGAACTGCTCTCGCGACACCCATATGTTTAAAAGCAGACACGTTTACAGGGCGACAAGGGATCAAAAGATAATCTCGTACAGTAAACAGCCAAGGAATAACAGCACGACAAGAGGATTGCATGACCGAAGGATAGATCGCGTAGCGCAACGCGAATCTTTAAACATGCAATCAACGCACACGGCGACTGTTTCTTACGGTGATATAAGCCACCTTAAAACATACCTGCCTATCGGGTCTCTGGTTCGTCATCCTCGCTGTGCCAACAAGCCGCCCGGGCCACCGCTTCCTGCATACCATTTGTCACACAATGAAGTAACCCAGTTACGTAGTTCAGCGACTTTCTTCAACTTACCGAAGTTTTGGCATTGGCTGAGCACTCTTCAGTCGCCCGTCAAAAAGCTCACGCTCTCGCATAACATCAGTCACTTGTTGTCACAGCAGGGGTCGTGGATTGTCCTCGGAAGTACACTCGACATTGAATCACGCGAACAACACGAGTAATCGATAAATGGAGGAAGAAATCACTTTTCAGAGCGAACACAAGGCGCGCGTCCGATGTGGCTATTTGGAGCGGACACGTACGGCGAGTCATCGTCCGCCACTCGATCAAAGCAGCAGAACTTCCCGACACGCGGAAACTATGCCGTAGACGAATTCCAAAGGCGGATAAGTATACAATGCACGCAATATCTACCAACACGGCAATTATGTAACCGCGGACTTCCAGCACATGTTCTTGCGTGAAGCTGGCGGTGAGCCTGCAGTACAACAAGGCCTGTTGCAACTGCTAATTTACAAGCTTAACAAAAATAGGTGTGCAGATGACAGCAACAACGTATCACTATACAAATATTTTACAAAAACAATCAAGTGTATTAATAACTTCTCAAGCCAAATAAAGCTTTCTAATTATTAGTTTGCAATATATGTAGTTATGCAGTTGTATGTATTTTGTTTTTCATAACAAAAAAAGTTTTCCAACTGATGTTGATAGTCATCTCTGAGTCTTTGCAACACAAGGCCAATAAGTACAGATTTCAGAGGCAATGCTTTTGCAGCTGCGGCTTTATTCGTGTGCAGAAAAGAATGAGTGGCATGTATTCCTGCTCTACAGAGAAGAAAGGTATCTGACCGGGTGTCCGTTCCTTTACGTCTCTACGCAGTGGCGTAGCCAGGGGCTGTCACACCAAGTCCGTTACCCCTTTCTGCCCTCCCCCCTCCCCACGCCTTTCGTGCGATTTTTTTTTTTCGGTGTGGCATACGTAGAGTAAAATAACTGTTTGCCTGCAGCCCCCACTCCCTCCCCGAGATCAACGAGGGATTCCTTTCCTTACCCCCCCCCCCCTTTTTTTACCGTAGTACGCCGCTGTCTCTGCGTGACAGCTACCGTTGTGACAGCAAAACAGTGGCGGGGTGAGTGGCATGAATGCTCATTAAAACCTCTCTTCCTCTCCATCACGCCTTCGCTCTCCACAACCTACCGGTGGCGGGGAGGGGGGAGAGGGGCACACATTTGGCAGCTGCCACTCCCAGCCGTATTTTGTTGTAAAAGTGTGACTGATATTTAAATACGCTGTCAAATGCTCACTACAACGATACGATGAGTTTATCTCCTGTGTTGCCCTCGGTGTCCACTGAGCCCCGCCTCGGTGGTCTAGTGCCTAAGGTACTCGGCTGCTAACCCGCAGGTCGCGGGATGGAATCCCGGCTGCGGCGGCTGCATTTTCGATGGAGGCGGAAATGTTGTAGGCCCGTGTGCTCAGATTTGGTTAAAGAACCCCAGGTGGTCGAAATTTCCGGAGCCCTCCACTACGGCGTCTCTCATAATCATAACGTGGTTTTGGGACGTTAAACCCGACAAATCAATCAATAATCGGTGTCCACTGATCGGGTAATGTAACCATCCCCCTTCATGCAAATGGAAAATTGGCACGTCTATGGAACGGTTTGGGGTACCACTTTAGCGTAAGTGATCGACGCTATGTTTGTTAGTTTTAAATACATATTCAAAATGTATGCGCGCAAGGTGGTGGAAAGCACCCCTGAATGCCCCAGCAAAGTTTGCCTCCACATCGCGCTTCTGGCATGAATATCCAATAATAATAATAATAATAATAATAATAATAATAATAATAATAATAATAATAATAATAATAATAATAATAATAATAATAATAATAATAATAATAATAATAATAATAATAATAATAATAATAATTGTTCTTGTTTTAGATGCGCCTGTACCACCTTATAATTGTTTCTGGGCACGCTACATGAATAAGTAAATAATAAATCATTGATTAATAATGAAATCAAAACTTAGATGCCTCATTGAATGTAAAATTTGACCGTTGGCAGCGTCTCGCGTCCTGCAATGTAGGCAACAACAGATGCATGCAAAAAATAATCACCACGAGATGACGCGTTATTATAGCGTCACATGATAAAGTCATATTACATCGCACCCAATCCTGGCTGGCTGATTGGCTACGCAAAACGGCGTCTTTAACCGGGGAGGCAACCACATTAGTTGCAGGAAGTTTTTTGAAGGGTGGCAGGAGGAACACATCGACTTATTGGAAAAAAGAGAGAGATGGCTATCGCCTTCGAGTTGTCTTACGTGAATGCATAAGAGACCCTGGATTATATTATTATTATTATTATTATTATTATTATTATTATTATTATTATTATTATTATTATTATTATTATTATTATTATTATTATTATTATTATTATTATTATTATTATTATTATTATGTAGCTGATTTACACATTCTCTTCATGTCAATGTTATATTTACTGAAACATGATCGAAAATCTATGGGAATACAAACTGTTTAGTGTTTTAGATTTCCGAAAGACAACATGTACGTGAATGTCGAGATCAGCAAGTAATTGAATTAGACTTAGGTGCACGTTGAGAAATCACAGATCGTCAAAATTTCTGAAGAACTCCACTACGGCGTTCTTCATAATCGTACAGTAGTTTTGGGATCTAGAATTCCCACGATTATTACATTTAGTAGTAAGAAATTGAGTTTTTGTTGGCTATATGAGATTAACGCACATTTTTTTTCATTGTGATGTGTTCTGACGTTATGACACACACTGGAAAATCTGCGTATACTTTGATCATCAGAAATCCCGGTGCATGTTGTCATCTGAGTCTCCATTGCACACCTGATGCTAAGAGACATTAGGCTTTGCAGGTCTAATGTCAATCTAATGACTCATAAGGTGTGCATTAGCTGCACATTAGACTCTCAAAATTTATTTTCATAAGGGGTGTAATACCAGCATGTCTGATCATCATTGAAAACAAATCAGACACCTAAAAACCGAATCACACTGTCACACAGCATTTCAAAGGACACTTCGAGAGGTTCAAGGGTCTTTTGAACAGCGACTTGGATGCTGGAACACACTTCCTCAAACTGTTCGGTTGAGCTGAGCTGTCAACAAATGAGGTGTCAACAACAAAACGTGCGAGTAGTTTTCTCGTCACCCATCAAGCTAAACAGTCTTTGCCGAAAGACGAAACCGGAGCGCCCAGAGAAAGGTGTGTGCGAAAAGAATCCCCATGTTAGGTTTGTCGCGTGCTTCACAGGAGTCATCTACCGGATCCCATTAATGTGTGATGCATGTTATATAGGCCAAACCGGTAGATGCATCAATGATAGGCTTAATGAACACAAGAATAACGTGGCCAATGCACAGCCTGAGGGTTTTCTTGCAATTCACTGCAAATAATGCGGGTGCCAACCCCTCTTTAATCGCACCAGCATAATCGGAAGAAGCACTAACCAAATGACAAGGCGCATCATAGAAGCGAAATTCATTGCTAAGTTTGGGTACGCATGTATAAGCAAGCCATCGGTATCATTATCATTGAAAGAATTGCATTATTCGGATGTCGCATGAGTTGCAGTAGATCGCAATTTTCTGGTTCTAGCACGTGGTTGTGACGCGCCATGTTTGGGTATAAGTATTGCTGTTTCTCGGATTAAACCGCATTGTTGAAAGTTAGCGCCGTGTATGTGTTCTGTGTCTTCTTCTCTGTCCCGTCCTGGATGCGCTATACCTCGAACAACAAACCCGCGCCGTGCAACCTTAGTCGTTTACTCATGCAGTTTGTGCTTATATTGTGAAGTGAATCCCACTTGCGATACCGTCGGCCCAAAATAATTCTAAGGGATGCCCCGTGATCTAAACGTGTCTATATATCGGCTAATGAAGCATAGAGAGCACATGCGCGTTGTGGTTAAACCGGCATCAAAACGCATTGTTGGTTTCTCTAAATACTCTACACATCAGTCACAAAACTTTCCAGTGTAATCTCTGGTGCTCACGTAAGTTCGAGAACAAGATTTACTACTCGTGTCCTGCGTCAAATCTTATCCAGAACAATGTATAACAATTCGCGAAAGTGGCCAAACATTCTGGTGCAGCCTGCGCCGAGTGGTGCGTACTGGTTTTCTGGTCTTTTCTTCTGGAGGTACGCTGAAGTATACAAGCCACTTTTATTTTTGCTATTGTTCATTTCTTGTCATCACTTCTGTTTATTTTTTATCACCTGAAGCCGCTCCACCTCTTGATGATAATGATGATCAAGGTTACCTATGGCTCACGGCCACTCTTCTGGGTGTGGCAGCTTGGGCTAGTTGGTATGGCATGACGATAGTTATCGCGCGAGAACAAAACGACGACACAGAGACACGAAGGACACGAAAGACACGAGCACTCGTGTCTTTCGTGTCCTTCTTCTCTCTGTGTCGTCGTTTTGTTCTCGCGCTATAACTATCGTCACTCTTCGGCACTGACCAAGAAACGAATTATTTATATAAAAAAGTGTTCACATAATAATTGTACGACTAAAGATTTATATAACAGTTGAACTACCTTAATGGCGCTTCCTTAAATAGTTCTGGTCAACACCGCCTTGAATCATTAAAAAAAATATCACTGTAGAACGGAGGTATACGGTGAAATGACGATGAGGGGCTCCCAAGGATAGACTATTTGAAATGATGAAGCCCAATCCGACTCGATTAAACGCCGTTTTGAAAATATTTCCCCTCAGTAAATTGAAGCGGATGCATAAGAAATAATTTTCAGTTGTTTCGTCCTTGTTACAACGCTAACAAAGAGGGGAAGTAGCTAGACCACCTCTGTGCATATATACTATACAGTTCAATTTCGGAAAGCGAGTGCGTAATTTTATAAAAGTAACTATAACACTTTTCGCGTTGAACAGAAATTGATACGCCAAGGGAACAACTGGTGTCAATACTCGTATAGGTGAGTAATAAATCACTTCACAGGGTCAAGTTATTACTCGCCTTCTCACTCTGTCACGAATCGTGAGGGCTGTTGTCAGAACAATTGAGAATATCGGATCACCGAGAGCGCCTTTTGCCGGAGCGTCCGCTATTTCGTCATTTTCGTTCATTTTTCTCCCTTTGTGGCCCAGTATCCTGATTAATCTGATTAGATTTATGTGGGTAAGGAACGGAAAATGAAAAGTTAATGATATAATTCAGCATAATAATAATATTAACGTCCCAAAGCCACGTGATAATTGAGAAAAGCTATTTTTAGTGAGTACCGAACACAGTAAAGTATCTGTAACTATAGCTACACTTGAGATTGATGAGTTGAGTTTTCATAATGCCATTCCGCTGAAGAAACTGATAAGAAATCGGGAATTCTTATTGAGAGTGAACAATTGAACGTCTTGGAAAAAATACTGATGTCGGATTTTTTTTTCCAGAGTGTGAGGCACCTGTAGTTATGATAATTTTTTTTACATTTGTCCGTCATGACTGCCTATGCAGAAGCTAGTTTAATATATAGCAAAGCAAATTTTTGCATGATTTTGATATATATTGTGACACACTTTTTAACTTTCTGTCTTTCATTGCCGATGCAAGAAAATTCACTCAGTTTAACATCCAATGGTCCGACAAGTGCTTCTACGAAGCCCTACCACGCTATATGAAATCTAAGTCAATAAGATACATAAAAAACAACTCATACTGACGTATACATGAAATTATTATTTTTATATAATTCCCATAAACCTTAAGGAATGAGTGCACAGTTAGTAACCTAAATCAGCACAAAAGAGAGGACAACTTGGCTTCTAAGTGGAGGTCATTATTGCATGTAAATTTCGGTAGTATACAAGGGATAAATTTCGGCCTCCCTTTCCACAATTTATAAGCCGATGCACCAAAATATAAAACACATTCGAATGCTAATACGGGGCTAAACCGCTCTTGTCCTGAAACGCTGCATGTATGTGGATTTCATAAAACATAATTAGTGGTTCTCTCCATATCCCAGATGGAATACTGCACAGCCTTCGTAAGACTCTCAGTGCCCGTACTTCTTTCTTGGTCGCATGTGCTTCTTTCTTGGTCGCATGGTCGCAGGTGCGACAAGTTTCGCGCCATGTGCCCGAACAAGAGCAACCACACTCCGTCTCAGAAGGCGTCGACACTGTTTCGCGCTACAGACCAGCTGGATCCAAAATTCCTCTCAGGAGAGTTGAGGCTTTTCTCAAGGAGCACTCTCTTACCGTCCTTCCCGCTGATAAGGAAGGAGGCTTCGCCATCCTGACTCTGGGACTGTTTGGTTCTAAGGCTCACACTGCCGTATGCTCTGTTTTCTCCTCTCGCGAGGACGTCCACATTGAAAAAGTTAAATCGGAAGCAAAAAAGCTATGCAAAGACCTAGACCTCTCTCGAGTTGTCGGTGGCATCACAAATAGTAAGCATGACTTTTTAAAAGTGTTTTTTAATGCAAAGACTCACAAAAGCAATATGCCTTTTAGGGTAATTGTTTCAGAATGTGATACTTGGCGAAAATCGATTGCTACATTTTTGCAAGAACAGTTGAACCGGCTTGACGTTGATGATCCTTTCATTGTAAAAAGTTCTGATCAAGTCATAGATTATGTGAAAACTTGTGTTGATGAGCATGTTTATGGTTTTTCAGTCGACGTGACTGATTTGTATTATTCTATTCCCCATGATCTGTTGCTTCCTGCGGTTGAAGAGTGCATAGATTTGTTTGGCTCTGTTAGATTTCAAACCGAGTGTGGTGTTCCTGTAAGTCGGTTTTTAGAACTTTTATCATTTTATCTCAAGACGACCTACATTTCATGGGATGACAAGCCTTTTATTAAAAATGACGGAATCTGTATGGGGTCTTGCATTGCGCCCATTTTAAGCGACATATTTTTAAGTAGAATTGACAGATCGATTTACCTACATCTTGATAATTTGAAGATAAAAAAAGTGTTCCGGTATGTCGATGACTATCTTGTTTTATTAACTAGCGACACGGTAGCGGACGAGGCTGGTTTGGCAAAAATAATTTAACATTTTTCTGAGTGTTTTAAACCCTTGACTCTCACACACGAACTGCCTAAGAGCAATGCCATAAAATTCCTCGATGTCCTCTTCACCTTTCATCCTAACCGCATATGTTGGGCGTACCAACCACGTACGAACAAACCGGTCCTTCCTTACCAATCAGCTCACTCTAAACTAGTGAAAAGAGGCATCATCAGTCATTGTTTTCGTCATGCTTTAAGCAAATCTTGTGAGCACGAAATCGCCAATAGTTTTCATAATCAGTCAGACCGTTTGTTGAAAGCAGGTTATCCTATGCACGTCCAAACTTCAGTTGCAGAAGGCTTGCTTCGTACGCTTCGCAACCCAGGATGTACAGTGAGTCGTGATGCCGAGAAACCGAAGCACCTAGTCGTCATTCCATACTATCACAAGATATCGCACAACCTAAAGAAATTAGCTAAGCGCTCTGAAGTTAGGGTTGTCTTTTCGGCTCCCAAGAAGTTGGTCAGCCTTTGTGGCCTTCATAGCCGTGACGGAAAACCCAAAGGGTGTAGTAAGAAGCATCGAACTGTTTATGTTCCCTGCATCATATGCGTTGTTTATCGTATCCCGCTTTCTTGTGGTAAAGAGTATATTGGACAGACGGGCCGTTGCCTTAATAATCGATTAAGAGAACATTGTAATAATGTGAAAAACGGCCAGAGGAGTTGGTTGGCCATACACTGTAAATCCTGCGGCTGCGCGCCAATATTCAATGCATGCGCAGTTATCAAGAGAATGTTTGATAAGCTTACTAGAGAGATTATTGAGGCTGAGGCTATCGCTTCACTGAGGTCTAAGTGCGTCAGCACTCCCTCTCTTACGCTTAGTGATAAAGAATCGCATGTCAAAGGAGGTGGTAATCTTAAGATGTTCTCTAATATTTTGCCGATTGCAACTCTCATATATTTCGCAGGTTGCTAGATAATAGTGGTTATCTAAACGTAACATTGTAATTGCCGTCTTTGAAACACTAAGACCTAAATGCCTGCCCTGCAACCGGTTATTACTTGCTCACCTATACGTTTGTAAGCGATTATATATTGATTGTATATCACTCTCTGAAGCAAAAAAAAAACGCTATATCATCTCCATATACATGTGGGTATACTTCATCATGACCGGAAGTCGTGCTTAGCAATATATTAAAAAGAAAAGGCGAGGTTACTGCTCCCTCAAGAACTCTTCGTAACCTGAAATGTTTATTTGAAGAACGACACTTTATGAAACGCTAAAACTTCCTCATTAGTTAAAAACTCCCTAAACTACCTCACCATATAGTTAGAGGTTTCATAAAATTTTAAATGATGTTCTAAATGATTTTAATATGCTCTACTCTCTCGTAAGCTTTTCACTAAGGCGATCATTGTTGCTTTTTCTGTCTTTTTTTTGTATTGACTACAGTGTGCGGAACACGCGGACCCAACGTCGTCGACAGGCTGACACGGGCGCGTTTGATCGCAGGTTTGAGCACGACATAGTCTGAGGTGCTGTTTGTCAGTGTTGGAGCACTGCCGCTTCATGTCATTATTTCCGTGAGATGTTGCATGGTTGCTTTCAATCGCTGAGTGCCTAACCTCTGAACCGAAGTCGATCAGTACCGGCCTTGATCACGAGCGAAAATGTTCGTGCGACACCGAGGTCAAGGAGTGGTGTGAAAGCAAGCCTGAGTGCGCAAGTAAGTTGGAACTACAGCCGCTTCGACGGCGCCACGCTGGAGGTGGCAGCGTCATTTCGGCAAGAACTAAATGGAAACAAAAATCACACGTCTTACACTTCGTTTCCATACTCTCATTTCTAGCGTTCTCAAAATGCGCCCCAAATTCTGCAACACGTGGTTCATTCCGCTAATTAAAACGGCCAACGTCACACACGCGAACAAATTCATCGCACACGCACTCGCGAAATGCACGGCAGGCGACATGCACCACGGACGCCATAAAGCCCTCACGGGGAAGTCACAACTACAGGGGCAAATTTTCCTGCTAAATTTGGCGGCAGTCTGGCAACAACCACCCCGAAATCTGGCAACTGAGATATGCAACGCCAAACTAGCCACCATAGCCAAACAGAACCTTGCCCCGGCTACACTCGGCAACTGAGATATGCAACGCCAAACTAGCCACCATAGCCAAACAGAACCTTGCCCCGGCTACACTCTACCTCAGCGAACACCTTACGACAGTTAACCAATGAAACCCGTGTACTCAGATTTGGGTGCACGTTAAAGAACCCCAGGTGGTCGAAATTTCCAGCGTCCTCCACTCCGGCGTCTCTCATAATCATATGGTGGTTTTGGGACGTTAAACCCCACATATCGATCAGTTAACCAATGAGCTTCATCGATTTACCAAGTCCCGGATCACTCGCCGGCGCCCGCGGACGCGTAGGCTTATAGGCGGCTACGTCACATGCACGTGATCATGATGCACGGCCTCGGACCATCTGCGCGCTTGATGCTGGCTGCGTTCGCTGTGGCATCTTCTCTGCCAGGCTATGCCGTCTGCTCCCTCCATAGATGTGACACAGGCCACAACGCCGACCCGATTCCAACCTAAACAGTAGTTAGGCAGTGATTTATACCTATTTCTGTTGGGATGCAACTTACTGTAAGTGAACTACTCGAGCGCGTGCGCATCGTAGACCGGCGCGGTCGTTCCACCGCTGTTTCTCCTAGCGAGTATAACGCGTGTTTGCCCGATCTTCGCGAATACGCACATCCTCGACGTGGCTCAGAACTCCGATGACAGGAACTGGGTGTGCAAACAATGCGAAATCCAGAAACATGCAAGAAGCGCACAGAAAAGCAAAGAGAGAGCAAGAGCACGTCAAAAATTTCTGTGTCTAACTTAAGATGGCCGCACTGGCATAGACACTGCCAGCGCACGTGCATGGCAGTGAAGCCAAACCTGTTCATGCATTTCATTGTTTGTTTTAATTGCAGGCATAGAGATGAGCGTTCCAAGTTCAAATCAGCACGTATTTTCCTTCACGTTTATCCAACGACTTAAACCTTTTTTTTAATCATGTGGACGCATTTGTCATGGAGTTGCCACCAAAACCCTAAGCTCTCATATTACAGACGAAAATTTCATCAAACCTGCCTTCTACACACTGCTGTACCAGGGAATAAACATGTTGGCTGTTTCTCATGCTAATACATACTGGATTACAGAAAGGCTACGGGATGAATTTGTAGGCAACTGTTCCGTCAAGCTGACATCCCCTAAGCCCAGAGACAGATCATGCATTGTGGCACCACTGCAGACTAACACATACCCAAATTAAGACACACTCAAAGCTACATTCCACAGTATGCTGACACGAGCGCTCACGAAGCTTAACGATGCGAACACTGACACATATTATGTACGAGTGTCCTTCATGTCCCTATGAGATGAATTCAATACAGGCCAACAGAATACCACATCGGTCTTGGGAAATGTATCTCTCTGAGAAGGCCTTGAAGAGCCTAGTGGTCGACTTGGAGCTGGCCCAGTAAGCAGGTAGCCGGTGAAGCCCTAAGAGCCCCACCAACCTTTGCTCTGAAGAACACTTGAGGTATATAAATGTTCCATATATTCTTGCTATAGCCCAATGTATGCAAGCTTGTTCAGAGAACTCGCTTTGCTAACATCTGGGGCATCCCCTCCTGGTTCTTTTACGCCGAAGCCTGCAAGAGACACTAGCAAGCTTTTGCTTAAGTTTTGTTTACTTTCAGCTTAAATCTGATTCTTCAATATAATATGCTCAGTAAACTGTTATAATGAATTAAAAATATAGCATCTCATTTGACTTAACAAAACTGCAAGCAAGAAGCAAATGGAACAGCTACTGCAATATAGCCTTTCACCAATGAAGTGGCGAGTTGGGCTTGTCGGCACATTACTAGGGTGCACTACAGTGCAAAAAACACACATTAGACAGAACACAAATGACGAGTGCTGATTCGGAGAGCAATCCTGGCATGTTATACAATGGGTAGTAAGGAAACCTTCAAAATCTTTTCAGTCATGAACACTCTTCACATTGTTTGCATGCTCTCTTAGCCTATTGTTTGTGCAACGCCCGGTTTGGTCATCGTACACTTTACCACACTTTAAAGAAATTTCGTACACCCCCCCTTCTGCACAATCAGCAAAGGGCCTCCTGTGCTTTGTGTCACAGACCTGTTCCGTCTTTGCCTCCAGGTCGGTTAAGCTGCAGAGCTTAGACAGCCTATTTGGGACTGAAAATATGAGTTCCGCGTCTTACCACTGGGCCACCTTTTTCAAGTTGGGCGGCAGCTTGTGCATATACGGTATCAATGCTACCTTCTGTCTGCGCGGTGCGATAGCTTCACAATTTCGCTGGTGATGGCACACCTTCTTGAGAAGGCTGTCTGCAACTGAAATGACGAGTGGCTCAAGATGCCCAGCACCTGTCAGCCTTTCAGCTTGACGCTTAAATGTTTCAGAAGTACAGTGTGGGCAAGATTTTCCCAGAGCACTCTTGAGGCACGATGTGAAAATAGCTCGTTTAACGAGCTTAGAGTGGGCGGACTTGAAAGGTAGTAGTGGTTTGTTAGTGCATGGTTCATACATAGCACCAGCAGATGCTAACACCTGTAAAATGAAAACGGACATCTGAAAATGTAATTTGGTCATTTACCGGGAGTTCATGGGTTAGGATAAATGGGGTCATCACATGGTAAAACAAATCAAGTAGCACTTCACTTTGTAGTTCTAAGTTAATTGTGCGAGTCACAATTTAAATAAGGTAACCGTTCACATATTGCAATATGCTAAGAAGATTTTTGTTGGTCTGACGATTAAAGTGAGCAAGAACTAGGTCTTTAAGAACCGACCAATGCAGGAGCCAGTGCATCTGCCTTGCTTCTGCAGGTGTGGGATCCCTTCAAACGTTGCGTACGTAGGCAGCTAATAAAAGCTTAAACGTTCTAAGATACCACCAGCAGAAATTCCCACAGAGTTTTGGAAAGCAACAAAACTGTGTTTGTCAATAGAATGCTCATCACACTCAAGTATGAGGTTATGATGCAGGGAATAAAAAAGATCGATGTCAGTCGATAAATCCTGACAGCACTTGTCAGTGAAAGTGTCAAAGACGTCTAAAGCCTGGTTAGATTTAGTCTCGATAAAAGGGTCATCTATCACTAAAAGCTTGACATTACGCTGATTCAGATGCATAGACAATGGCCGGAAAAGGTATGTTGACCTTGTGCATTTTTTCACTAAAAGACATTTAATAAATTGTTCTTGCTCTTATCGATCGCCACAATCAGACAGGTTAAGCTTGTCACATAGTCTTTTTGCATTAGACTTCTGTTTTCTTAATGAATTATCAGAGTGAGAATCGACTGCAGAAATCGCTTCTCACGATTTTAATTCACAAATATTTTTGCTCAGTAGGACCGTGAAACCACCTTTCTTATCGGCCAGCAGAATGTGAAGGAGTGTTCGCGGAGAAAAGAAGCCGCTCATCTAATGGGTGGGCTGTGTTTAAGTTCTTGCAGTTGTTAAGGAAGTTAGCACCTTTTGAAATACAACATGCGCTCTAATCCGCAGGGCCTTCATGCGAAACCATACGTACAAAAGAAAGCTATGCTGGCGTCGACTTCCTGAATGCCACAGCAAACTTCAGTCCAAGGAAAATAACACAGGTTAGACTGGCTGACAAAGTTACTTCACTGATGCGTGCACATTGCATTGTGACTCTTACGTGCGTGGGGTACACCAGGTCCTCAGTCTTTCAGGACGGTACAAATATATGCGCTATTTCACAATAAACATTGTTGAAATTTCAGCGCTTGTTCTCGTCATTTGTGTTCCATCCATTGTGTCTTTCTTCACTTTAGTGCCCCAAAACTTTTGGTATTTATTTCACAAGTACATTCACAGACAAGGATCATCACCAAAGTTTTTGAGTCTCACCATTTATGTTATGAAGGGTAAATAATAGTATATTTCGAGTGCATAAATGATAAAAGAAACACCTTTAACTTTCATAAGCCCTTTCATCTGTGAAAAAGCGTATGAGAGTTAAACATAACATCGGCATCTGCAAAGGTGAACCTAACAAAGAAAAGTTTGACACCACCCTTCACTTTTAATTTATTGGTCTGCATTTATTGGTCAGGTTGTTTTTATATGAAGAGTGTGCGCATCATCACTTCCTCTCCTGAGTGATGTAGTTGACAACTGAAGGACATCCATAGTAATGCAATGAAAAAACATATGCGATAAAGTTTGTGTGCCCCTGTGTTATGAGATTGTTCTTATACAAGGCAAGATGAAGGAGCGAGAAGAAACAACTCTGGCCGAAATTTCATAGCTTAAGGAAGCTGCATGTGTCACTATTAAGCCTGCATTATCTTAAAATAAGGATGCCTTTTAGAGCTTTCTGCTAAGTTTTGTTTTTGCATCTTGCAGTTACAGTGAGGGTTACAGTGGTACCTTGTTCGGAAAAAATGCATCACAGCCGCCCCATTAGAAGATAAGGGATCAACTTGGTCCATTATGCTGTGGTTTTCGCAGTTCAAACAACATTCATTCCTTCGGATGAGGCAACAAAGAAGTACAGCAAATTTCAACACTGCATCAGTCTCTCAACTCATTTACTGCAAAAGCAGCATTCTGCCATATCATCTGAATGGAACTGTGACCAACAATACGTCAATTCTTACAATCTATTTTTTTCATTTTTTTGTTTCAAATATTCTATAAAGCCCATATATGCTCCCAAGTAGGCATAGGGTTATTGCGCCACCTAGATAAAGTCATCCAGGAAGGCGTGTCCGCCGCAAGAGAGATGGAGACACCTGAACTGCCAAAGCGTGCCAGAAAGAAAACACTTTATTCATATTGAGTGCACTTTTGATTTAGCTCGCAGTAAAAGGGCTCAGGCATCAGATTGACATTTCTCATGGTCACTAGCATCAACCTGGAACTAAATTGAAGTACCATGTCAAGTGATAAGTTGACTACCAGACGAGAAGTGGCTTAGACAGTTGTGTGTAAGGAAACTGTACAGAACAGCTAATGGTTCACAAGAGAGAAAATTATCTGAATGGAGTCTTTTATCTGTTTTTAGAATCAAAAGGTGATTAATGAAAAAAAAGGGTTCAAGAGCAAACCTTTGAACTTCGCGCCGAATCTCCACTGCTCAACAGCCATCATGGCGTCACATGATCTTTTTATTTATTTAATAATCTACGGCCGGTTTTCTACAGATCGAAATGTTATGACACCTCAGCAGGGGTGAAAAAGTTTCGAGACTAAGATCTCTTCCTTCCACACCTTCAGCTCAGCCAAATAGTCCAGGAGTATGTTACCCTGTAATAAATTTAGTTCCCATGCATAAAAACGGTCTCTTCAATTTGGCTTGCACTGCCTGCACTAGTTCTGAAAAGTGTCAAAGCGGTGTCAGCGGTGCCGTGGGCGCGCAGCACCGGTTCAGCAAGCGCTGGTGCAGCCGCGACACTACAGCGCGGTGGCTACTGCCAAAACGAAGATGCAAGTGCAGGTAGAGTTCATCAAATAGACAACGCGGCGTGTATCGAAGGCGTTGTTTACCAAAACTCTGCCGTGATGCCTGTATTCATCCCGTATAAGAAAAACTGCTTGACAGCATTCATGATTCCGACAACGGCCATCTGTACAGTAACAGAGGAGGTGTTGACGGGGTTTGTGTTGGTCCTTTGCTCGTTGTACGTGAAAATGTCAGTCATGTTCTCAGGTGCAGGAACGCTGTCGGACGGTTTCGTGAATATGATTTCAAGAGACTGTTCATACTGTCTAGAACGACGATTTAGTGGTTCAGTATTCGATTCTGGGTTGTCGGCTTTCTATTCAAGTGTGTGCGAGGCCATAGAGCAAAAAAAACATCCCGGGAGTTCTTTGAGCAACAGAGCCACTCTTTTTCATGCTATATCAATATAAGACACGGGAGCAATCTTCCTTGAGTACATAATTAAAGACAGTCTTTTTGAAGGCTTCCTACCGCATCGGTTTCACGCTCTCGTAAAGACGTACGAAGTGAGCTTGCGTTAGAGTGTACAAGAAGTGTTGAGTGGCGTGACCGCGCCTCGCCGCCTGATCCCTTCCGCGTTGCCCGCAGCGGCGGCGCTGCAGTCGAACAGCACTGAGAGAGCAGCGCGCCGCGTGCAGGAACTGCTATGCGCTTCGGCTCCTCCGTCGCGAATTCTTGATGCAGATTTCTTCGCACCTGCCCATCATTCATGTCAAGCACATGATTCAATAGCCCCTGAAGTATTATGACACGCCCATCTACTGAATTTGAGCTCCATAAAAGCGCTTGTGAGAAATCAAAAATAATTCCGAAAGGGTGTGTCTTATACTGATTTCTTCTCTCCTTACTCTTTCTTCGTTGGTTAGGCGTCTACAATATTCAGAATAATTAAGCTGATTCATTGGAAGTTAGCTGTGCTCAAAAAGCTGTGAGATTAAAAAAACAAACACTGTGTCACACGCACGAAGAACCAGAAAGCCACAAGGAGAGAGGGCAGAGGAAGGGAATATGAACCCCTACACCATGAAATGTTTTGGTAACTTAACTTTTCAGGGTATACTCTAATAGTTACAGCGGGCATTCACAGGGACCACGAATTGCCAAAGTTGGGCGTTCTGCTGCACACCACACCCCCTCAAAAAAAATCCTGGGTAGCGCTGCGCCAATATTTTACAGTTAGCAAAGCGGAACATAGCGTGTCTCTACAAATGCGCACTGTAGATTTCACCTTTTTGAGTATGAGGTCTCAAAACTAGTTCAAGTCTAACGTAGTTGGATAAGAAATGCACCACCTAAATATAGTAGCTGTGCGAAGATGTCACCAGATGTCATGGGGTCGTGACGTGGCCGAAGACAGGAAACTTCGTGTTGGGATTTAACTGTTTATTTGGGCGAACCTGTGCCCGGTAAAGGGAAAGTCTAATTACAGCAGCAGTCTTGCACAGATAGCAGTCTCGGACTGATAGCGGCGAACGCAGCGTTGGCCTCAACAACTGTCAAGCGGCGAAGCGCGTCGGCATTTATACCCTTGCCGTCGAATATTCTAGCGTTATCGCTGGCGGTGGCGTAGGTTCCAGAACAATCTGTACCGTTCGCACAGTGGGCGTGATCTTATCGAAATGATCTACTACAGTACCTTCGGAACCTTCTCGAAACCTGCAGGCGCGGTTTGCGCCGAGAATCGTGTGGTGTTTCGGAACGATAACAAGAACTATATATATATATATATATATATATATATATATATATATATATATATATATATATATATATATATATGTGTGTGTGTGTGTGTGTGTGTGTGTGTGTGTGTGTGTGTGTGTGTGTGTGTGTGTGTGTGTGTGTGTGTGTGTGTGTTTATAGTACATATACAAGGAAGGTAAATTTCTCAAAACAAGATGCACCACTGCCTGCCTACACTTTTGACGCCTATTAATAGAACTACGCATATAATACAAAACATCGTCATAAACTTGCTCGCTAGCAATGGCGTTACGCCAATAGAATATTTGGGAAGGAGCACAATTTAAGCTGTCGATACAAAATGAGAACTGGTTGCAATGAATTTACGCAGATTAACAGACGGGCTATATATACAATTGACACTTTTTATATATGTTTGAGTGTTGTTTTTAATAGGTTTAATATGTAATAAGCCTTTCGGAAAGCAATAATTATTATCTTCCACAAAACTGGCATGATAAAAAAAGTCGTCACCAATTAATGTTGTGACAACATCACTTACACTCGGGTTTCTCGTGAAACAATCGAGCGCATATAGGCTCATATGAGGAACACTGTGCTTTGGGTATCGTAGAGACTGCTGACAAAACGAGCGCATGATTTAATCATAGTTTTGATACTTATCCTCTCTTTGTAGTTCACCAGTAGCAACCTATGATGTAACGCAGCTCAAAGCGCTGATAGAGTAAAGTGCTAGGTGGATCCTTGCAAATTTCGATTGACATTTTTTTTTTCCGGGTCATCAGGCTCTTGAAACACTGAATGTATCGACGCAATTTCGGCGTGCCTGCATATTTACTCGTGCATCATGGATCGTAGCAGGTGCGTCCACTGATAAAGGCTCATAAACGCACTAAACGCGCTGAAAACGAGCAATTACACGCTTTCGCAGGCTCGGGCGCGCGCGCTCCCAATGCAGACGCTCCCGCGATCTTCAGTACTATGAAACAACAGCGCCGCCGCTACTGTCACCCGCCGGAGAATCAGCTGAGATGCGGCGCGGCCGCCTCGTTCACTTCACTGCCCCCTTCTAGTACACTGTACTTGCGTCTCGAGAAGCATCTTTATTACATTAACCTTTTTTTTCTGTGATTCCTAATTACTGCACAACAATGGAGGATTTCTGTGCTGATGAGATACAAATGTAAAAGGAATCGTCTTAATAGCTGCCGATAAGACAGTGCTAAGATTACCCGTCGGTGGTACGAGCTTGATTGAACTGCATGCACGCACGCCCTGAACAACATGGAGCGTCGTCTGCTCCAAGCTTGGGAGGAGGAAGGGACGCACGCCATGCTGCACCTTTTTTTGAGCAAGTGCAGGCCGGCAGAGAACTCGTGCAGCTCTACGCTTGTACCGCGACAAAACAAGGAGGCCAGTGCAGAGCGCGTGCGTGGCACCAGTAAATGGAGGAGAAAGGTGCTGCACCCTTTGAACTGGTGCCGCCGGTGCAGCTACATCGAAGAGACCTAAAGTACAGTAGGTGCTAGATGTTCTGTGGTATAGTGTACTAGTACACTCTACCTAAAGTGTTTTGTGCATTTATGCTTGGCGCCCGCGAATGACAGACCAATGAAGTTCAGTAAAACCGAAAGTTGGGCGAGTTGGTGATAGTTCATGATTACAAATAAGCAGCGCACGACGTTTTACAAAAGAGAGACGATAGGGACACCGCTGCTAGCGCTGCCAGCGGTGTCCCTATCGTCTCTCTTTTGTAAAACGTCGTGCGCTGCTTATTTGTAATCATGAACAGACCAATGAAATATGCTTATAAAATCGCGATTCCGTTTTGGGTTGGATGGATGGATGGATGGATGGATGGATGGATGGATGGATGGATGGATGGATGGATGGATGGATGGATGGATGGATGGATGGATGGATGGATGGATGGATGGATGGATGGATGGATGGATGGATGGATGGATGGATGTGGCTGTACCCTTTAGATCGGGCAGCGGCTAACGGCACCTAGCCGTAATACTTAGTGAACTAACCACTACATTTATCTTTTTTTATTTAAATAGCGAGGTTGAGGATTCGTACTTAGCAGTGAAGGGTTTAATTTTCACTCGTGCCTTGACTTTAGCCACCAATCAGATAACCTCCTTCTAGTTAATTCTACCCCCTTAAAGTCTATTTTGCCCTCTCTGTCCCTGAATCCCAGTGCTTTGAAAAACTCAGCGCCACCATCCTGAACTATACGGTGAAGCCCTTTACAAAACATTATCAAGTGTTCGGCAATTTCTTCTTCCTCTCCACACGCACTGCATACCGTGTCTACCCCTTCGTATTTGGCCCGATATGTCTTGGTTCGCAATACTCCCGTCCTGGCCTCAAACAGTAGAGAACTACCCCGAGTATTATCATAGATCCTTTCCTTGGCAATTTCCTGCTTAAAAAATCGATAGATCTCTAGTGCGGACTTCTTAATCATGCCAATTCTCCACATTTCAGTCTCCGTTTCCTTCACTTTCTTCTTAACCGATAGTTCTTTTTGGTTTGGCCACCTGCTGTTTTCTAAGTATTTACCAGTCAATTTCCTGGTTCGCTTCCTCCATTTTGTGTCGCCATTCTTCATGTACAAGTAGCTGAAAACCTTCCTAGCCCAACGCTCCTCCCCCATGTCTCTCAATCGTTTCTCAAATTTTATCTTGCTGCTAGCTTCCCTCCCCTCAAATAGTGTCCATCCCATATCACCTTGTACTCCCTTATTTGGTGTATTCCCGTGAGCTCCTAAAGCAAGCCTACCTATTCCACGTTGCTTAATTTCTAATCTTGCTTGAACTTCTGATCTCATGCACAAGACCGTATTGCCGAACGTCAGCCGAGGAACCACGACCCCTTTCCATATTCCCCTGAAAACATCGTACCTATTGTAATTTGACAGTGCCCTATTTTTCATCATTGCTGCATTCCTGTTACCTGTAGTCGTCGCGTATATTTCGTGTTCCCTTAGGTACTCGGTCCCATGGCTTATCCCTACTCCCAGTTATTTGTATTTATCTGTTATCTCTAGCGTGACTTCCTGTATTCTAAGCTCTGTTATGCCTGCGAGTCGACAGCGAACGTCCGTGCCTCTGAAAAAGGCAATCCGTGTCAAGGCCAGCCCGCGAGCCCCGCCTGACGCGAACAACTCAACGGCGTCAACAGGCGGACGGCGCCTTTCTGTCGCCCACGTGCAGTGAGTCACCTCGGCAAGCGAGCCGTCGAGTAAACAACTGGCGTCTTCCTGTCTGGGGGTCTGACGCAATGCGCGGCGACGCCACTCGTCCTTGGGTGCAGCCACCTGCAGCGCAGCCTCTCCAGATTCGATGAGAAAGAATGACGCGGCCCAGCGGCGACCCCCATTGGAGGAGTCTGACCCCGCGACCAGCGGCGCTTCTAATTGGACATTTTGGTTGGACCCGGTGCATATAAAAGAAGCCCTGCGGCGCGTCGCGAGTGGCGGTCCTAGGTGGAAAGGAGACCTGTCGGAGAGCTGACATGTGTGTCAGAGCGGACCCGTTTGAGAGCAGACCTATGTGTTAGAGAGGAGAGCTCGGCTCTTCAAGTCTCTGTCGGCCCCAGTGCCGAATTTGTAACGCCTCTGTATATATGCTGTACATAAACCTTGTTTAACTCACCATCGTCTCGTCCGCTCGTCTATCAGCTCTGCGCAGAAGCAGTCGCGAGCTGAGAAACCTACGCTACCAAACGGCTGGTGACCTTCCCTGCGGAGTTCGAAGCAGTGGCGCCTTCGGGACCGTGTTTGCGTCGCCGTCTTTCGCAACAGTGGTTGCAGCGGTGAGATTCGTAGCGCCCTTCGTAACGTCGTCGTCGGTGCGCTTCGCAACAGTGGTGGCAGCGGTTGGATCGGCCGGCGTCAGCGACACCGATGCGGTGAGTGCCTGATGTTTTGCTTTCAGTTCACCAGACTACTCTAGCTCAGGTTGTAGTAGTTTAGAGAAGGGCTGTGTGAAGCATTGAAGTGAGCTTTGAACGTTTCAAGCCAAGTCGAAGCGCTTTGAAACCAAAGTTAATGCGGAGGGGGTAAACACGGGAGTGTGAAAAATTGCTTGCGCGTCTTGCTAGTTGACTTATAGTGGGTACGGCAAGTAAATTGTTAACAGGGGCAAACAGCAAGAGGCTAGTGTGAACGATGGAGAACCTTAAAGTGAAGGAACCCATAGAAATTTGTGAGGAACTCGGCATTACTTTGGGCGGTGCGAAACGAAAGCAAGTGATCCTTGAGACCATGAAAGATGAGGGAGTGTCGGCTGAGGAAGTCGATGAGGCCTGGGTGGATATCAAAGCACGCCGCGAGGAGGCCGAAAGGCGAGAAATTCGTGAACGTGAGGTAGCCGAGAGACAGGAGCGCCTCGAGTTGAAACATAGAATTGGCGATCCTACAGTGTTCGCAGGCGCCTAGCGTAGCTTCTCCGACGATTCAGGTCAGCGGTTTTGGAATTCGGGACCAACTGCCACCGTTCGTAGTAGGCAAGGACATGGCGAAGTATCTCGTCAAGTTTGAACACGTCTGTGAGCGAAACGCTTTGGAGCGGTCTCTTTGGGCGCAGAACCGGTTAGCTCTTCTTCCCGGTGAAGTGTCCGACGCGATAACTTGCTTGTCGAGGGAAGCGTTTGAGAGCTATGACGAGGTTAAGGAAGTGCTCTAGAGACGTTATAAGTTGTCACCCGAGGCTTTCAGGCAAAGGTTCCGGTATGCTAAAAAGGGGAATGAGTCACACGTTGACTTCGCGTTTCGTCTTAAAGCCGATTTAATTGAATGGCTCAAGAGCGAAGGTGTTTATGACGACCGCGATAAAGTGGATGGAATGCGTTGCATTGGAGCAATTCTACCAGCTGCATCGAGGAGGATGTCAAAGCTTTGGCTGCAGGACAGACTTGGTGAAGTACAGCTAAACAAGGCAGCAGAGTTAGCTGAGGAGTAATATACTCGCCGAAAGTTGCATAGCAGGGCAGTACGCGTTGAAAAGAATGAAAGGAAAGAGGGCTTTCAAGGAAACCTGATCAACGGAAACCCGTTCCGCACCGTAATTTCAAGAAGGACGCGTCTCTTACGAATGACACTGTAGGGGAAGGGCAAACGGAAGCGGAGAAATCGAGTGAGGTTTCTACCACACGGGCGTTTGAATCACGGAAGCCAGCTAATCTGCTACAACTGCAAAAGGAAAGGGCACATCGCGATAAACTGTAAGGCAAAAGTTTGCCTTCGCAACAATCCGAGAATCAGAAAAAAACATGCGGTTGTTGGAGCCGTATCTCCAAGAAATTAGGGTGAATGGGAAAACGTGCCGAGCACTTAGAGACTCAGCGGCAACCATGGATGTTGTCCATCCTTCATTGGTGTCTCCGGATGACTTTACAGGAGAATGCGCGTGGATCAGGCAAGTCGCCGAGGAGCAGAGTGTTCGCTTACCAATCGCCACGGTTGTCATTGAAGGCCCGTTCGGTAAGGTTTCGCACCGAAGCGGCTGTGTCTGCCTGCGCTAAACGATCGTTTTCCTTATCTTTTCTCCAACAACTCAGGAGCAGCTTCTCAAAGAGCAGGGTAAATCGTTTTTCCCCAACTTAGCGTACATGGCCCTCACGCGATGGCAAGCGCGGAAGCTTTCGCACAAGCTTGATCTTGTTCAATGCGGTGAACTCTCAAGTGACCTTGTCGGCGGGTCGACGGAACCCCAGAAAGGAAATTTTCCGCGTGAGTCATGTGAGCAGTCACGCGAGCGGCCCGTCGCCGAAGCGACCGGCGCGGTATGCGTAGGGGGAGACGACATGGCGCCATTGAGTCAGAGCGAGAGGGTTGCAACGCTCTCGCCTGTAGCGGAAAGTTGAAGCGAGCGGTCGAGGGAATGATCGAGAGACGCCCATTCAAGAGCAGCGCGAGGACCACTCGATTAAAGCGCCAGTGGAAAGCCACATGAAAGCATTCACAAATGTTGTCGAAGGAGTACTACGATAAATCGGCGAAGAAGCGTGCTTTTGAAGTAGGAAGTCAGGTAATGCTGCTGCAGCCGTCTAAAAGGAACAAGCTTGAGGTTGATTGGGAAGGGCCTGCCAATGTAATATCGAAGCTTCCCGATACGAATTATGAAGTGAAATAGGAAGGCGGCCAGAACAAAATTTACAACATTGATTTGAAACCATACGTTCAACGTCAAGCGGTCGTAATATCAGCTGTTGAATGCTTCAGAGGAAGAGGAAGCAGAAATTTTTAGTTCTTGTGAGGTAATCGAAGGGGGATCGAAAGTAATCTGGGAGCAGATAAACCTAGAGCCTAGGTTAAGTGAAGTCCGGAAGGAGGACCTGAGAAGGATTGTTTCCGAGTTTGGAGACGTGTTTTCGGACCTGCCCCGGAAACACGAGGGTGATAGAACACGATATCGAGCTAAGCGGTGAGGAGTCAATCCGTAGCAAGCCGTATCGTTGTTCCCGTGTGCAACGACGCAAGTGTGAGCCGCTCTTGGTACCGCATAGGTATCGTCGCCTAAATGTGGCCGGTTACTGAGGTGGAGCATGATGCTCCAATTGCACAACTTTGACGTTCGCTAAAAAAAGGGAAAGCCTAACGGTAATGCAGGTGCTTTGAGCAGTGCGTTCTAGCTAGTACCTTCTCAACTTTCGGTTTCTCGCTGGCGATTCGGGGCAAAATTTTGACCTCATCACGACCCTGGCTCAGCGCTCTCGTCCAGAGTGAGCTCAAGGAGCCAACCTTATGTTCTATTCTATTTGGTTACGTTGTTGTACGTGTAAAAATTCAAGTTCTTATTTTAAGAGTCTTGTGTCCCAAATGTGCCTCTTGATGTAGAGGGAAGAAAATTCCGATAGACACGTAGATAGGTATATGTTGTACTATACTTTGTCTGGTGTTCTGTCGGGTGACCGAGGGCACTTGCTTGTGTGGTGTGTTGTCTGTTGTCAAACCGTTCTTAGCAAGTTGCAGAACCATCGACAAGTGCTGAAACCGAAGATGGTCAGAAGAGACGAGTGAAGCTGGTCGACAAGTTGTGGTGAAAAGCCAGTGGAGCTGGGATCCATCCTCAAGAATGGGATGTGTTCCTGGAACAGAGTCTGGAGCTGCATTCTCCCCATGGCCCTGGAGGCGAACCTGGTGGGACCTGGCGAACGAGCGCGCCTGACATCCGAGCCACGTGGAAGCAGCTCGTCTTTCCGGCGCATTGTCTGGCGGTGGGGGTGCTGTTATGCCTGCGAGTCGACAGCGAACGTCCGTGCCTCTGAAAAAGGCAATCTGTGTCAAGGCCAGCCCGCGAGCCCCGCCTGACGCGAACAACTCAACGGCGTCAACAGGCGGACGGCGCCTTTCTGTCGCCCACGTGCAGTGAGTCACCTCGGCAAGCGAGCCGTCGAGTAAACAACTGGCGTCTTCCTGTCTGGGGGTCTGACGCAATGCGCGGCGACGCCACTCGTCCTTGGGTGCAGCCACCTGCAGCGCAGCCTCTCCAGATTCGATGAGAAAGAATGACGCGGCCCAGCGGCGACCCCCATTGGAGGAGTCTGACCCCGCGACCAGCGGCGCTTCTAATTGGACATTTTGGTTGGACCCGGTGCATATAAAAGAAGCCCTGCGGCGCGTCGCGAGCGGCGGTCTTAGGTGGAAAGGAGACCTGTCGGAGAGCTGACATGTGTGTCAGAGCGGACCCGTTTGAGAGCAGACCTATGTGTTAGAGAGGAGAGCTCGGCTCTTCGAGTCTCTGTCGGCCCCAGTGCCGAATTTGTAACGCCCTCTGTATATATGCTGTACATAAACCTTGTTTAACTCACCGTAGTCTCGTCCGCTCGTCTATCAGCTCTGCGCAGAAGCAGTCGCGAGCTGAGAAACCTACGCTACCAAACGGCTGGTGACCTTCCCTGCGGAGTTCGAAGCAGTGGCGCCTTCGGGACCGTGTTGGCGTCGCCGTCTTTCGCAACAGTGGTTGCAGCGGTGAGATTCGTAGCGCCCTTCGTAACGTCGTCGGAGGTGCGCTTCGCAACAGCGCACAACTTTCATTATCATTAAAAATCGTGACTGCTGATTTTTTCTTACTGAATCTGAAATCTAACCTATCTCTTTCGTTAATGCAGATGTCCATCAATCTCTGCAAATCTTCCTTATTGTCGGCCATTAGCACTATATTATCTGCGTACATCAATGCTGGTAGTGCCTGTTCAATGAGTTTTCCTTGTTTGACAAAACAGAGGTTGAAGCCCAGTTCAAAAGAGAGGTTGAATTTGGCCTCTAATCCTTGTAAGTACGTCATGAATAACAAGGTGACAGAGTACACCCCTGCCTAAGCCCCGTTTCACCTCTGTGGGCTTGGATACCTGTTTTTCCCACTTTATAACTACCTTGTTACCTTTATAGATTTCCTTAAAAAGATTAGTGACTCAATCTTCCCCACCCAGTGTGTCTAGTATTCCCCACAAGTCCTCTTGAATCACGCTATCATACACTCCCTTGATATCCAAAAATGCTAGCCACAGGGGGCCTGAGTTTCCTTTTCTGCTATTTTGATGCATCATACGCTCCCTTGATATCCAAAAATGCTAGCCACAGAGGCCTGAGTTCCTTTTCTGCTATTTCTATGCACTGCGCCAGTGAGAACAGATTGTCTTCCAACCTCCTGTGTTTCCGAAACCCATTCTGCAGTTCACCCAGCACCCCCTCATCCTCTATCCATGCCTAAAGTATTTCCTTTATAATCTGCATCGCCAGCCTGTAGACCACTGATGTCACTGTTAGAGGACGGTAGTTGTTTATGTCATCTTTGTCCCCTTTTCCTTTATAGATCATGCTCATCCTGCTAAGTTTCCATCCATCAGGGACTTCACCATCAATTATTGTTCTGCTCACTGCCTCTCTCAAAGTCTGTTTAGACTTCGAACCCAATGTCTTTATCAACATAATTGGAGTGCCATCTGGGCCTGTTGATACTACTTGGAATCCTCTTCTCAGCCTTTTCCCACTCTCGTTCTGAAAATGGAGTCATTGGGCCACTTGATCCATCCCTGTCTATTGTGGTGCATAAGGCACTTCTTTGTTGAAATATTTATGTCACCCTTGTTCTTATATAATCAATAGCATCGTCCCCTTCTAGCCTAGCACTTTGAGCTGTAGTTATAAACCTCTGCTCTAAGTTTTTTTCATTTCTTAGGGAGTTTGAATGGCTCCAAAATCTCGCAGCTGCCTTTCTGTCTTTTTTATGAACTTCTGCCAGCCACTGAGCACCATTTCTTCTAATATTTTCATTGATTAGGTTGGATGCTTCCCTTCTAGAGCTTAGAAAGATTTCCCATTTTCTTTCAACATCATCTGTCGGTTCACCCCGTTGCTTAGCATGTCTGTGTTCCCTAGAGGCTTCCTGACGTTTTGCTATGGCTCTCTTAACTTCCTCATCCCACCAACTCTTGGGCTTGTGTCTTCTTTTCCGAGGTGACTTGTCACGTGCCTTAGCAAGCTCTAGCCCAAACAGTCTAATTATATTTGTGTATGTCCACACATTTTTATTATCCTCAGTGATTACTTTCTCAATTTGTTTAGTAGCGATTTCTATTTGCCTTTCTGAATGAAAATTTTCCTGTAGTTGCTCATCTTGTCTCCTTCCCACTTTCGCTGCTCTTCCAAACCTTAGCTTGATACGTTTGTGATCACTACCCAGACTTCTGGAGCCACCTTCATCTATGTGCATTCCCCTGAGCTTATCATAAATCCTATGTGACATCAGTGCGTAATCTATCGTTGACTGCAGCCTTCCTACTTCCCATGTTATTTGCCCTTCACACTTCTCGGTACTGTTGCAAATGATCAAATCATGCCTTTCACACATATCCATGATCATTTTGCCTGTTGAGTCAGTATACCCATCTACATATTCTATGTGTGCATTCATATCTCCTAGTATAATTATCTGGCACTCTCCTCCTAACTCCTGAATGTCATTTGATATACACTCTACCATTGCCTGGTTTGTACCTCTGGCCTTTCCTCCCGTCCCCAAGTATACGAAACCAAGGAGTGTCTTTTGCCTTGCCACTTTCCCTTTTAGCCATAAATATTTCTTGCATCCCAGCTTGACTCTTTGCCAACCTATGCTCTTTTGTATGAATTCACCAATTCCACCCCCTTTTTTGCTGCTTTCTGTTCTATTGCAATATTCCCATACGTAGTCCGGATTGCAGGGTGGTTGCTCCAGGTCCCGAAGATGTGTCTCCACAACCCCATATACCATTAGCTCCTCCTGCCTCAACTGCTCTTCTATCTCTTTCCACTTTAACCCATTCCTGCCACCCTGCATGTTAATATAGCCTACATCTGACTTAGCTCGGCCCTTGTGCTTACGTCGATTTTTTCTCTCACGGACTTCGTGTGGTTTGAATATTTGTGCCCCTTTAGGTCCGTCTTTGGCTACACTGTTAGCCTCAAGGCTCTGGGTCCCCCTAAAAAAGCTATGACTTGGCGACCCATTCTGTTACTGACCCTCCTGCCCGTCGCACCACTGTAGTGAATGCCATCTTGTGCAAAGGAGCGAGCGCCCGGCTCGTACACCTCTTGGTTAACTTCCATTACGCTGTATCCGAGTTGCCGGCTCAAACCCTTGATCACACAATTGGCCTCCACTAACCTCCTTTCAATCCCACGAGGCTGCCCCCAGACCTCTGGAACTGTGCATATGGTCACATGCACACTCCCAGAGGCTTTTCGTAGCTTACGCATCCCATCCTCTAGCTTTCTCTGAAGGTTCTGATCCATGCCCCTTCAACACATCATTGAGCCCAGAATGAATAATAACTAGATCTTCGCCCTCCATGCTGTTTTCTACAACCTCCTGAGCTTTGGCCAGTGCATCCACCATGCTCTTCCCTGACTGTGCCTCCACCCTGACTCTCCCATCTTCCTTCACTGTCTTGAAGACGCTAACCCTAACCATGGCCACGTTAGAGTACCCACCACTAGGACCCTTCTACGCTCCAATCGCTGGCTTCCTGTTGGTGATGACGCCCCTGTTTGCTTCACCTGTTTCTCTCTCTGCCGTCTGTCCGTGTTTCTGCCCTTCTTGAAGACTGCTGCGCCACCGAGCTGTATGTTCTCAGAGCCTCCGTGCTGTGGCCAGACACTGCGGCCCCCTGACCTCCCTTCTCGCCTGTTTCTCCCCGCCTGTCGCCTTCTACGCTATCCACACCTTCCGTCTCACACCGCTCGGGGCCGGGGCAAAGCGCCATTAGCTCCTTTACCCACTGATCTAGCTCGGTCCACCCTTCCCGTTCTTTTCGAAGGTCGCCCTTCATTTGCTCTAATAGGCTGGCGGTAGCCTCCTCCCGCTCACGCGACACTCCGAGCTCTTTTTTGACTTCTGTCCTTTCCTCCCGTTCCGCCCTAAGCTCCCCCTGAAGCCCCTTGATGCTAGCCTCCATGCGCTGCACGGCCGCCTTCAGAGCCTCGCACAGCCTGCATGCACACGAAGCTCGCCTTCTGAGCGTCGGCCAAACTCGTGAACGCTGTCTCATCTAAGTAGCACCAGCTCACTCTCGCTCGTGGTTTTCCTAGCCTCCTTAGCCATCGCCCGCCCGACCATCGGACCGAATGCCCGACAGGCCTACGTTCAACACTAATCCCGCTATCCAGCCGCCCCCGTTAACTCTCCTACCTCAACAACTGTTTGAAGCTGCCGCCTACACCACACACATACGTGTTCAATTTTTCTAGTAGCTTCTCACTAGGTCCCCTTCGTTTTCGGCTCTAGCTCTTTAACAACGAACCGGGCGCCCCGACCTTCTTCAAAACAGCCGCCTAGCCCGTTCACGTGGTCAACGTCACTACAACGTTGCCCGTGTCCCACACCTACAGTACTCGCAACGCTAATTATTGATTAGGAGCGAAAAAAATAATAATGGTGTTCACAAACACAAAGAAATTAAGAGAAACTTATCTCTCGTTGCGCGCTGCTCCTGCACCATCCGACCTTGCACAACCTTGCACGACCTTTTTGACTGCGAAAAGCGTCACCTGCTTCTTCTAGGTGTCATGGCGACTTTCTGTTTACCTTTTTGGCTACGAGGCGTGCATTCAACGTCCAAGCTTCAGCGCTATTCTATGTGACATTGTGAAATATATGTGGATACATACGTGGCGATAACATTTAGCACCATCCGGTACATGGAGTGGCAATATTTTATGCGCGACACATCGCCTACTGATCGTCAGAAGGTAAGCAAAATGCCGCTGCATCATGCACGAACTTGCGCGGTCAACGTGTTAAGGCGAATATCTATTGTTTTCACGGCTATCGGAGTCCTTGCATTTTATGCATGACGCTTGGCTGCTTCCACGCTGCATTAGCGATGTCTTAAATGTGGAAGAACGTGAGCTGCACAAACACGGACTTCAGAGAGCCAGCCATACGACGTACAGCGGTGAGCACTGTTAGGGTGAACACGCGAGCGTGTGGCCGACGGCACTGCAAGCGCCCCGTTACGGTCTTCACTAGAAACATTGCGCAAGCGCATCACGCCTTCCGCGAAATAATTGTTCCACTGCGCGCATGACGTCATGAATGCACTTGTTCGTCGTCTGCTAACCGCATTTTTGTTTTCTAAGCCCATGCATCCTGCATTTTAAGATTTCTTTAAACATCTGTGCTTGAGCAGAACAAGACAAAAAAATCTATGGGGGCGTGTCTATTCGTTCCCTTCAATGTTGTTGTGCATGCAACGCCGTATATAAAACAACCAAACATCTTTTGCAGCCGTTCATTCTGTCGCCAGATCGTATTATGGCTAGGGTTCCTGATGATGAACGGCGCTCAATTGTCGATCTTTCCCTGAAAGGTTATTCCCAGCGGTATATTGGCGCTTTAGTTAATAGGCCCCTAAAGACTGTGAACAGGATAATTCAAGGCTACAAATATGAAGGTCGCATTCAGGATGCACCCCGCGCGCCCTGCCCTAAAGCTACCACAGACGATGAAGACGCCCTCATAGTTGCAGCTGCTGTTCATAACTCTTTCTTGCCAGCCCCAGCAATACGCGAGGACTTGGATTTAGACGTTTCGGACACTTCTGTTCGACGTCGCCTGCGTACTGCGGGCCTTCGCAGTCGCGTCGCAGCGCAGAAGCCACTACTAACGGCGGCACACAAGGACGCACGACGGCAGTTCGTTGAGTTGCACGAAGCATGGACATCAGAAGAGTGGGGTCGTGTCATCTTTTCGGATGAGTCGACGTTTTCGACGCGACAAGACCGAAGACTGCGTGCTTGGAGACTACCATGCACACGGTGAGGAAAACTTCCTGCTTTGAAAAACAATTGTTTTAGTAAACGTCAAAATGCCATGCAGGAACGACACAGACAATGTGCAAGGTGTTTCTGCCAATGGAAGATCGAGTGTGAGCGTGTGGGGCGCTGTTTCAAGATATCGTTTAGGGCCCCTGCAACCTATACGTGGACACTTATCGTCGGAACAATACTGCAACATTTTTAACAATGTGCTGTTGCCAAATGCGAGCAGTTTATTCCCAGACGGTGATTACCTGTTCCAACAGGACCGGTCACCGTTACACACGGCGCGGGCTGTCAAGGAGTTCCAGGCGGAGCAGCACATGCAGCTACTGGAATGGCCTCCGAAAGGAGCGGACCTGAATGTGATAGAAAACGTGTGGGGCCGTCTGGAAGCTTCTTTGGCAAGGAAGCCCCTTTATTCCGCGACTTCGAACCAGTTGTGGGCGCAAGTCAGCAACGAGTGGGAAAGGCTGAAAGCCGATCGGGAATATGTTCGATCACTTTACGGCTCGTTACCGTCCAGAATAGCTGCATTCGTTGCTGTAAGTGGTCACATGACTCGCTATTAGATTTGCTCATGTTTTTATATTTGTTCTCATGGTCTTGTTTAACTTGAATAGCAAAAGTCAATTTTCTTGAATAAAAAGTTTAATAATTATCCCTCTTACACTCACTTTTTTCTTTCACGCGCCAATCTTCAATCCAGATGAACCTTGAAATGCAGAAGGTATCAGCTCAGCGAACAAAAATTCGGCTAGCAGACGACGAACAAGTGTATCGATGGCGTGATGTGCGCGGTGGAAAGAGTGTTTCCCAAAGCAAATGCTGTGCATGTGCAATGTTTCTAACGGTGGCTGTTACGTGGCGCTGATAGTGCCGTCGGCCACGCGCTCGCGTGTTCACCCTAACAGTGCTCACCACTGTACCTTTTCTGTTTTTCGACGCATCTCTCATCTCGATCGGTCCTCTCAAACTAGCGCAACTCTCTGACTGCATCTTAAAATTGATATCGCGTGCATCCGCACGCAGGATCACCCTTTGTCTTTTTTTTTTTTGCGCTCAGAAAGAAAGCTGCTCAATGTACCGCCATTGGAGCAGCCCGTGATTGCATAAACTGCAGCAAAAGTGAGATTTGGGCTAGTTGGTCTGTGTTGATTTTGAAATAGCGCAAAGACTAAGCACATGAAAGACAGCCCTCGTGTTGTCCAGTCTTATTCTGTGTAACTCGTCTTTTCGCTGTCTTAAAATGAAGTTCCATGAACTTGTTTTCTGCACTAAGGCTTTCACCGCTGCGGCCTCCCACCGGCTGCTGTCGTTACTGCACCGGCCTTCGCCACCAATGTATTCTCGGTGCACCCATAAACAAGCCAGCTTCTGTTTTCGACACTCTTAGCACAGCTGTACTGGTGAGACTTGACGGACAGCAGGCGTAGCATCTCGAGCAGACATGAATGCGGTGGTTAAAAAAAACAGACGCACATTGCATTCTCTTTATTTTTCAGGTTCAAAAATTAGCGCATGTGCCACTAAACAGGTAGAAAATAGGGTGGAATGCTTGTTCACAATGGCACTATATGAAAACCAATCAGTTTCTGTTCGAAAAAAAATTGTGGGGAATCATTTTAGTGCAATACTTCATCTTTCACTATCGTTGCAAGAAAATTTTTTGCCGTCTTCAGAAGCTTTTCATGTTCCCATAATGGGTACAACCTAAGTTGATTAAAAAAAAAAGCATCAATACAATACTGCTCGAATTTATGGGAACAGATGCTAATGCCATATAACATCCCATGGAATGCTATTTGTGGCAATTATCATATGAATGTGAAATGGGCAAAATGACAACTTGCTGTGACAAATAATTACTACAGATAACATCTCCTACACTTTCCTTGCCATTACTCTCTGTTCTCATTAATATTGTATCCAAGAAAGAAAAACAAGTTCGTAAAATACCCTTCTGTCATTAATGCTGCACGGATTGTTCTGATCTGCTTCTAGTTGTCAGAAAAAGAATGGTACTTTTTATCCCTCCCACCGTGTGCGCCTTTCTGCTTCGATATGCATTTTAGTGAAAGCAAAACAGAAATTATGTGCCCATTCTGACAATTTTTTTTAATTCTACAAGATATACAATAGCGTCACACATGAGGATAGTTGCTAGTAACTGTGTCAAAGAAGCATGGAGGTCGATGATCAAGTAGTTTTAAAGAATAAGGCGCGTAAACGTAGAATGTGTAAGTGGGGGTGTCTCACTATTTGGTACACCTGAATGCGAATAGATGGCAACATCAAAGTTGTAGTTCCAAGTTGCTACACGAACCTATTCTTCAGAAGAGAGCATTTGAATAGGTGAGGGGTAAACATGCAAAAGTCCATGGGAGGTGCCGTCTGCATCAGCTTCTGGTTCAATACATCCTTGGCACCCTGTTTCGCAGGCCGCGTTTTTGGAGATGTAGACACGTTTTTTTTTTTTTTTTTTTCAGTTGTGTTGCTATCTAATCGCTCGCACAATCATGGTTGGTTGTGAGCTGTCGGCTGCTCAAGTTCGAGCACCAAAGAGAAAAAGATGTTCCGATTCTCTTGGATTGAGGATTGAAAATTGAAGTGGGTTTTGTAGGTAATAAGGGGACAGCCATGGTGAGTGGTATAGCCTTTGAATGCCTAGCGTTAGGTGGGTGATAGTTGTCCTAAATCCTGCATGGATGGTTTAGTTTTTCTGACACATTTGGTATTGATGAATGCGGCTAGTTGGGTGGGTTGGTGCATGACTTCGATGTCTTAGCGCCAAAAAACGGAGACAAAATAAAGAGACGTATACAGCATGAGTGCTAACTTTTCAAGGTTTCTTCGTTCCAGTTACACATGCGTGTTTACCTCTTTATTTTATGATTATACGTTTCTTGTTTTTGTATGATATTGGATAGTACTATACCTGTATGAGAAGAAGGCATGAGATGTCTGCGATTTGAGTTCATACGTATTCATGTGTGTTTCCAAATAAGCATGGTTTGAAGTTAGCGCTCATGTTGTCTACGTCTCTTTCTTTTGTCTCCATTTTTTGGCACTAAGATATCGCAGTCATACATTCAGTATTTACGTACAGACGCTCCCAGAAAAGATTCACGGCAGATTGACTACGTGATGTCGACAGTTTGGCATGATAAAAAAGGAACTGAGGCGTCAAGACGGAAGCACGAAAGGCATTTAAATGTGTAGTTTTTCATTAGCACAATCACTACACACGCAGTTACGAGAAGCATATGGCGTTTACACTAAAACGCACGGCCGCTGTGCAACGTGCAGTCAGCTCTGACCCTGATACCGGAAATAGTGTGACACAGCAGGCAACAGCCGCACGACATCAGGCCAGCGGTGACGCCACAAAATCCATAGACACAGCATTTGTCAACGACATCAACTGCAGTAATGTATATGCAATCAGTCAGTGGTTCTGGCGGCAACGACCCTGCACCAGTGGGAGAAAATGTCAGTAGCACTATGTAGACAAGAAAATGCTATTCTTCTACTTATAGAACAGCTATACAATATATTGCTGGTAATTTTAAGTGTTCTCCAAGTATTTCTTTCTTAGTAAATTTATTCGTACTTGATCCGGTGCACATTGACTAGAACAGGTAACTACGCATAACAAGCATCGTGCCTAACTGTGAAGTGAGTGTCATCTCGGCCATCCTGTTCACCAATGCAGTGCAATACGTGAACGCCAAATAAGCTCGACTTCGCTAAAAAAAGTTACCGCCAGCATATTTTGCTTTTCAAAGCTTTGTCAGTGCTGCATCGGAGTCAAAGTCATCACAAACGAATGATTGAACAGTTTGGCAGGCCACTGAACGCATAGTTTTAGTATTGTAAGATGCCCCTCTCACACAATGAACATCGATATGAGCTGCGGTGAAACTACAAATGCAAAAACAGCTGAGCGCCCCCACAGATGGAAACACATAAAAATAAGAGTGTTAGTGGACGACTTCCATTAATATGCAAGTGTAAAATAGTTCAAAGACGCGACAACCAGTGTCACGCCACTTACTATTCTGAAGAAAGGCAGAATCTTGATAGCACTACAGTCCGTTGTTTGCCACTTGAAATGAAAATATTATTTTGCAATGAGAGCACATGCTTCCCTTTTGTGGTCAGTTGTAGGTGCGGCTATGCTAACGCATGCTAAAAATTCACAGCATACACGGGTTACCATCAAGAAAGCGAGCACACTGATACCCAAGGAGTGACGCAGCAGCCAGACGGAGAGCCAGTGCAGACTGCGTGCATCCCATGAGCCTTTGCGAGTTTACACATCGCTTATAGAACCACCTTCTCTGCTCAGTCGGCAACAACTTAGACCATTAATCTTTTCAAGCTGTCTTGCATAACATTTTATAACGTAAATGCATTTACCACTCTCCTCTGTACACTGTTTGGCATTAAAAGTAAAATTCAAATGAAGGATTTATGTTTAGACACTTCGGTGACACAGTCAAATTAAAATTTCATGCTTGCACGTGTATGGAAGGGAATACAAAGAAAATAGATTGAGCAAAGTTTAATTAGAGTGACTTGCTTTAAGCAAAAAAATTTTCTATGTTGAACATCTGCTACGTCCTGAGACATCAGCCTCTAAGTCCGCTTAGCTGTACCACGCACTTTCTTGGGGCAAAGGAAAGAAGCAGCGGTCATGTGTATGGCAAGAACATATGCTTCTGTTTATATTTCCACAGTTCGACAAGCATTCATCGGCTTTCTGCAGTGCCATCGATTCACCCAAGTTTTAGATGGGTCATTCAGATATATGCTGTTATAGTGTAATAAAAGTACATAAATACTGTGAATACACTTTTTATTCTTTTGTTATTTGCAGCTTCTCTAAACGTGACTTGCAATGATCATGTCTTGGAGCTGTTTGCTGCTTCAGTTTCTCACACTTCAGCAAAGGTGAACTTTTTGCTCTGGAGATCACAGCACCGATTGAGTGCATAGATTTGGCAGGTTGTCCTTTGGCCACGTTCCTTGGAAGCCTCGCGTAACATGAGCATTGTGAATGCTGAGCATATTGCTTTCTCTTCATACTTTACATAGAGAGCCCCTGCAAAACAACAAATAAAAAACTGAGCTATAAATACCCAAAAGGGCGGAGAAAAAAGAATGTTTAACCGTTTAATTGTGCAAAATGTGTGGCGCATGACAAAGACGGGGACTAAGAAAGACAACATGATGGTGCGTGGAACAGTGCATCGTCCCATCATCTTTCTTATTGTCTTTTTTGTGCACCACACGTTTTAATGATGTATCACTATCAACAAGTCTACTCTTACACCCTGTCAATTTAACCCTACATAAGTACTCCTACAGTTCAGACATAATGTGGTATATTGATATAAACTACAAATTACAAGGAAATTATCGTTGCCGTCTATTCTGCCAGAGAGTGGTACCCTCTGCCTTTTAGAACGACGCTGATCTGCTTCATTAAATATAAAAAATTTCATCCAAACCAGGCCAGTAGCTTACAGAAAAAAAAAGTTGCACATATATGTCCCATAGACTTGTGACAGTTTTCAAAAAGTGGGAAAACACTGTCGCATGAAGGCACCATCTCGTAATTGTGTCAACGGGTATTTGGGGATAAAAAGGCCAAAGCAAGTGGCAAAGAGTATCACTTCTCAAGTTGTGAAGAGGAAAGTTGTGTGGTCCTTTCAACAGAACACCACCTAAAATTGTGCCTCTTATCAACCTTGCCTTAAAGCCCTTTGGTCTGTTCCGGTAAAGCTTACTTTTGCTTCACTGTATACGTCAACTACTTCTTTTGTCCATTTGGCTGTCTTTGCTAATGGTGTTGAAATTGTTAAGTACAGATGTCCCTGAACATATGCCTACTTTTCAAGAGGCATACGATATCAAGAAAATATTTTGAAGCATCAATATCCGCAATCGCTCTGAGGAATGAGCTGGACAGTTTTGCAGGGGAACGTTCCGATGCATTGATCAGTCAAGTTATTACGCAACTTTACAAAAATTCACGATGACTGAAAGCTTAACATTACCTCTGTCAAAAACAAAAAAAAAGAGGAACTCATCCAGAATTTTTATTGATAGGTTTCCTGTAGACAGAAAAGTCGAAAGTATGTGTTCCGCAGTTGCACAAAAAGTTGATGAGCCCTTATGTCTGCAGGAAGAGAAAAATTCAGAAGCCATCATTAAAAACTGACCGAAATTCAATGCTACTGTAACACTACATTGACCCTTTGAAAGTGTGGTAAAAGAATTTTTCTCAAGATTACGAAGACATGAGTACGATATGAGTGATTTAACATTGCACTAATTGCAACGGGTGATGTGGGAGAAAAATTTTTCTGCAGACGAAAAGTGGAACATATGTGTTCAGAAGTCACACAAAGGATTAATGTGCTCTCATGTCTCCAAGCTCAACAATGCTTAAAAAAAGTTCCAAGCACTTCTGAAGCTGCAGTGTCCTGCTCTCTGGGTGCTATCTGTAGTTACTGTGTAACGCATTTATACTCAGTGACTTGACAGCATTGTGGAAGCTACAGAAATAAAGCACATGCCTGCTACCATGAAAAAAAAATAGTACCAAGTTTACTGATAATTTTCTCATTTGCTTTGTTGAAATAAATTGCTTTAATTATTATGAAATTTAAACAGTTGCAGGAAGTACAGTGGTGGAAGTGCCTTTTCACTTTCTGGAGCATACTTTGGAGCAGGAAAAGTACTGCTTTGGAGCAGCCATAAGCGTTTTCGGAGCAGGAAATAATGCTAGCTTAGGGCAGCTATTGATGTTTTAGGCGTAGATATTAAATTTGCCATACATTACTTGGAGTGCATAGCGTTGTCTAAGCATCTTACAAATGTTAATATTTCTTACGAAATATATTCAACAGACAATAATAAATGTAAATTTTATAAAGCAAACAATAGCAGGTTGTCAAGAATGAGCTGAGAAGTTAGCTTCTATTTAAACAACCAGTATTTGTGGCAAAAATCAAATCGAACCAGAAACGGCTCAGCACCACATTTTAGAAGTAACCACAATACCACATAACTGCTGCCGAAATAGAAGTAGGTAATTAGTATGAGATGAAAGCAATCATGCTTATTTTCAGATTTCACCACACTAGCCTGCATGTCTAGCTGAGAAAAAGGAAGCAGCCAAGTGAGCTGTATGCTTACTATGCCAATTCTCGCAATCAAACGAGATCAGACCTGATAATACTGCACACTAGTAGCACACTGAAATGATAGTACACAGATTCTTTTCAGTTTCTTTCAAACAGTAGAAGTTTGTCATTCTCGTTTTCTCAGTGTAATTTGAGAGTAGGTTTGGAGCAATTACTAAGAAAAATAACTGCATGGAGCAGGAATTCTATTTTGGAGCAGTTTGGAGCAATTAAAGCAGTACTTGCATCACTGGAAGTAATATGGGAAATGCTATTATTGTTCACTTTGCTAGAATGCCTTCCCTGTTTGTTTCTTAGCACCACCTTTTCAGCACGCTCATTTTTCAAAGCAAACATGGCGTTCATGAAGTAGTAGGTCAGTGTGCGGCTGCAAATGCGCTTTTTACTTTTCGAAGAAAAATATACTGGTAATATGCATTTCATGTATATAATTTTGAAAATTTATTAACGGTACGTAAGACGTACTTGCGGTCTAGTTGATAAGCAATTACGGCATATGGCAGCACACACCAGGTTACAGAACGAACACGCACACAAAGGGACGATACACATAAAGGAACGACACTCGACACTTGTGTCATCTCTTTCTGTGCACTGCCATATGCCTTAACGACGCGAGCAAGCAAAATTAAAATCATCCAGAAACTTAGAAGTACTTGTTGCTAGTCTAGTTGGTACATAATTATGAGGAAAAAATTCTAGATGCCTAAAACACCACAAGAACGAAGAAGTACACCATGTGCTTCTTTATTTCTTTTGTGGTGTTTTAGGCATCTAGAATTTTCCCTTATCTGAAAATTGTCCAACTTGCAGAGCAACACAAATGTGCAGAAGCCCCGCCTCTATAGCCTGTGCTCCAACATCAACATAAGTTGTCTCTGAGTATATAACAACCAAATTTCAATATTACCTCTCAATACTGGTGTGATCGCAGTGCACATACTTTTTAACTGAAATAGTGAGCATGAAACCTAAGACCACCATCGGCGTGGGAAATATGTTACATGAGCACACAGAACTCTCTTACATAAGCGATCTTTTACAGAGTTTAAAGAAAGACTTTTAATGAGGAGGCAATGTTTCATAGACACATGGCACCAAGAACTGCTATTTAGTGTTTTCTAAACATTCTACCAAAAGCATGGGAATAACTTTGACAAATAGAACTAGGCCAGGCAAAATTACATACCTCAGCCTATAAAATCTGTTCCTTCTAAAACAATTGTAGCTGTAGCTTTTTGCATGCATCCAGGTCTCTTTGGTTACCGGCGTTGGTTACTGGCGCAGTGCCACGTTTCTTGAACTGTGCATGTGATGTGCTCTGCATGTTCATGCAATTTACCCTATGTATTCGACCTGCTGATCGAGTTCACGAGGAAATGCCAATTAAAGGGTTCTTTGCGCCTTCTACGAGATATTTTTTATAAGCCTAGGTAATAGAATAGTAAACACTTACTAATTTATTCATAAGTTCATAACTGGTGGTGCCTACTGGTTTTGCAGCTACTCTATTATGGTCATGAAACAGAGCAACAAACCCTGTTTCCATAAAGGACTGCTTCTAAACAAGAGATCGCTCTCCGTCTTGTGTCTGAGGATGAATCTTTTTTGGAGGAAGGCTGTGTGGTAGGGGTATGAGTGAAGGTTTGATTGTAAAAGTTAACACTGGCTACAACCGTAAGTTGACACACTCACTCAAGAGTCAACTTGCCTAGACAGAGCGGCTGAGTAATATTCAGGCGAGTATAAGTTCGAGTGAATCTTGTTGAGAAAAGTATTGCCGAGTCTGAGTGAGCTCCACCTTTTATCACCGGCCTATAGTTCTATCAACTAAACTTCAGCATTATGTCTGCTTAGGACTCCAAGTATATTCACACACATTACGCACTAGCCTTCATGCGCCACCTCAATATATATTGATCAGAGGCGTGAGTTAGAGAAAAGCTGCCATGACCTTCCACCACAAACTGTTTCACTGGGAGCTCCTGATAAATATATATGTCGTTAGTAGTCGCATATTTAAATCACTGTTACCTCGAATTTAAACGTGCAAGGCCAAAAGGCATATCCCAAAGCCCAGGTTGTAAGAGATTTGACGATAGAGAGCATTGACACCATAACCGAAAAGCTCGTTTTACACTAACAAACTCATGAGTTAGCTCAAGCAGGCTCGGATAAAGCCGTGAGTGGGCTCGAATTTTTTTATTTACCTGTGGCTAGAACACGTTGTTCCAGTCAGTGCTGCCCGTGAGGACAATTTCTGCATCTGCAGGGGGCTGCGATGTTCAGTGCGAAGTAAAAAGCGCTCAATAAGACGCATGCCAAAGCGTGCTGGCAATGGGGCCGTATGTATTCCCATTCAAAAGAGAATCTTGCCAAAGCGGGTACAAGAAGGTGCCAATTTCTTTAAACTATTTAGGGAAATTATTTCCAACAAGTATATTGCAATAGTATTGAAAGTTCGGCTAGTTGGTAAGGATTCATTTTTGATTACAGTGCAAAAACGACGAAGGCGGAAGACAGAAAGAGTACGAACGAGTGCTGGGGAACACCTACAGCACTTGTTTGTATCTTTTCTGTCTTATGTTTTTGTTGTTTTCGCACTGTAACCAAAAATGTATTTCCAAAAAGCTTCGACAATATCTATGCAAAAACAGCTACATGTGTATACAGTTATAGATGCTTATTTATGCTGTGTTACGCCATTCTTTAACTGATGCAAACCAGTGTAGGAGCGTACTTTTCAGGGATCGCTGGCATTTTACGAAATAAGCTTGTTCGGGAAGAGTATTCTCTAGCAGCAATTACACGCAATGTGCACACTGAACAATTTCTGTAAACAAAAAATGCCTGTAAACAACTTTCTGCTTTTTTTTCATCCAAGATTATTATTTTGACTGTAAAAACTTTTTTTGTTTGAAATTATTCACGGAAATGAACATCAGTACTTCTGCATAATGTTTTTATTAAGCACTGATAGCCAAATTTATTAAGAATGTGCAGACACTGTCTTACCGAGTACACAAACGAGGCACATCTATTAGGGAGCGACTCCGTAACTTTTCGCCCCAATACTATGATAGACTGTGCTATGCTTTATGCTCTCTACTCCTCCCAAGATCACTCTTCACTCTCGCTTCCCTTTCCACCCTTACTCTATGCAAAGCTATGCGGAGAGCTGCTTGGCATATGTCCATTTTGCAGAACTTTCCGCTAAAAGAGCTCCGCTCTGCTTTAACGAAAAAACGCGACACCTCCGTGGAACACGCAGCAGGCTGTCACAGCGAAAGCTGGAAAAATGGCCTTTTTAAAGGTTATTGCAACTAATACAAGTACACATGCAAGGTACTAACTAGGCCATTTTTGTTTTTTGAGCAGGGAACCGTGGACACTATAGAGCCCTGCCCTCACTAGTTCTTCCTTTTTTCCTTTTTTGATAGTGCTAGAACACCAGAGTATTATAATCTGTTTAGATTATGATTGCCTGGCATGTAAATGCACACAAAAATATAGCAAAGGAATAAGCAATTATGATAGAGTAAAACAGACTGAATGCTGACATGCAGGCTCCTAGGAAGCTGCTTAAACTGGTGGAGCTGATCTTAGGCCTTCATTTTTGTTGGAGCATGCGAACTAAAATGTTTTTTGTCCTCTCTACCACAGCCAAACAAATTTGTATCAGTGCATGCACATGGCCCTGTTTACATGACAATATGTTCACCTTTGCAGCTTGCAGACGTTTGACAGCTCACGGTGCAAGGAGAATGCCAATACCTTTCTTTTACATTTTGCAACCATTCTTAAACACGCAATTTCTATCTAGAAGTGGCACATACTTTAGTCGTCTGGCCATGTTGTTCCTGAAATGCCAATAAAAATTGCAATGTGAAAATTTGCTTTGGTTTTTCTACTTAAAGATAATCAGACTGTATGTTGAGTGTGGCAGTTTGGGCTAGTTCGTACGACATGACGATAGTTATAGCGCGAGAACTGAACGACGACAAAGAGACAAGAAGGACAGGAGCACTCGTGTCCTTCTTGTCTTTTTGTCATTGTTCTGTTCTCGCACTATAACTGTCGTATGTTGAGCTTTTAATATTGCTACGTGCCAGTGCAGGGAGTTGAAGAAGACAAAGCATACAGACTGGCGCGAGCTAATCTGTGTGGCTGGCGCTGCTCGCTTAACCGGCTGTAAATACATCTCTGACTACCCCTCTGAGTCGGTCTCCTCGTAACATATTTGGTGGAGTTGTGCGATCCCCGTCCTCGCCACGGAACTTCGAAGCGGACGCTCCCTCGCGGCTTTCAACATGACCACTCAAGACTCGGCTACATCCTCCCCGGTCGCCCGCCCTTCTGCCCGGCCTGTCAATCCAGCCAACAACTTTCGTGACGCTTCCCTCTCTCAAAGACCCCGGCGTGTTCTCGGGCCACTAGGGTTTCGACGTCGACAAATGGCTACGCCTGTACGAACGGATCAGTACTACTTAAAGGTGGGATCCCACACTTATGCTCCCAAACGTCATCTTTTATCTCGACGGAACACCTCGTGTTTGGTTTGACAACCACGAGCATGACATAACAAGCTGGGACAGCTTCAAGGAAAAGATCCGTGAGCTTTTTGGCAACTCCTTTGGTTGTCGTGAAGCTGCGAAAAATGAGTTGTCGTCTCGCGCATAATCTTCTGCGGAGCCCTACATCGTTTTCATTCAGGCTGTCCTCTCATTATGCCGCCAAGCTGATGAAAACATGTCCGAGCCTGAAAAAGTTGCGCATTTCATAAAGGGTATCGCCGATGATGCTTTTAACCTGTTGGTATTCAACAATGTGTCATCTGTTGATGCAATCATTGAAGAATGCCGCCGGTTCCAACAAGCTAAAAGCAGGTGCATCTCCCATCAGTTCCAGCGCCTTCCGAACACCGCTGCAACGTCCTCATGTCTCGACACACATCATCCACCAGACACCTGTGACAACTTGACGCGACTCATCAGGCACGAACTTGAAGCAGCTGCTCCAGCTAAGGTGGGACCAACGCCCCCTGACCCCTCTCCTCTAATTACGTTGCCCCTCATTCAAGTAGTCGTCCGGCAGGAAATCGCCAGCTTGGAAATTCACACTATCTCACCACCTCCCCGCACCGACTACCAGCCCCAATACACGCCTGCACGTCCCTTCCCGACCGGCTCTCCCTCGACGTTCTGTAATCCATCTGCATGGCGAACACATGATGACAAGCCGATCTGCTTCTCGTGTCACCGAATCAGGCACATTTCTCGCCATCGCAGCAGTCGCTGGAATCCTCCTGCACAAGCCTCCTCTCGTCCCATCTATGCACGTCCTGCCTATCGCCTTGAGACTAGACGCGACTATTTTACCCAGGCACCTGCTACTGAACACCGCTACTCCCGCTCTCCATCCCCCCAACATCGCCACTCTCGTTCTCCATAGCCCCGCCGACGGAAAACTAAGTGTTGCAGCCCCCAGAGGTGGCGCTGCATCGCTCAGACTGACCTAAAATCCTCTCTTGACGATACCGACCATATGGAACCTTATAGACGTACAAGTAGACAGCGTACCTGTCACTGCTCTTGTCGACACTGGCGCTCAACTTTCCGTGATGACGAGTGATTTTCTCCACAAGCTCAAAAAGGTTCTCACACCTGCGACCACTCAGTTCGTCCGTGTTGCGGATGGCGGAATAGCATCTACCGTTGGAATTGTGCTCCGCTCGTGTAAGCATTGCGGATCGACACACAGTTGTCCTCTTCACCGTCCCTGATAAATGCCCCCATGACGTAATCTTAGGCCTCGACTTCCTGTCAGCGCATTCTGCCCTCATAGACTGTTCGAACAGTACACTCCGTCTATACTTGCCCCCAACAGAACCTCTTGCACAACGGCCAAGTCGCCTCTGCACAACGGGACACGCGCGCCTCCCTCCACAGACACTAACCTACATAGAGCTCATCTCAATACCACCAGTTCCCGACGGTGACTGTGTTCTGACCCCTATCACCGATGTCCTCATAAACTGCGGCATTACATTACCGCACACCATTCTGTCCGTCGCAGGAAATTCTACGTGCCTCCTAGTTGTGAACTTTAGCTTTACACCTCAAGTGCCACCACAAGGGATCTCTTTGGCGTTGCTCTGCACTTTAGAAGACAATGCGGCAAATGTTTTCACGATGGCCGCTCCTTCTGACCCCCACGCTCAACATCAATCTGCCACTTCCTCTGACAGTGCTATTAAGTCGATGATTGCTTCCAACTTAACGCCGCAGCAGACTGATGAGCTCCACCGGGTTCTACTGTCCTACATCGACGTTTTTGACCTTAGCGGCCGTCCGTTGAGGAAAGCTACTGGTATGACCCACCGCATAAACACTGGTAATGAGCATCCTATTCATAGGCATTCATATTGGGTGTCGGCGGCCGAGCGTCACATTATTCGAAGTGAGGTCGATAAAATGCTCGCCAAAGACATCATTGAGCCATCCTGCAGTCCTTGGGCTTCTCCTGTAGTGCTAGTTCGCAAGAAAGATGGTGCATGGCGTTTCTGTGTAGATTATTGACACCTTAACAAAATTACCAAAAAAGATGTGTACCCCTTGCCACGAATAGATGATGCGTTTGATTGCCCCTATGGGTCCCACTATTTTTCCTCTATAGACCTTCGTTTCGGCTACTGGCAGATGGTAGACGAAATGGACCGTGAAAAGACGGCATTCATCACCCCCAATAGCCTATATCAGTTCAAGGTCATGCCCTTCGGCCTTTGTAACGCTCCAGCCACCTTTGAACGAATGATGAACTCTGTGCTCAGAGGATTCAAATGGTCTACCTGTTTGTGCTACTTAGACGACGTCATCGTCTTTTCACCAACATTTGAAACTCATATAGAGCGCCTCTCAGCCATCTTGGGAATCTTCCGTCGCGCTGGCCTGCAGCTCAACTCGTCCAAATGTCACTTTGGACGCCATCAAATCACAGTACATGGCCACTTAGTAGACGCCAACAGCGTACAACCAGACCCGACAAAAATGAGCGCCGTCAAAAACTTTCCTTTACCACGATCTGCAAAAGATGTACGCAGCTTTATCGGACTATGTTCTTACTTCCGACGCTTCATGAAAAATTTTGCACACATAGCGAGGCCGCTTATGCAGCTCCTCAAGAAAGACGTCCCGTTTTTCATGGGGCTCCGAAGAGGCTTCTGCGTTCTCGACTCTCATCACTCTTCTCGCTACTCCTCCGATTCTGGCACACTTCAACCCTGCTGCCCCTACGGAAATTCGTACAGATGCAAGTGGACATGGCATTGGTGCAGTGCTGGCTCAGAAACAACATGACCATGATTGCGTTATTGCATATGCCAGCTGCCTCCTATCCGCCCCTGAACGTAACTATTCGATCACAGAGCGTGAGTGCTTGGCTCTTGTATGGGCAGTGGCGAAATTTCAACCTTATCTATACGGACGCCCATTTTCGGTAGGTACAGACCACCACGCGCTCTGCTGGCTCAACTCTCTGAAAGATCCATCAGGCCGCCTTGGTCGCTGGGCTTTACGCCTGCAAGAGTTTTCCTATTCGGTGGTCTACAAATCTGGCCGCCTACACCATGATGCCGATTGCCTCTCTCGATATCCTGTCGACGATCCTGAGGACACTGACGAGCCCACGGAGAACTCTATCTTGTCAGTGTCCGACTTCCTTAATATTTGGGAAGAACAGAAGCGCGATCCAGTGCTGCTTGACATCATCAGCCGTATAGAATCCTCCCCAAATGACGCTTCTGTCTGCTACTTTGTCATTCAAAAGGGTGTGCTATACCGTCGCAATTTCTGACCAGACGGGCCCGACCTTCTCATTGTTGTGCCTAAGCATTTGCGCCACTGTGTTCTCACCGAACTTCACGACGCTCCCACGGCTGGACACCTTGGCATATCCAGAACGTACGAGCGCGTCTGGCGCCGTTTCTTCTGGCCAGGCCTTGCTCGCTCGGTACACCAATACGTCGCCATGTGTGACCTATGCCAACGTCGTAAAACATCATCGCTGCTACCCGCTGGCCATCTTCAACCAATTGACATACCTGTGGAACCATTTTACCGTGTTGGATTAGACCTGCTTGGTCTTTTTCCCACATCAACATTGGGAAACAAATGGATAGCTGTTATTACAGACTACGCTACACGCTACGCAATCACGCGAGCTCTATGGACCAGCTGTGCAACCGACGTCACTGATTACTTGTTACGGGACGTTATATTGATTCACGGTGCTCCGAGACAACTCCTCACAGACCGTGGCCATACATTACTTTCCCAAGTCATCGCCGACATTCTGCATTCTTGTTCCACGCAACACACACTGACAACCGCTTACCACCCTCAAACAAATGGCCTCACGGAACGATTTAACCGCACTCTTGCCTGGCGAAACGAAGTAGTGGTGGGGTTGGGAGGGGACAAAGCAGCCAGCATCACAGCTGCAAGTAACCCCCGGTGCAGGACGCTCCAGCTGAACAGTCACAGCACGTGATAATCGTGGGGGACTCGAATTAACATCGATGCTCAAAAGCAATCAAAGGTAGGGTAAGAAGTGACAAGAGGGTTGCAGTAGGGGCGTTCCCGGAACACAAGCTGGAAGCAGTCATGAGGCAAGCGAGCGCAAAACTCAAAACTACAGCTGATAGACGAAACCTCGTGATAATTGCAGGTGGTTTAAACGATGTCTTAAGGGGGCAAACTGCTCTTTGGGACCAAAAAGTGACAAAAATATTCATTTTTTAAAATTGACATATTTGGTTTCTGCAAGTATTTTTCTATCTCTCTGCAAATTTTCACGCACCAAGAAGTAGTAATTTTTTTTGTAATGTCATTTTAACTGTCCAGATTCTTGGTGCTGTTAACATGCAGAACCTACAAAAAAATGGGGAACCGACTTTGAGGCTTCTTTATAATTTGCCAGCCCCTTTGTCTAAAGCTCTACTACCAATTTATGAGCGCCTTCGTGAGGATTGCTAAACATGCGCACCATGATCGTTGCTTTTTGAAGAAACTGTGTGTTTTCAGTTTTTTCCATTTTTCTCAAAAAGTAAATTTGTGACTATTCAATTTTGAGGCCTCAATATCTCTGCAGCTAGGTCAGGTACAACAATATTTCTATTTGCAGTGGAAACCTGTATGTGTGTAGAATGCAAGTATGGGAGCAAAATTTAGAGCACATGCCTTTTTAATTAATTACTAATCAAAATTGTAACACAATTCCAACTGCTTTTAAAAAGGTATAGTTCATTTTGCTGCAAAATAACCAATAAAGGTATAAAAACAAAAACCTCTTTCATACTTTCACTCTATAGTCGTTAGTCTATGTTGGCATATCCTAAATATCACTTTTAATTAAGCACTTTTTTTTTCTATGGTGGCCTTAAACAATAGGAGGTGAACTTAAGTTATCTCAGCAACAAAGTGAGTTACAGGAAAACTAATTACATATTTGAAATCAGCAGAAAAAACTGTATAACCCTGTGCAGTTTTATCAAGATCACTGAAGAAATAAACAAAAAATGTCTAAGACCAGTCTGCCCCCTTAAATGAAGATACGGCAGGACTAGCGACCACACTGGCAAAAGGGGTCGATGACATGCATGCCATTTCACCTCAGGAGCAGCTAGTCATATGTACGATGCTGGAGGTACCGGTGTGTGACAGCAAACTGCAAAGAGCGGTTGTCAACGCAAACCAAGAGATATGGCAGATGAGTTGAGAGAAAGGCTTGGAGGTGGTGGAAATAAACAGAGAGGTGCATAGGTGGGGTGGTTTTCAACGAGACAAAATTCACTTCGATGGGAGGCTAGGTCATGAGGTGGGTTGGCGACTTGCAGGACGCGCAGTAGCTTTTTTAGGGGGCACGGGGGCCCTTCGGGGTCCAGGATAGCTATTAATTAGGAAAACAACCAGGGGGACTCTTTGACAGGTGGTATAGACAGACATGATTCTAAAGAGGCACCAATATCTAAGACACGTAGAGTCCGGAGCAGAAATCGACGTAGCCACGAGGGCCGAGTCAATGCAGACGTAGGGTATATTAACGTGCAGGGTGGCAGGAGTAGGATTAAGTGGGAAGCGATAGAAGAATAGCTAAGGGGGGAGAGGCCAATGGTATATGGTTTTGTAGAAACACATCTTAGGGACATGTAACAACCACCTAACAATCCAGACTATGCATGGGAATATTGTAATAGAACAGAAGGCAGCAGAAAGGGGGGTGGTATTGGGGCATTTATTCATAAAAGTACAGACTGGTAAAGGGTAAAGCAGGAGTGCAAGAAACATTCATGGCTAAAAGGGAAAGTGGCAGGGCAAATGACGCTCCTGGGTTTTGTATACTTGTGGACAGGGGCAAAAGCCAGAGAAGAAAATCAACAAATGGTGCAGTGCATAGAAAATGACATTGACGAACTAGGATAAGAGTGCGAGGTAACTATATTAGGAGATATGAATGTGCACATAGAAAATATGGATGGATATACTGACCCAACAGGCAGAATGCTAATGGATATGTGTGAAAGGAATGATTTAATAATTTGCAGCGGCACCTTGAAATGCAAAGGGCAGATAACATGAGAGGTGGGAACACTGCAGTCGATGATAGATTATGCAATAATGTCACAAAATGTATTATCGGCTAAGGGTGATGAAAATAGATATATATGGGTCCAGAAGCTTAGGTAGTGATCAAAAACGTATCAAGCTGTGTTCTAGAAGAAAAAGGAAATTGGAAAAGTGACATTACGAGTAACCACACGGTAATAGAAATAGCAACTAAAGAGATTAAGAAAATAATCACTGAGTATACTAAAACAGAGTGGACGTACACAAATCTAACTTGTCTGAGTTAGAGCTTTCTAAGGTACGGGTCAAATTAACCGGAAAAAGCAAACACAAACCCAAGAGCTAGTGGGATGAGGAAGTTAAGAGAGCGATAGTAAGACGTCAGGAAGCCTCCAGGGAACACCGGTATGCTAAACAGAGGGGCGAACCAGAAGATGATGTCAAAAGAAAATGGGATAACTTTTTGAACTGCAGAAGAACAGCATCCGATTTGATCAGTGACAAGATTAGAAGAAAGGGGGCCTAATAGATGACGGATGTGAACAAAAAGGATAGAAAGGCAGCTGCAAAGTTTTGGAACCATATCAATTCTCTGAGTAATAAGACAAGCATGAACTAGAGGTTTATAACTACAGTTCAAGGGGCCAGACTAGAAGAAGATGAGGCAATGGAATATATAAAAACAATGATGACAGAAACATTTAAACACCAAGAAAACGCTGCATGCACCGTACCAGATGAGGATGGACCAATTAGCTCAGTGACTCCACTGAGACAACGAGAGTGGGAAAGGGAAAAGATAAGGGTTTCTAATAGCACATAAACAAGCCCTGATGGCATCCTAATCATGCTAATAAAGAAACTAGGACGAAACTCTAAGCAAACAATAATAGAGACAGCAAGCAAAGCAATAATGGATGGTGAAGCTCCCAATGGGTGGAAACTAAGCAGGATTAGCATGATCTATGAAGGAAAGGGGGACAAAGCCGATATAAACAACTACCGTCCTATAATGGTGACATCAGTAGTTAACAGGCTGGTGATGCAGATAGTAAAGGAAAGACTACAGACATGGGTGGAGAATTAGTGAGTGCTGATAGAACTACGAAATGGGTTTTGTAAACGAAGGAGGTTGGAGGACAATTTGTTTTCATTCATGCAGTGTATTGAAATAGCGGAAAAAGAACACAGGCCCCTGTGGCTGGCATTTTTAAATATCAAGGGAGCTTACGATAGTGTAATTCAAGAAGACTTGTGGGGAATACTGGACACTCTAGATGTGATAGATGGAATAAATAATCTTTTAAAGGATATCTATAAAAGTAACAAGGTAGTTATAAAATGGGAAGAACAGGTATCTGATCCCATAGAGATACAATGTGGGCTTCAACAGGGATGTCCCTTGTCACCTCTGTTATTTATGCTGTATCTCCAGGGACTAGAAACCAAATTAGAGGGGAGTCGACTCGGCTTCAGCCTCTCTTTTGCCAAGCAAGGAAAACGCATTGAACAGTCACTAGCAGCATTGATGTATGCAGATGATATAGTATTGATAGTCGACAACAAGGAAGATCTGCAGGAATTTATAGACATCTGTGGTAATGTGAGAGATAGGTTATATTTGAAGTTCAGCTGGGAAAAATTGGGAATCATGATTTTTGATGATAAGAAAGGCAGAGAGCATAAGATATATGAATTCACACTAGAAATGGTGGATAAATACAAATATATGGGGGTATGAATAAATAATGGGGCTGAGTATCTAAGGGAGTACGAAAGATACGTAATGACTAAGGGCACCAGTAATGCAGCTGTAATGAAAAATAGGGCACTGTGGAACTACAATAGGTATAACGTTCTGAGAGGGGAAAGGTGTCATGGTCCTGAGTTTGACATTCGGCAACGCGGTCTTGTGCATGAAATCAGAAGTTTAAGCAAGATTGGAAATTAAACAACGTGGCATAGGTAGACTTGTTTTGGGAGCACATGGGAATACCCCAAATTAGGGGTTACTGGGAGACATGGGATGGACATCGTTTTGAGTGCAGGGAAGCTAGCAGCAAGATAGAATTTGAGGAGCGATTGAGAAAAATGGGAGAGGAGCGTTGGGCCAGGAAAGTTTTCAGTTACTTGTACAGGAAGAATGTCGATACTAAATGGAGAAAACGAACTGGAAAATTGTCAAGCAAGTATTTAGACAACTGCAGAATACCAAGCTAAAAGGAAACATCGGTTAAGAAGAAGGTGAAGAAAACAGAGAAAGACGTGTGGAAGATGGGAATGCTTACGAAATCATCACTTCAGACCTTCCAAACTTTTAAGCAGGAAATTGCAAGGGAAAAGTATATCTCCTTGGAAGTGCCTTCCTTGCGATATATTTGCAAGCAGAGTGCTTGCAAATATATCGCAAGGCAGGCACTTTTAAGGAGATATACGTGAGGCTTTAAGAGAGGTTGTTCCCTCATGCTTTATATGTGACCCTTTATTTTCTCAACAAATATTTTCATTGTAAGCCATTTTTCGTAACACTAAGAAATATTGTTTTCCTGTGCAATTTATGAGTTTTTTTTTTTTCTCGGTGAATGTTTTGTCCTTAGGTCATGGTATGCGTGGCTCCGAAAAATATTATTCTTTGTTCAATTTATTATCTATCTTTTTTCTTGCAAGAAAATGTTTCATTTTTAAGACAATTTATGTATGGCTCTGAAATGTAGTGTTACTTTGCAATTTTTTGTCTTTCTTTTTTGGCAGCAAATTTTTGTCTTTGGCCTATGTATGTATGGCTGTTAAGTAGCTTCCTTACACAGATAACCTTTTTTCCTCACTAATGTTTCACTGTAGTTGGCCAGTGTATGTAAGGGCGTGAAAACCATTATATGTGCAATTTATATTTATTTTAGAACATAAATGCTTCAGTAGCAGACCAGTATATGTAAGGCCATGAAAAAGGTTGTTTTCTTTCAATAAAAGACTTTTTTTTTTTCTTTGTCACCTGATGAATCAATCCTAGACAGCAGGTTGAACCCTGGAAAGAGAAACAGCCCACCTTTTTCTTCACGTTGGATTAATATTTTACGAGATTTGTTAACACTACAAGCTGGTCCAGTTGGATTTGGTTAATTGTGGAATGCAGACTGGTTTTGAAACGGGTTATCTATAAACTTGCTTCGTGGCCTAGCACTAAATCAGCTACTGCAGGATTCGTAAAAATCTTGTGTTTCAATAATTAATCCTGTTGCGAACAAGTTAAAGAACATAGCAATTGAGTAGGCCTTGCTTCTACCGATCACTGTTCAGCATTTTCAGAAAGAAACCTGCGAGTCGCAAAAACGTGAAACAAATCAAGCAGCCGCACCTGCACAAGTGATACGCGGACAGCGGGCGAAAGACCGTGAATCCCTGTTTGGGTGGCGACGCCCTTCGGTGAATAGTTGCACTAGCGCCGATGGCCGCGCCTGTTGTTCTCCTCCCTGTCCACTAGGCACTGAGTTATAGAGGAGGCACTGGCCCATCATGCAATATTGATCCTCACTCTGATTGGCAGGTCATGACTGGCAAGCATCGTGTCACTCGGAAGAAGACCTGGGTCGGTTATCCCTGTGGCGCCGAGGTCACCCACCCGACCGGTAATTTGGGAGTTGCGCTGGCCTCAGCCAACAACCCTTGGGCTGTCCAGACTTCCAACCAACCCAAGACCAGAGTGCCCCGCCAGCACCAGGGGCAATTGATGTGCATGCCCTTGTACAAAGGCTTATGGAGCCCAAGCTCCATAAGCCTTTGGGCCTCAATAAACAATAATAAAGGTTTTTTATATGCAGGGGCTAATTAATTACTAATTGTTTATATCTGTAAATTTCATTCTGAACAACTTGCTGGGCCTTTTCTTTGGTTGGAACATTTCTTTTATACAATATGTTGTGATTGAAAATTTCAGGTGCGACTATTGCAGTTAATCTACTTTGTCAGTTCAGGTACAAAAACCTCGCGGAGTGATGTCACTTTATCTGTGAGTACTGCTGTCTTGAAAAATTGTAGCAGGGTATCTACAGACTTCCTCTTTAATCTGTGAATAATTATAGAGGTCATTAATATAAAGAATATTTGAAGTACAGCATTTGAGTGCATTATACTCAAATGCTTGTTCATTAATTGGAAGAACTGATTTAACACGTCACTGTTTTTAAATTTGGTAGCTTCCTCATTGAAGTTGCCTATTGCTGTAAATGAAGAACTTCAGAAGTAGTTTATCTCTTTTAATAAAAAGATCGAATGATAAAGCTTGCTTTATAAGAACTTTTTATCTGATTTCAATTGAGGTTAACACAAATTTTTAATTGGAGCACCACATTGTGAAAAATGAGTGTCAATGAAGACCAAAAGGTTATTTTAAAGATAATTTTTCTATATACTTTGTTTAAATAGATCTTTCTGGTAAAATATAGAAATTTCAGTGTTTTTAACATGAAATACACCTTTCGTAAAGTAATTATTACTCTGATATTTATGCATGGTTCAATACTGTGTTTATCAAGAGAAGGAAAACGTCAAAGTCACAGTTTCTTTTTTAGATTTTGTACCGAAATCTCCCTGCATGACTTGATGTTGTGACATGACATGACACATGATGTCTTAGTGAATTGCTCGCATTTCACCAACACTGGGTCAAAAAATTTCATGAAACTTGGCATGGCAACTCTACAGCCTATTCAGAGGACAATGTACTTTATTCTTACCTTTAGTATCTAATTTGAATCAGTATAGGCCGTATATGAAGTCACGGCATTTGGTGTGGCAATCTTATGGTGGCATCACTACCAGAATTTTTCTTCGTGCATTTTCTTGCTTTCCAAGCGTCCTCTCACAGTAAGAGTAGTGCTTTCGGTGTTGCAAAACTGTTGTTTGTGAATGCTTGAAAAATCTGTTTTGTCTTGATATTGTCCCATTGAATGATGCATGTTGTCATGACATGGCAGGTCCCTTGTACTACGTAATGAGTGTAACACCAAAGTGAAGTGAGCAAGTTAGGTGTACCTACGGGAAGCACACTTCAATTAAAGTGCTGCCTACCAAATATGAATGAGTCAATCTGATTGCCACTTGCAGAAGAGTATGTTTTGGTCGAAGTGCATTCTGTGAACGCATTTCTCTGTCTCTCAACTGCATGCATCCCTTCCGGTATAGACTTGAAGTGCTTGTATAGAAGGCAGCTGTGCTTTTGGCTTAGAAAAATGTAACCTACTGTTGTTATTGATATATCCATATAAAACAACCACACTTCTTTTTTTTTGCTTTTTTGTCTGAATTTACGAAAAACATGCTCACAGACTGTCATAATTTTTTCTTTGTTATACCAGCGCACCGTGTTTTCCTGTTTAGCGCTGAGCACCATAAAGTGTCTCTCGGCGTTTTAAAGGCTATTTTGTATAGGTGCAGTTAAGGGAAGTTGCAAGTAAAAAAATTGAAGTTTGCAAAAAACTGAAAATTGCAATTTATCTCGGAGTAAGTTGAAATTTCTTTTAAAAAACACGAGCTGGCTACTTAACACTAAAAAAAAAAGCTCATTTATTAGAATCCAGGGGAAATAGTCACCTGGCTGCTTGCCATAAAATTTCATATGAGGAGTTCACTAAAGCAATGTGCTCAAAATAACCACAATTTCCAAGCTCTCATGATGGAAAAAATCATCTTAAAAACATATATTTTCTGCATAGACGACCTTAGACTTATACCTTTAAAATGTGTTTTTCTCACAATTCACTTATGGGCAATTTCTTGAGATTGGAAATCATGTTTTTAGTACTTCTGATATCCGATTTAAATTAAATTTTGCACACACATTCCTTAACATGTGAAGGGAGCAAGTATTTTTTTAACTCTATATCACCTATAAAATTGTTACAAACCTAAAGTAAGCTGTTAGTATGGGCTGAGGATTCAAAGAAATTCTGCATTGAAATGTTTTGTCTATTAAAATGTCCTATACCCACTTTTTTCATAGTTATTTGCATTATATATTTAATGTAGAGCAATATTAGTCATTAACAGCTCAGAAACATAAAAGCTTAGTGGCAGAAAGAGTTTGTGTAAAGATAAGTATACTTCACACATTGTCATGGCATAAAATGAAAACTGTGCATTTTACTATAAAACTGATTGCACATTAGAAATCAGCATAAAAGCAAATATATGCAATGAAAATTTCATTGCCCTATGCTACAAATTAAAGCAACTTTTTTTTTCAAATGGCATCTTTTCCTAACTTGCTCTTTTGACCTGAATATATATTATGATTCATATATAGCACAGTTGGCAAAGCATTGAACGCATTATCCCATGATTCTCGCTTTGGCACTTACCAGCAACAGTCGATTTTTGATCAAATTTCATTTTTTATGTATTCATTACATGCACTGCAGTTAAAACCTATGCTTTATCTTTAAAAGGAGGTGCTACTGGAAAAATATCATTATTTGCAAAAATTATCACTTCAACATTCAGCTTGATAAATTACATTTAGTAATTAAACTTTTATTTTGAATTCAGGTTAGAAATTAGTGAAAGATTGATTTTTTCTAGCCCATGCCACTCTAACCTCAACTACAGCTGTTGCTGAGGTTACAGAGGTTAACAGTGTATGGTGAAGTTGATGTAAAGAGAAGAAGGGGCCATACACGAATGTACGTGTTCATAAACTGCCATTACCACCTGCACGAAGAGATAAGTTGAAAGATCATGTAATACAAGAAGCTCGAAATTGTTATGAAATAGCAATAACCGCCAATCCAGCCATGCGACTCTAATTCTGAACATGGAAGGAAGTAGCCAATTCTGTCCACGAAGAGCGACTTCTGGTGTAAGTGGAGGCAAGCCAGAACTCTACAGGAGTCCACACCAGCTTATATTCATTAATGCTGACTAACAAATACCTCTGTGGCTATACACCCCACATAGTGTAAGCACTTCACAGATCATCACTTAGGTATTAACGCTAAGCATGGTGTACCATTGTCATGTCAAGAATTAGCATATGTATTCATTTGAAATAAGGCAAAATGTGTGCCTCAGCAAATCTTTTTATAAAAAATCTGCAGTCAAATAGCATTATTTGCAAAAATCCTTTAATTTCCCTTGATAAACGACCAAGCTGGTTGCTGTCCTAAACCCGTCCGCATGAGAACATTTGAAGCCTTTCGGCTCTGGCCGTGTCATTTGACACCGGCACACAACATTTCCCTGAGTGTCTCGGAAAAGTAACCAGCACGCTCATTCTTGGGGGCATAGTTATTCAATGATCCCCACTGCAATTGACATCAATATTGCAGCATGTTTGTGGAAGTAGCAGCCACAAAGAAGTGCAACCGAGGTCTTCGGTGATGCCGAGGCTGGTAAGTGCCATCTTTAGGGCGGTGTACCGAAGCTGTTTCAGTGGGTATTAGGCTGACAAGTAACGTTGCTTCCCATTTTGTGTACACTAATTATTAGCAGGAAAAGAGAAGCCATTTTTGTCATTTTCCAATCACTGAGCCACGATTACCTAATTTTATGTCATAATAATTATTCCTAAAATGTTTGCACCACTGGCTCAATTTTTGTTTGTGGTCTTTTGAGGTTCTAACTATGAGAAAAACACGTACAAAAATGTATCCGACCAAAATAAAAGATTTAGGGCTGAAAGGGTTAAGGATAATCCTGCAAACGATGTTCAGAGAATATTATAAGGATCCTGCCAAGTGGACGAGGACATTTGTACCATATAGTTTCCTAATATGCACTAGTGGGAACTCTGGCGCTAGTGTCGATGGGAGGTGCAATACATGGCGCTTCAGCGAGCATGGGAATGATGGGTAGTACACACATTTGTCTAATCTTTGTGCTTCTCGCCTGCTTTTGTCTCCGTGTGTGTTCGTGTGCCCTGGAGCTGTTTTCTTGGGAAACAAAAATCAGCAATTGTTCAGCGGTTACGCTTCACCACCTTATTCTTTTAGCCTTACCTTTCCAAATCTGGTCACAAAGTTAAAAAGGGTTGAATCTTTCTTTGACAACAAAATAGAAACAGCAATAAACGAAGCCGCAAGTACGATTCGTTGCCCGCGAGTACGAAGACTAGCAAATGGGTGTACTATACCCATAGAGTTAATATACACACTCTATATGAAAAGCTCCCCATAGGACCCATGCCTTAAAACCTATAACCGCTCGGGTGCCGCCATGATGGAACGATACTCAGCCTTCTGGTGACGTTCACTCGCAGACGCCACTGCATGTTGCAATTACACCTGGCATTTTCTCAGTTTCGTAGATCTCTGTTACATCTCAACAAAAGACTCACATGAAGTCGAGTTTTTGGCGCATGGTAACAAAAAACACGGACGCCGACTTGCCTGGCATGCAAGCTAATTGGCACAATCGGCCGCATGCCCCATCGCCACGCTCTCAACGTTACAAGAAAGGTAGTGGCTTCTACTGAAGAAACTGGCAAACACTTCTCTCTGCGCTCAGTAAATTGGATGAATGGCCATTGTATCTTTCCGAAAAGGCGTTTATGTATATGTTATACAATTCTTGCTTATTTATGATATGTGAGCATGCTTGTTTACAATTTGTACTGGGAAAATTTAAGTGTTTCAAACGTTTAAATTTAGCACATCTTAAAAGTACTCTGATGGCAACAATGACAACAGTCCAAAATGTCAGCGTTTTGTGGTTACAGCGTTTTTGGCCCAGCTTTTCCTCAAGAGTTTTTATATTAACTCTATGGTACTACCCATCATTCCCGTGGTTGCTGAACAATCTATGGCTGAACGATCGCAGCAACAGAGTCCCCTCTAGTCAATTTTAGGAATCTCTATGGTTTGTACCTTTGGAGAATGAGCATAAGATGTTGATTGTTTTCTGGAGAGGGGGAAGGAGTCCGTAAACACCCAGTCTTATAATGGCTTGGAGGGAATTCACAAATATACGTATCTCCCATAATTTCGAGTCATAAGAACACTTAGCAAAATCTATCTCTGTTAAAAGAAGTCGCATATGTGTTCCTGCAACACACGTAAACACACAAGATGACACAGTCGGCTGCCGGGAAAGCCAGGGTCAAAACTTTGCTTGGGGCCAAATGAAACCTGAATGCCAAAGTATAGCCAAAACATGCAGATCGACAGATATACAACTAAATTTTTCGAATAGGAATGGCGAAACGCTTCTAGCCTTTATTACGTCTTTATTCCCATTTAACTACCACTTTGTTAGCCGCGTGCCCTCGGCTAGTAGTCGCCACCGTGACCTCAGTTTCGCGTGCGGCGGTTGCGGAAAACGATAGTTCCATTTTCAATTCGCGTATGTGTCTCCGAAACCAAGTAGCACCTTTTACTTGTTATTTATTATCGCATCTCCCATGGTTTTTTCCACAGCATTTGTAGAAAGCAACATCGCTTTGACTATCGATTGTTGGACGTGCGCGAACTTTCGGAGTTCTGCCAAATGCTTCGTCGCTATCAATGATCGTGTCAAGAGGCACCACGATTTCGTCCATAGCGGTTGTGGCAAACGATAACCACAGTTCTGACATTGCGTGCGCTGGCCGCGCGAATCATTCCGAAGCTTTGAGTTAGCTGCTCTCAGCCTTCGTTCGACAGTTTCAATGCTAAAGTTCATACGACACGCCACGATGAGGATAAGTGTTCAGACCATTCGAATTTTCACCAAATGAACATAGTAGGATTTGGCTGGGAAATTTCACAAATTCGCATCTGCCAGTTTTGTATCATTAAAATTCCAGTGTACATTTGGTAAATGCCTCCAAAATTCGTCTACAAAATGAAGACGAATTCATATAAAGAAGCCTAGATCGGATTGGGCTATATTTTTGTCAATGCAGCCAGATCACGCACAGAAGTTTCAATTTTTGGGAGACTTTTCTGACAACCTTACAAACGTAAGAACTGGTCAAAATCTGGGAGCCTCCCGGAAAATCGGGGAGTCTTGACAGGTATGGCATTATCTGGTGTTGTGCTTCTCCCTCGCCGTAGAACAAACTGAGCATGCCTCTTCCTTATTTCCTGGGTTGGGAAAGAGGTGCTGGTCGACCTTCCAATTTTGGGGGGCAGAGGTGAAGACTACCCCTTAATTGAACTGCCTTGGACTCCATTGTTCTTCCCTGCAGAGAATCCTGGGAAACCAAGGCCTTAAAACGCAAGTATCAAGAAGCTCCAGACAAGCTCTCAGAAGCTTCCGTCGAGAGCTTCCATCAAGTTACCATCATGTAGTATCACGCTACAGTATCTAAATAATATAAATGAAGGTTCCTGCCATCAGCTCTGGCTACTCTGCTCGACTTCTCTCCAAGGCTTGCCTGATCGACCACATCAATATATAGTCTAGTCTCACTGCTCTTGATAGTTACAGTTCTCAACATGTAGCAACACACATGGCTTCAACCACTCAATTCTTCAAATGAATGAAAAGAATTATGTTGCCTGTCATCATAACGCAGAAGTTAATCCTAATGATTGTTCTTTAAGATGTATACTGGAAGTAAAAAAAAAAAAAACTCCTGCTACACAATAAAACGCTTTCCTGAATAGTCTTAATGGAAGCAGCAGCAATGATTACAGACACCATGGAACTTGTGCAACAAATGCACTGTTGTGATCAATATGACGTGCAAGAAATACAACATTGCTATGTGTAGCATCAAAAGCTGGAAGCCTGCGCTTGGCTGCAATTTGCACTGATTTCCCCAACTAAGCCAATTCTATCATTCAGGATCAATCTGAAGAAGCAAGAGTTTTTCGATTTAGAAATAAAGGCTCGTGAAAGTCTTTGAGGTTGTAAGGCTATGCGTTCTGGTGTTGTAAGTCATATTGAGTGTGGCTACACATACACTCCCTATGTGGCACTATTTGTTGGTTTTTTGAAACACAGGCACTAAAGCCAACTCTTCAGAAGTACACGCATTTTCATTGAGTCTCCAAAATGCAACTTTTGCACAACTCATTCTTATTTACTGCATACAAATAACCCACAAACACTCATAGTGCTTTGTCACACAAGTTTGGTAAAAATGCTGCAATTAACAGTGACTGTGCCTAGCCCTAATGATAGGGTGGTGTCTTGCTTTATGCAAGATTCAGGGGCCTAGTTAGCACTTAACAGTAGCTTTGCAGGACTCTCTTTTCCAAAGAGAAAGAATATCACATGGTTGATGTCATTATTCCCGTAGCCGTGTTCTTTATGGCACTGATCATGCAAGGCTGCCTTACTTTTGGTATTTCAAGCTAAACTGGCTAGCTTGACATTAGACAATGAGCTGCCACTACTCGGTCGGGCAACCTTTCAACAAGTTATTCGAAGCCATATCATAAGTCTGCTATTAAGTAAATAATGTGCAAAGTAAACCACTTTTCCTCACTGTTCGCTCCAAGAGGGCATGTCTCAGCTCTAACATTCAATGATGCAACAATACTACCAAACAAATCTTTAAAAACATGTATTGGGGCTAAAATACAAATAGATTCATTTAACAAAGCAAGTTCTTTTTTCATGAATAAAATATTATTGACTAGTGCAAGCAGTTCTATGTTCACAGCGACGACGCCTCAAGCTCCAACAAAACCACTTCATTTCCACTCTGTCCGCTGTTGTCTACTCCGTGAACGTCTTGTCCAACATTTGCCTGAATGTACTGCCCTTCAACAAGGTGCACGCCCTCCTGAGAAATGAGCTTTATGGCCTGCTCATGAGAAACAATGTGGATCCCATCGCCACCAACAACTTGAATGGTACCTTCATCAACAATCTGCATACTTCCTTCTTCAGTTATGCCTTCCATTCCATCCTCTTCCATTATGTGGATAGCCTCTTGCCCAACAATAATGCTCTCATTCATCACCTCTATAGCTTCAGAGCCCTCATATTAAGCATTCCAGACTTGGACTCCAGGACCAAAATTGCATTGTGGACAGTTTTGAGATGCCGCTTAAGGTTAAAAATCGATAAGCAATCCTTACTGCACTCTTGGCAGGATGTTTTGAGCTTGCGAGTGTGCTTGAGAACCTGGTGGGTGCGGCACTTTACATAAGACTGGAAACGGCGATTGCATTGCTTGCACTTGTACTTCTCATTTGTGTGCTTCCGAAGGTGCTGTGAGAGAGCCAGCTTGGAGCCTAGCCTACGCTGGCAGTAGCTGCATTGCAACGACTCGCCCTCAGTAGACGGGTGGTGGAAGGTCATGTGTGCTTGCTGGCCGCTCAAGTATTTGAATCTTATTCCACAAATGTCACATCCGAGAGGCCAGTGATCCATGCTCAAGTTCCCAACATGACGAGGACGTTTGGCGTGGTGATGCTGTTGCTTGTGGAAGTTCAAACCCTGGGGTGCACTAAAGCGTTTGCCACACTCGGTGCATTCATATGGAGTCTTGCCTGAATGACGTAGTTGGTGGCTTTTCAGGTAACCTTGCGTTTCAAACAGCTGGTTGCAGACTGCACACGTGAAGCCCCAGTTTTCTGTGTGAGCAGACAGGTGCTTTTCAAACCGCTCCTTGATGAAGAAAATACGAGAGCACAAGTGACAGTGCAGCTTCTGGTGCAGATGACGTCTTGCATGGTGTGCTCTCAGCTCAAAGCGGAACACAAAGCCCCGATTGCAGACTTCACATGTGAATGGGTAAGTGCCTGTGTGGCTGTATACATGGCGACGGATGGTGTGGTTACTGTATGTGGTGAAACCACATTCTTCACACTGAAAGTTCTGAATAAGGCTTAATCCAGCGACTTGTTCCTCGGTAAGCTTTGACCGGTGGCTCATAACTAGGTGCTGCTGCAGATGACGCTCAAAGTAGAAGCGCTTTGAGCAGTAGGTGCATGCAAAAGGCAGCAATCGAGCATGTACCGCCTCCTCATGGCGTTTAAGAAATTGCTTGGCTGTGAAGACTTTGGGACACTGGGAGCAAAGGAAGCGACGACGGTCAACCAGTGTGTGGTGCTTGCGCACATGACTGTACAAGCTTGACTTGACCCGAAATCGAGATGGGCATAAGTCACATGCGTAGGGCTTGGCATCGGGATCACGATGGTGTTGCTGCAAGTGACGAGCCAAGGTTTTTCCCTGATTGAGCACCTCACTGCACAAATTACAGTGGTAGTCTTTAAATCCTGGTGAAGACTCGTTAGGAGTCACCCTCACAAGGTGAGTGCTGTTGTGTGCCCCATATTCCTCTTCATTAGAAAACACAAGGGTGCAGCGTTTGCAGGCATACACACCTGCAGTGGGATGTTCATCATTTATGTGGCTGCACACTTCCCGGAAACTCGACCCTGTACACTTGTCACAGAGTGTGCAGCAGAACTTCCCCTCATCAGGGCCACATTTGGGGTCTTTTTCAACTCCATTGAACAGACTGATGTCAACAGGATACATGCCAAGCTCTTCAGCATGATGCTTAGATACATGTTGTCGATAGAAGTGGCTTGTCAAATACACTTCTGAACAGAACTCGCAGATGAAAATTTCTTCTTCAACAGCAGCCGAGAGCAAGCGCTCTTGTGGACAGGGGAGCAACTTTTGTGAAGCAACAGCTCCTTGAGCTTCCAATATGCTCTCTCTTCTTGTTACATCTTCCTGGTGTGTAAGCAGCTTCCCCATGTGTGATTTGGCTTTATGCCCAAGGAGCTCTCTCTTTGTAATGAAGCCCTTCTTACACTCTTGACAGCGAAATTGAAAACTGCTATGAGACAAGTGTGACCACATATGGCGTGCCATTGTCAATTTGGTGGGGAATTTTTTGCTGCTATGCTTACATGATTCCAGTATGTGATGTTCTAGCACTCGATGCTTCTGCAACTCTGATTCGAAGCGAAATGCCTCGGGGCATAAAATGCAACGAAACGCGCAGGGTTCCTCACCATCTGACGCTATGCTTTCGGCAGCGCCATCACCCACGCCATCGAAAGGTGAACCTGGCTGCGACTCAATCGATTCATCTCTGTCACTGTGGTATTCGACACTACCATTTGACTCTGGTAATTTCTGCGCAGCATCTTTCAAAGCAGCCTGTTTTGATGCACCAGAGACGACGGCAACAGATCTTACCACCACAGGCTCGCGGCGCGTTCGCGCGTTCCTTGCAGCTTTTTTGAGCACACCGGTATCTTCTACTTCCTTTTCTTGCTTGCCCCTCTTCATTTTCTGGCGTTGGTGGATATCGCTTCGGTTCTTGGACCTTTCGTTCCTCCGTGAATAAATGTGTGCAATCACTGTACTTGTGTTTTCACCGGTAATGAGGTGCCGTTGTCAGATAGGGTGGTTGGAATGGCCGCGCCGCGCAGCGTTGCCAGATTGAAAAAGGGCTTCGACACCAGTGCCTCATGAAAATTTCACCAGATTACACCAGCGCTACAAAATGGCCGCTATGACGTATTTCCGATTTCTGTTTTGTTTTTTGCGCACGTTACAACATGGCGGCTATGACGTATTTCCGGCTCTTGCTTTGTTTTTGCCAGTGTACCGCTGCTGCGAAGCGCGTCTAATGGTGATGTTTCACGTCTCCACCGCTGCACACGTTAGGAGGCTGAAAAAGCGGAAAATTTGAACGTGTAATTGTAGCTGTACGCAAAGCGCACTGAAACAATTAATACTAATTTTTTTACTGCCTCAGTTAGCCACTATACCAATTGAAATCCCCCAGGCGCCGAAATAGACGATAACGTCTCCGACATTGCGGTCGCGTCACTAGATCTAGCAGACGGCGTTTGACAATGCCTGGACGCAGTCGCAGAAAAGCGGCGCGTGCAGACGATAAGTTATCTTTTATCTTTTTTTATTAAGGACACGTACGCTTGATGTGCTTCGCCTATCTTGACATGAAGGTAATATTTATTCATAAATAGCATGCGAGCATTTATTATTTGACTGGTTACTGTATAATCAGCTAGCTTTTCCAGACAAAGGCAGGGCAGAGCTGTTGTAACTGTCACAAGTCAGCAAGGAATTTATTATAGAGGGAACGCCAGTGGGACGTCCTGCACAAGGAATTTTGAAAGACAAGTCGATTACCTGTGGTTTACATGAAATACAAAATGCCACGTTTGAGTTCTCATTAATTCGAAGTAGTGGTAAAAAAGAAAAACTCATCCAGCACATTTGAACATACAGTGATGTAGTATGTCTTGGTTTTTAGGAGCAGGAGAAGCTTCCATTCAGAGCAAGGAAACCGTGGCTCAAAGCAGTAACACATCGCTCGCACACTCCTGCCAAAATACGCATGCAATAATTTCACATAGTCCATTTCACATAGTCACATTTTTCACATAGTCCATTCACACTGACACAAAATATCTCTTGACCACGACCGGCTTTATAAATATAAAGCCGGTCGTGCTCTTGACATACAAGACACTTCCATCACTGATACATTTGAAAATATGGAACATGAATGAATAGGATGAACAAATGGACAAATATAAGAGCTCACTCCACTGAATTGTACATCTCCGACGTGAATCTTTGAAGCATGTCGTCAGTTACTAAAAACTGCACGCAGCAGCCAGACTTCAATGATAATGTTGTGCGAATGCGCACAATAGCATCCCGCATTTCAATAGACATCTTGTTCCGGTACTTAGTCTTGATGCAGGTTACCTGACTAAAAACCCTTTCGACTGCTGCATTCGACACTGGGCAGGAGAGGCAAGCTAACGCATACATGGCTAACTCTTTGTATGGTTTGTCCCCCACTACGTTTTCGTACTTCAGTACTCCAGTCCAGAATAGCGTGCAGTCATCTGGAACTTTGCTGTCAAAGACAGATTCGTCAGCCCAGACATGCATCAAGATTTTTCTGTATTGTTCTTCCAATACGTCTTGCTCTCCTTCCAAGAGGTGGCGGAAGGGGAGATGTTCAAATGGAAAGCGTGCCATCTGTGACAACACTTTCGACGGGTGAAGGGCACTGAGGCCTTGAAAAAGCTGCTGGTTGCCAGGAAGGCGCTTCTCCACTTCCCGCAGCAAGGCATACAAAAAATCCTGGCAACGCTGCTTCATATTTAGTGCCAACGTTTCATTTATGATTGATTCATCACTCTTGCAGCAACGAGCAATCTCATTTCCGAAACGTGCACCGAAGTCGGTCATGGCTATGGAAAGCCTTTGTCCCTGTGTGTTGACGACTCTCGATTTCAATGCTTTGTGATGCAAGTCAAGCTCCTTATGCATTTTTTCCGGGTCTGCATTGAGCGATTGAAAAAATGCATTTATTTTTTCAAACTCGAGAACTTTAGGTGACAAAAACAAAAAATAAAAATAGTTCACGTCGTCATGCAGCATGTCGTAGAGAGTACGAGCTTTATATCTCACTTCCTGCGAACCCTCTTGCATGGCACACTTGAAGTAAGCCTTAAGTTCTTGCCAGTTTTCAAGCAGTCTCTTGATAATGCGCCCTCGCACAAGCCACCGTGTGGAGGATGCCTTCATGAAAGGCAAATTCAGCTTACTTTTCTCATTCTCCTCCTCTCTAAGAGCTTCAAAAAGTTTTATATAGTTCTTACGTCGCAGAGTGCTGTGAGAGAACCAGCCTGAAATTTCAACCAGCAGATAGCCTAAATTAGATGGCAAAACTTCAAATGCTTTTTGTACACACAATGCTAAGGAGTGGCACACACATTTGTTTAGCACACAATTGGGAGATTCTTTTTTAATCCGCGACCACACACTGTTGTGTTCCCCCACCATGACAGCTGCTCCGTCACAGGCGATACCAATGCAATCGGCAAACGCCAGGCCATGCTCGCGAAGGCATTCGGTGAGGGCAAGGAAGAGGACTTCACCAGTAGCCTGTACCACTGGGTATAATCCCAAAAAAGCAGTCAAAATTTCCCCAGATTTCTCACTGAAATATCGTGCACAGACTGCAAGCAGCTTTTCAACAGCCACGTCAGTGCTCTCATCTACCATGAGTGAAAATTTTTTCCCTTTCATGTCAGAAATAAGCTCATCTCTGAGAGAAGGCGAAACAACTGAGTTTATCAGGGCAGTGCACTTCGTGCGATGAAGACGGAGGTTCTCCAGGGTGCTGCCAGTGCCATTTATTTTAATCACTTTGCTAAGGTGATCGATAGCAGCGGTTGAGCAGTGGCAGCATGTTGCCACAGCTAGTTGCAGCTCAGCTCGCTTCAATTTGTCCGGCACATCTTGATGTTTTTTCGGAAAGTTCAGCACTTGGCTAGTTGATGTCAACTTCACTATTCCCTTATGTTGTGCCCCTTGCGCATGCCTCGTCAGCGTGCCGCGGTGTGGCTTCAGGTTTTTCCGGCAGAGCTTGCAGAACGGAAGCCTCGAGTTTCCTGACGCCACACTTGTCAGCCAAGGAAATTCTTTCTCCCAGGAATCCAAATACTTCCTGCTGCCATCGTACGACTTTTTTGGCCTTTTAGCATGTCCGCGCGCATCACCACCGTCGGAATCACTGTCGCTTTTTTTTCCTGCGCTCACTTTGATGATTCATTATGCACTTTCTTTAGCCTAAAAAAGAATAAAATGAATATAAAAATAAACGTTAATATAGCGTACCACATGACATATAATAAGTGTGAAAGGGGAAAAAGTAATGACAGCAAAGTACATGCAGCCTGCGACGCGATTCGAATTACCACGTGCTATGTGAGGTATCTATTCGTACTCGCAAGGAATGTAATTCATCTACGTACCAAGTGTTGGCGGCGATCTCGTTGTGGCATGGGTCGCACCAATGACTGCACAACCATGCGATGAATCCGGCGAAGCAGAAAGTGGGCTGTGCGAGTCGGGGACAACAGCAACACACACGGCGTGCGTTTCCTTGTGCGGTGTGCAATCGCGTACAAACACGCGCAACGACAAACACGTTGTGAGAGGCACGCCAGTTCGTGAGCGCGAGCTTCAATCGTCACTTCCTAAAGCTGTAGAGGTATATACATAACGAAGTGTTGAAAGTCTTGAAGGGGGCAAGAAATTTGCGCAATCTTTGGGATGCAGTAAAAGGCTAACAACATGGTGTAAATTCAAGTGGCAAGCCATTTCCCAAGATTTTTCACCATTTTTCACCAGATTTTGTCTGGTGTAGCCATTTCGACACATCAACACCAGTAACCCCCAAATTTCACCAGATTTTCAGAATCTGGTGCCAAATTTCACCATATGGCAACGCTGGCGCCGCGTCTTGGCTGATTCTCCAGTGGGTGACAGTAGCGGCGGCGCTGTAGTTCCATTGTACTGAAGATCACGTGAGCGTCTGCATTGGGAGCGCGCGATCGAGCCTGCGAAAGCGTATAATTGCTCGTTTTCAGCGCGTTTAATGCGTTTATGAGCCTTTATCAGTGGACGCACCTGCTACACCCTATGGTGCACGAGTAAATATGCAGGCACACCGTAATTGCCTCGATACATTCACTGTTTTAAGTGCCTGCCAACCCAGAAAAAAAATGTCAATCGAAATTTGCGCGGATGCGCCTAGCTCCATACTCAATCAGCGCTTTGAGCTGCGTTACATCATAGTTGGCTGCTGGCGAACTACAAAGAGAGGAGAAGTATCAAAACTGTGATTAAATCATGCGCTCGTTTTGTCAGCAGTCTCTACGATATCCAAAGCACAGTGTTCCTCCTATGAGCCTATATGCGCTCGGTTGTTTCAAGAGAAACCCGTGTGTAAGTAATGTTGTCACAACATTAATTGGTGACGACTCTTTTTTATCATGCCAGTTTTGTGAAAGATAATAAGTATTGCTTTCCGAAAGGCTTATTACATATTAAACTTATTCAAAACAACACTCAAACATAATAAAAATTGCCAATTGTACATATAGCCCGTCTGTTAATCTGCGTAAATTCATTGCAACCAGTTCTCATTTTGTATCGACAGCTTAAATTGTGCAGCTTTCCAGATATTCTATTGGCGTAACGCCATTGCAAGTGAGCAAGTTTATGCCGATGCTTTGTATTATATACGTAATTCTATTAATAGGCGTCGAAAGTGTAGCAAGCAGTGGTGCATCTTGTTTTGAGAAATTTACCTTCCTTATATATGTACACATTAAACACACACACACCATATATATATATATATATATATATATATATATATATATATAGGTATGGGATATGGCACAACGGGAGCGTTGTCAACAAGGATAAATATATTTATTTCCCAGCAGTTTCGGGAGGGGTCCTCCCTTCATCAGGTGATATATATATATATATATATATATATATATATATATATAATATATATATATATATATATATATATATATATATATATATATGCCTATATATATATATATATATGCCCTAAGCACAGGTGGTGCATTTCTTGTTCGACTACGTTAGACTTGAACTAGTTTTGAGACCTCATACTAAGGTGAGATCTACAGTGCGCATTTGTAGAGACAAGCTATGTTCTGCTTTGCTAACTGTGAAATATTGGCGCAGCGCTACCCAGAATTTTTTTCTGAGGGGGTGTGGTGTGCAGCAGAACGCCTAACTTTGGCAATTGGTGGTCGCTGTGATTGCCTGTAACTATTTTAGTATACCCTGAAAAGTTAAGTTACCAAAACATTTCATGGTGTAGGGGGTTCATATTCCCTTCCTCTCCCCTCTTTCCTCGTGGCTTTCTGGTTCTTCGTGCGTGTGACACAGTATTTGTTTTTTAATCTCACAGCTTTATGAGCACAGCTAACTTCCAATAAATCAGTTCAGTTATTCTGAATATTGTAGACGCCTAACCAACGAAGAGTTAAGAGAGAAGAAATTAGTATAAGGCACATCCTTTCTGAATTATTTTCGATCTCTCACAAGGGCTTTTATGGAGCTCAAATTCAGTAGATAGGCGTGTCATACTTCAAGGGCTATGGCATTATGTGCAAGACATGAATGATGGGCAGGTGCGAAGAAATATGCATCAAGAAATCGCGACGGAGGAGCCGAAGTGCATAGCAGTTCCCGCACGTGGCACGCGGCTCTCTAAGTACTAATCGCTTGCAGCGCCGCCGCTGCGGGCAACGCGGAAGGGATCAGGCGGAGAGGCGCGGTCTTGCCCAACGTTGGTCTTGCCACTCTGCCCACTCAACACTTCTAGTATAGTCTACTAACTGGGGGCTTTGAGAAGGCTGACAGTGTTGTCAGGCTTCGGGAGCGGCGGCGGTTCTGCGCCTTCCTTCACGACCGAGATGCGGATGAAGCATTGTCTGCTACAGACAAGTGGAGACGAGACGCGGAACTTCCGGCTCACCATACAGTCAAATTCTTCGGTGAACATGTTTGTCTTGACGCGAACTTCCTCGAAGAACGCAAACACGAGGGACACGTACGTCGCCACCCTTGCGGACGCCCTGAGAAACATGAGTGAAAACTAAATGCAATGCTGGCAACCATAGGAAAGTTCCCTAGATCTAAAGAATTTTGCTTGTGCTTGAGGAAAAATGTGAATTTGTCAACATATTCTAAAGAAATTTCTCGCTTCCACGTGAAGCGACGGCGGGACCTCCGGCCCACAACCTCATTTTTGTTCCTTCAGCCACTTTTTCTCATTTATGCCCCCTCTACACTCACCCAAAAGCGCTGTGCCATGCCCAGTAGCGGTTCCGAGGGGTGCAAAAGAACGACAGAGCTGGTCTCCGCCGCCAACGGTGCCAGGCTCCTTCTTCTACGGTGTCCGCGCTCTTCTCTCTCCCACTTCATTGCGGTTCATTCTGTGCCATCCGCGTTCAACGTCGATCGCCTGAATCCCGGTTTGAACCAAAGAAAAAGTGCCCTCTCGAGTCCGCCAAGTATATGTTTTCTATTACACCAACCTCCCATTTTTTTGCCCTTTACTCACGGCGTTGATTCTTTGGTTTGTTGTTGTTTTTTTTATCGGTTTCCCGTCTTCGCTAACGCTGTTACGTTGCTAATGAGCTGCCTCATGGAGCCATAGATGTCAGACTTTGCCCAGGTGGCGTTGCGAAAAATGCCGCTACCAGCGCCCCCACCCCCGCGCCGGTCATAAATGGGTAGTGCACAGAGAGTCGGCCGCAAGCGATCGTGCACAGGCTCTTTTCTTTCGCTGATCTTTAGGCGTGGCTTCCTGAAAATCAAGGGCCTGACAAGCTTCTTCCTTCAATTCGACCTCGCTTCATAAAAGTAGGAAGCTCATCAAAACGAAATGTGGGCACAAGGAAAAGATGTTCCATTTATTTCGGCATTCTGCAACTGGCAATTTGAAGACGATATGTGGGGTTTAACGTCCCAAAACCACCATATGATAGAGAGATGCCGTAGTGGAGGGCTCCGGAAATTTCGACCACCTGGGGTTCATTAACGTGCATACAAATCTGAGCTCACGGGCCTACGGCATTTCCGCCTCCATCGGAAATGCAGCCGCCGCAGCCGGGATTCGAACCCGCGACCAGCGGCTCAGCAGCCGAGTACCTTAGCCACTAGACCACCACGGCGGGGCAACTGGCATTTTGAGTGCAACCGAACATCGCATGGCATCGAGTTAGAGGCAAGCACTCCGACGTGCGTTCTGTACACTCTGAATCAAATCCTGGTTAAATGCTGGCTAAATCTAGGAAATTATAGACGAAAAATGTCCCATTTCCTGACTATATCTAGCGGGACCTGACTAAACGCCTAAATGCGTTAAACTTGGGCATACACATGATGCCAAAGCGATGAAGTACATGCACGAGCAATCTATGCGGGCATGGGTACGAAGCTCACTTTATCCGGCACAAATGGCCCTGGTGATTTTCCCTTTGCAGTTGCATTCTCCATCGATTTCTCGATTCCTGTGCATTAAACTGTTTTATTACACGTGCTCGAATGCTCTGTTGGCGGTTGTCTTCTGTTTGTATATACTGCAAATGAGAATACATGCTTGTCCACTTTCTGAGTGTAGAACGAAAGGCAAAACCGATGCCTCCAAGATTGCTCCGGTAACTGCGGAGACCAACGGCAAAAAAAAAAAACATGATCGTGGTCACGATCATTTTGCGATTTACCTGTATGACGCACATGAATAGAAGTTTCAAATTTCGCGCCTTTAAAGTTCCACGTTTGTTTCTTTTTTAAAATCAAATTATTATACGCTTTACGTATTTATGCAGTTTATATGTAAATATATTTTACATATTTCAATGTCATAACAAAGCTTTTTTGTCAGCATTAAGGAATTAGGATGCGCCTATGCAGTGGGCGTCTGCGCAGCTGTAACCACTTTACTTATTTGGACGTGTTAGGTGACTTAAACATCGAATCTGAGGTCTCTGTAGTGTGTGCGCATGCGCGAGATGAAAGAAAGAAAAAAAAAGACGAGGAAAGAAGTTTTTACCGGATTTGACATCATTGGAAGAAACGAAGAACTTTTTACAGTCAATTGGCAGAGGTCTAGAAATTAGATTTTCTTCGACTATGGCTTTCAACTGGCAAAAGTCTAGCATAAGCACTGACTTCGAAAACGTAACACTGTCTGAAGCATCAAAAGTAATTCGAGATCTAGCCTCGTCAGCTCCTGGTCCAGATGGAATCACAGTTCTTATGATAAAATTTTATTCAAGCTATCCCCCGGTGACGTCCTCAGTCTCATAAACTACTTTTTAAGGAATGTCTGGATACCGTATGACTGGAAAATAGCTAAGGTAATCCCATTAATAAAAAAGCAAGGATTAGGTTTCACCATAGAAAATATCAGACCCATCTCGCTAACTTCGAACATGGTGAAACTCATAGAGGGTCCTAAATGGCCGAATAAACTCCTGGATGAGGAATAAGTTCATATTAAAGCCAAACGAAATTGGTTTTCGCAGTGAATGCTCAATTTGGTGTGCCCATGTGGATTTAGAGAGTTGAATATAGCTTGCTCGTAAAAGGAAACAGTACGCCGCATTAGTAACTCTCGACATAGCTAAAGCGTATGACAGTGTCGAGCACTCTATTCTACTGAACGCCTTGCAGAGCCTAAAGTTTTCTCATTATATTACTGACAGCAGAATTCTTAAAATCAAAGGAACTGTACTGCGTGAAGGATGGCTGTTGTTCGCACAAATTCAAACAGAAACGTGATGTTCCCCAAGGGTCCGTCCTATCTCCAGCATTATTCAATATATTGATGAGCTCTATTCCAATTGTTCAGGATGTCAGTGTCTACATTTATGCAGATGATATCGCGTTTTTCACTGCAGAGAGCGACATTTATTCACTACATCAAAAATTGCAAAGATATATTAATATATACTCTAGGAATTTGGTTGCAATCCATTTCATTGTCATTGAACATCAGTAAAAGTGCACTCTTGGTGTTTCCTATAGCAGATACAGTTTCAATTTCTGTATTATATAATCGGGAACCTATTCCACAAGTAAATTCAGTCAAGTACTTAGGAATGATCTATAATGAAAAGCTAAATTGGAGCCCACACATAGAATATATAACAGCAAAGGCACAAGGGGCATTACGTTTATTACGCAGGTTAAGCAACAGAAAATACGGTCTGTCCAGACACACGATGTTAATGATATATAAAATGTATGTGCAACCAATATTGGAATTTGTGTGTGTTGTATTATTCTCCAGGGCCGCTGGTTATAAAATTAAACCGCTAGTAATGTTAGAGCGAGAAGCTCTGCGAATATGCCTGGGACTCCCCAGGTTCGAGGCGAATAATGTATTGTACCAAGAAGCGCGATTGCCAACACTCCTCTGTCGATTCCGCATTTTAACGGTTCAAACCTTCTTAAAGTTCTACAGTTTACCGATGCGAAGATCAGAGTACGCATTTATCAGCGACCCTGACTCTTTCTTTTTTGCAAATTGGCCTTGATTTCATACCCCTCAGATAATTTTCGTTAAAAAAAACTGGATTGCATAAATGTAGACATTAGCACAGTAATTGAAACTAATTTCTCAAACCTCAACGTTAGAAGAGAGTACGATGAAATCTTCCCCCCACAAGCCAAGTTGCAATCTCTTAGATTTTTCACCACTACATTAAAAGTGTACTTGGTACATGCAGAAACAAAAAATGTAATAGCCACAGATGCTTCTGTCAACAATGAAAAGGCAGGCGTAGGAATTGCGTCTGATTTCCTTGGCTTGTCTTTTTCAGTAAGGCTTCCAGATTTCACTCCTATATTTGAAGCCGAGCTATTAGCCATTATTTTAGCTCTTCGAAATATTCCTACGACCGAGACCAGTGCAATCATCCTAACAGATTCACTTTCGGTGTGTGCAACTCTGACAACCTCCGAACAATCTCGTGCCCTAGCAGCGTTCCACACATTAGAACCACCGCATTCAAAACTCATCAAATTAGTGTGGGTCCCAGGTCACTGCGGATTACAATTAAATATATTGGCAGATGCTTTGGCACGAGCATCACTTGATGGACCAGTAATTTCAGTACTTCCCGAGTTAGAATACTTATCAGGGGTTAGATATAGGAAATTCGCTATTTTTACAGATAGTTTAGAAAATATCACACAAATGGACAGATTATCAGCACCTCAAATTTCCATGGAAAGCCCAGTGGAGTCCGTCAAAAAAACTTGAATTTAGAATCTCCAGATCCCGGTGCCGTATCCCCCCATTAAATTTTTATTTACACTGAGCTAGTCTGACACTTTCCCCCCTTTGTCCGTTTTGCGAAGAATCAGAAACTATTGAACATTATTTTGGCTCATGTCGGAACTATGCATTAATTAGGAAACGACTTCTAGATATTCCATTTGCGAAGCTATGTTTAAATTTAACCGCAGAAAATTTTCTAAATTTTGGTGCCTCTGTTTTGGGAAATTGCCACAGAGATGCATTCGATGCGGTGTGTAATTTTATTCAAGACTCTAAACGTTTTTCAACATAAAGCTCACGTTAACAGATACTCAAAAAAAACGGGTCGAAAAGTAATTTTCAATTCTGGATAAATCCGTGACATATCAAATTAATCGGGTTTGGCAAAACCAGCTGTCTGGTCGGCTCCCAAAATCAAGTTGTAGCTATTAGTGTCTACTTTGTTGTTGATTCTTTTTTCTCACTATCTAAATCTTTGGTTTATTTCTTTTTTTTAACATACTGTCTTCACTATACAACACCCCCCCCCCCATTTTTTTTTTTCGTTGTAAGCAATAATCCAGTTATCGTCCATATGAGACTACATGTTCTCTTGGCCAATCCCCCAGAGTGGGTACGAGCCATGGACATTGTGCCTGGCTTACGGCTGCGCTGACAGTAGTTTGGATTCCGCGTATATTAAGGCAAAAGCCTTGAGGGCTCTTACACGCGCTAGCCGCACAGCCGCTGCGCACGCCCGCACCGCACAAATGGGCGAGAGCGGCCGTCTCTATGACCTCAGGCAGAGCGGCTCTCAACTTTTGCAAGCCGCAAGCCGGCTCGCATGGCTCGTCTTCCATTGGCTACTGCGAAAAACGGCCTGTAGGTGTTCTGTGGCCGCTCCGTCGGCTCGCTTGGCAAACATGGCGCTTGCTGAAGCGGGTGCTGCAGCGACATAGAAAAAGAACAGCTGATTTTATCGTTGTGACCATCGCAAGCGCTGTGAGTCTCCCTGGGAGATATCGGTAGCCAGCCAGTGTTTACTGCCCCGTCAGCTGGTGCGATCGACAGCGGAAACGAAAAAACGAGCGCAGTGTAGAAAGTGTGTTTGCGGATGCGAGTGTCGTCGTTTCGTGTGTTTCCTGGGTTGTACCGTCAATCTTTCAAGTGTAATCGCAAAGAAGTTCGAAAATTTCCATGATGTAATCATCCACCTTTCTAAAGCAGGGTATGTGTTTAGTGCGCGCCGAAGTGAAATGTTTGTAATCATCGCAACAAGTGTTAGCGTCGGGTGTGTTCTGTGTGTGCCGTTCGTCGAAGCAAATAGTAGGCATGAATTTTGAACGCTTGCGAGCGTTAGCTTCTGCTACGACAAGGATGGGCAAGTTTTATTGCCCGTCATTGTTGTCATTTGTAATGCGCAACGCCGTACGAGTGCTGTTGTGTGTAAGCGCTGTGGTGATGTTCTGTGGACTCACATTTGAGCGACTTTGTCCGGTGTTGTGAAGTGTGTTCATAAAATGAAAACCGTGAAATATTTAGGAGTGTACAGCTCAGTTTCCGATTTGTGTAGTTGCGTGCACTCTGGAGAGGAGCTTGCATACAAGACATTTTTGTGCATGTAGCCCCCCTTCTCCCTCCCCATTATTTAAGGTACGCATTATGATCGATTGTCTATGAATGCGTGAAATAAGTTATTGTAGACCAAGTTTAAAGCAAGTGTAAGTATTGTAATAAATTGTCAGATGTTCGAGAGTAGCTGCTAATACAGTATCAATAATTTTGTCAAGATTGCAGGCAGTCATGCTACATTACTTGAGCACCATGACAACTGATATAATATGCAATGGTTATCTGCTTGCATCAAGCATTTGAAGAATAGTTAAACAATATTTTCAATATCCTGCTGAAATGCCCATGTCTGTCTTGTTAAACATGCATCTGTCATCATCAAGTGTGTAGCAAAATATTTCAAGCACATGTCAGGCCAAGAAAACTTTGAACAACAAAAAGGCTTATTATCGTTGGCTCAGTGTTGGACGTCTGTTCCATCCCAATAGTGCACAGAAACTGAAAAACATATGCCTTGTCTCTGAAGAAGGATGCCGTCTCTCAATCAGCTGAAATATTTTATCAATGAATTACATGAATACAATGATAATTCATCATTCTTGTCGGTATTAGATATTTTGCAATTGGTACAAAGTAGGCGAAGGAACTTGTCGGCAATCCTGTACACTGATCACCTGTCGTTGGCAGTTGTTGAAGCTTTTGAGGTAAATGAAATCAACATAATCTTCCAAGCGGGCTATAATGATTAAATCCAGCTATATGTGCATGTTTTTGGCGGGAAGGTGTTGCAACGATTTCTGGAAAAAGCTCAAGCTATCCCAGTCTGTGAAGGTGGGTGACCAGCAAAGCTGTGTCGCACAAGGATTTTGTTTGCTTACTTTGTATATTTATACATTTATTAAGACTTTAGAAAATTTTAGCATATGCTTTTTTAAAGCAGTTCCACCTCCGTTTATGTGGCCTAAAAGTGCAACATGCAGGGTATGTATTTATGTATACATTTATTTCTTTGCTAATTAATTTTTTCATTAACCTTCTTTCTGTGTAATTTTTTATGCACCAGTAGTGAGTGGTAATGTTTGCCCCATTTCTGTGGTGCGTACCCACTAGGAGCTTTCTATAGATCAGGTATGTGTTTGCAGACGTAGTACAGCCATTTTTATTACTCTCATGGTTGCACTAACGTCAGTCAATTTTCCTAGTGCGTCAGCTGCCAATTAAACTCAGTCTGGACGCACACTGTCCCTTAATTCAAAATTTGAATCTAGAGACAGTTGGCGACCAAATTTTTTCGTTGAATATGTAAGATCGTGGGGTTGTGTGAACCTATACAGTAGAACCTCACTGATACATTCTCGCTTAATACAATTTCCCAGCTGATTAATATGTGTGGTTTAACATCCCAAAACCACGATATGATTATGACAGACGCTGTAGTGATCTGGAAATTTCGACCACCTGTGGTTTTTTAACGTGCACGCAAATCTGAGCATGTGGGCCTGCAGCATTTTCACCTCCACCGAAAATGCAGCCGCCGCAGCCCGGATTCGATCCCCCGACCTGCGGGTCAGCAGCCGAGTACCTTAGCCACTAGACCACTGTGACTGGGCAATGATTTTCCGGCTGCTATGCTCGCAATCATGAAAATAAATTAAACCAATTCAGATCATAAGTATTCTCAGATCCTGCATTTATTGTGCGCATTTTTTTTTTCAGAAACATATCGACGTTTTATTGTATATTGGTAGCCTGCATCATGAATGTAAGACATGATTCCAACATCGCGGCTTAGGTAACTTCGAGGCAGTCTAATCACGTAGAGATTAACCTGTTTGATGAGACAACGACGTCGTTGGAATGTTGTTGTGTCTCTGTGCATGAATAACAAAGGAACCAGCACGTAATGTACTGATGGCACTGAGCACTGACGTAACATCAGAGTTCGCATCCCACTGTGGCGGTACTGCAACATGGCTGTTTTAGGGCCAGCAGTACAAGCCATCATAGCCTTACTGTCAAGAACATTGAGAATACTCGAGTGCAGTGTAATAGCATTAGCAGCACCCATTTGTATACATACTGTATTCACATTTACTGTACATAATGTATTCACATTTGCTTGCCTTTCTTCATTTTTTTATGAACACGTGAACCATGCTGTGGAGGATAGAAAATTTGTGCGCATTGTAGAATATTGGTCGTTGTAAACTATCCCAGGGTGCCAATTACGATTGCGACCGCAAAGCAGCTAGTATGTGTCTGTTAAGCAAATCACGCTCCTGTGTAGCTGTGAATTTTTTAAATGCTGTGGTTTTTGATGACGATGGGCACTTTGTAATGGTTTGTCTTGCTATGACTTATATTAGTGACTGATAAAACTCTGGGCTTTTGTTAAAAGGAACCTGGAACGGTTTTGGTGATTTTGTACAAACACATTGGGCTGGTAGATTAAGTCTCAAGGGTTATTTAGAGGCCGATTTGACCACTCTGTGTAAACTGTGTAATTTATTACTATGCTTTAAAGCTGCCAATCGCTGGAAATCAGGGCAGATCGTTGCAACTCGGCCGAATGCTTTTTAAACTGCCCATTCATAGAGCAACATGCTCTGCCCAGAGCATGTCAGCAGTCACGTCAACATGGCTGCTTATCTAATTGGCTATAGAATGTGCAGAAGTAAGATCAACTGGTAGGGTGGTAGCACCTGTCATAGCAGATATCAACCACTTACTTCGTGGTCATTGTTTCTGTTGCCAGACGACGTGCGTGTTACCAGGTGCACTGCGTGATGGCCTCCGAGACTGCACGCAACCTGTCAGTGTGCCATCTCGGAGGTCTAGACTGGTAAAAGCTCAAAACGGCGAGCGCACTGATGAGAGCTCTGCTATCGCTAGCGTGCCTCATGAGTTGCGGCGGTCAGGCATAGGTGAGGAGGGCATGATATAATTGTCTGTAGCGGCCTTGGTACAATGCGTGTCGCTCAATTTATGGTGCGAATGGTTTCATTGTGCTCTAACCTAAATGCTGACAAAACTTTAAAAAACCGTTTCAGGGTCTCTTTAATGAAATTTTGCCGAGTTGAATAAGCATTGAAGTACAAGAATAGGGAGGGCTACATAGAGGCAGGAATGCATAATGGAGATTCAGGTGGGGGAGCGGCCTATGTGCAGAATCGAAGGGGCAGACACTTGATACTTCATGAGCTTGGAAATGAGGAGGAGGTGTAAATGAACAAAGAAAAGGGATCTATATCTTTTGTATGCGCTAAATGCACGTACGTGACACGAGTGAAGGACACAGGACAAGCGGTTCGCTCGTCTTACATACGTGCATTTAGCACTTACTAATGTTATGGATCAATACCAACTACCCTGAACCCAGTGCCTTCTCAGAGAAGGAGGAAGTGGAGAATTCCAAAGAAGCATGTGGCTTGTGTAAGATGCTGCAAATTATGATTGTGCCATCTGTGCATAGGCGTATCAGCCGGGGAGGGCAAGGGGGCGCGATCCCCCCACTGAGAAAAGTTAGGGGGCTGAGCCCCCCCACTTTCGACAGTGGTGGCTGTTCGCTGCACGCCAGGGAAAGCAACAATTAAGGCCAAGTTTTCCTTCACCACAGTATTCACTGAATTATGTTATTACGAGGGAATATTACAACATAGTGAAATTTCTCCAACATTGTAGTTGTGACGATTTTCCTTGTAGGCTCTTGTGGTGCGGACCGCCTAAGCGGCGCTTTCGTGCCTTGTGCTGTAGCATTGCAGAGCAGGCCAGCACTGAACAGGCGCCCAATAACATTGCATAACTTGTCCACGCTTTCGTTCTGCTGCGACTGGCTGATGCAGTTACGAATGCGAACGGGCAAACTTTTTATGGACTGGTGAAATCGTCTGCTGCTTCAGGAAAATTATTTTCTTTTATCAAAAATAAATATTATTAACGCTGCTTTGTTGAAGCTACTGTGAGCTGATTAATTTTACGAATCTTTTTTAATGTTCTAGTGTTATCTGGAAGCATCAAAAAGGGGTTTCTGCTTTAGTCTCTGATAAACCTGATCAGCCTTGCTTATGGTAACTTAGAGCGATGGTGGCAGCTTGCAAAGTGGGACGAACAAAGCAGTGAACTCGAGCACAGTGGAAATCTCAGCTATTAAGCTTGTCCTTCAACTTGAGCCACCGGACCAAGGAGAAGGGGAAAGAGTATGGTTTTTAGCACTGTGGAGGCTGAATTGAGAGTCAGGCGAGTAGGTTTTCATTCAGCTCAAACGGTCTTTTGTAGCTCAAAATACAACTTAGACAGCAAAGAAGCACACACGTGCAGCGCTGCTTATTTCTCTCTCTTCCTCTCTCTCTCTCTCAGCAAGGACGAGCTCACAGAGATGTGTGCGCACACAAACTACTAAACGCCTTGATGCTGCAAGTGAAACTATTTTATTATGGTCATGTTATTTCATCTCGGAAGCTGCTATAAGTAACCGTTGATAATGGGACCAATGGCTACTTTACTTGAATATTATATTGAAGAATATGCTCTCCGACTATTCCAAAAACTTTTAAGTGTTGTTCAGTGCGTGAATGCCCTGTTTAATGTGCATGCGCTGTAATGAACACCGCAATATTTTGCAGATTCCTGACGTCATGTAAGAGGCAGGCGATTTTATGGCACACAGACAATTTTAAATGCAGAAGAACCAAAGGCAAACAATATGCTGCCGTATTAAAAATATTTTATTCTCTTACTTTTTTCGTGGTCGTTTATAAGTGGTCCTTACGTGATGAATATATATGTGTGTGTGTGTGTGCGCGCGCGCGCGTGCCCGAAAGAGTCGGTACGCCCCTGCATTTGTCAATCTTTTTTGTTACATTCATTCCTTTTTGAAGTCAATACTTCAACCAACTGTCAAATCCTGAAGCCTCTTTGGATGCTGTATGGTTCTTCGAGGTCCGGCAAAAATTCCAGTCTGCTTCGGTTGATCTGTCTCTGGCTCACTGACTTCAATGTGTTTGTCTGAGGAAGGGCTTGCCCCGTTGAGTACTCAGTTCCTTCTCTGGATGCTGTTTTCCATCCGAACTTCATACGACCTGTCACAAATTCTCCTAATTATTGTCTTTGACCCATGCTCCTGTTTTCGTTGGTTGAACTGGGACATCCACTGACCCTTTTTAAGGCTTGGTGAATTCTTCGCTTGTCTGTGATGGTAGCTTGTGCTTTTCCGCCTCTTCTACATTCTTATTTCATTCACATCGACTGTTTCGGGTTGCAGTAACTGTGAAGCTGTTGGCACACTCATTTTAGTGTGGCAACTCATTGACACTTGTGCTGGAGTACCATTGTTTTCTTGAAGTGATGTGTTTTGTTAATAAACAAATGTCATATGTGGGTCTGAGTGGCTTCCATGTCCTTTTTTAGGGAGCATTTTCGCTCTTATTACGGCTGATTCAGCCCTTCTGTTTGCACGTGGGTAAACCGAGCTTCTCGTTTTGTGTTTGAAGTTCCAGCTCTTCGTGGCATTTTTGAATTCTTTGCCGGTGAATGGCAGGTCATTGTCGCTTATCAGAATTCTTGGCACCCAGTACACTGCAAAGTGAGTCCTTAGTTTCAGTATCACTTGGTCCGAAACCATCAATTTGACTTGGTCCACTTCCCAAAAGTTGCCGTAATAATTGGCTGTAACCAAAACATTCTTTCCTTAGAGTTAGAGCATGTCGCATCTAACCTGTTCCCATGGATAGCTTGGTTCTGCATGAAGTGAAAGAGTTTCTGTTTGCTGGGTTTGTGCGTACCTTTAGCATGTTTCAGACCTCATGATCAAGTATTTTGATTCTGTGTTCATTCCTGGCCAGAAGACACACGAGCGCATTGAAGACAGCTCACAATTCCAAGATGCGTTGTGTGGAGTTTAACTTTGCTTTCACCTCACAGAATCATTATAATTATTAGGCATAATTTTTTGAAAATCAGGTGATTCTCAACTGGCCTTAATTCTTAGAAATGACTTTTTCAGAAAGCTTTATTTCTGTGTGTTAAGTATAGGCGCATGCCTTTGGGTAGTCCATGTTTGTGTTGTGGCTAGCCTGAACGAAAGATTCACTTTAGTCTTTGCAGTAATTCATCCCACTCAGTCAGAGCTTTCATCTTTTCCAAGGTTTGCTTTCTCACAGGGACGTATTGCACGACATGAATGTTCTGAAGTTCCTCTTCATTGCTTTTGTTGGGAATGAAAGCCCTAGATATCATGTCAGCCAAGACTAATTCCTTTCCTGGTCTCTTTTGTATTGCAATGTTGGGTCTTTGCATCTGAAGGATCATGCTTTGCAGTCATCTTCGAACTTGATCCAATCATTTCTTCAGGATTGCTTGCTCCAGTGGCTTACCATTGCTCAACATCTTTGTTTCTTTTCCGAATGTATACTGACAAAAACTTTTTTAAGGCAAAGATAATGGCAAGAATATCTTTTTCTCTTTGTGCATAACAAACGTCCATTGTTGTCAGTGCTCTGCTGACGAAAGAGACTTGCTGTCCATTTTAGCGAAGAGCTGCTCCGAGCCCAAAATTGCTCACATCACATTGGATGTCTAGTTGCTTTCATTATTCAAAGAAAGGCTAGAAATGGAGCTTTTCTCACGAACTCATGCCTTTTCGAATGCTTCCTCCTGCTGCTTCCCCGTCTAATATGGTGCATTTTTGACAGTGAGTTTCCTTAAAAGCCCCAATATGCATGACCATTCAACTAGAAATCTGGAGAGGTAGTTCATTTTAGCTCACAAGCACTGCATTCCTTAAAATCCATTGTCTTCAGCATCTGCTGAACTGCCTTGACTTTATTTGGTTCAAATTTTTTAGTATTAGGAAGGTGGTCAGCAAGCTTGGTTCGTCATCAATTACCCCCTCTTGAAAATTCAGCTTTTAGAATACTTTGGCTTTAGTAGGATCTAGTACAACATCATCAACAGTGCGTGACATGCTCTCTGTAGAGCTTTGAGCACTTGTGGATCGATAGATACTCACATTGGTCTTTTTTTTAATGCAAAGCATTCCTTATGAACTTCGGCGACATTGAGTGATTCTATCTATCTACCTGTCTATCTATCTATCTGTCTATCTATCTATATATCTGTCTGTCTCTGTCTGTCTAACCACCTACGACTTTTGACTCTCCTGGCTGTTTCCATAATGGCATAACATGACTGTATGATGAGCAAAAGCGACTAGCCGTAACATGAAAGTCATGACATGTATGTCATGATTTACGTTTCATGGTCTTACTGCTCTTGTGATGCTTTTGGCCACATGACATGTTGGACCGGACATGTTGGCCACATGACATGTTGGAAAACTAGTATGGTGTGATGTGACTACATGGTGAACACAAGTGACACGTCTTAACATGATAATCATGACATGCATGTCATGTAACGTGGCTACATGCCACACTCATGATGCACTCACGGCCGTTTTGCTAGCTTCACATAATCAAATTTGGTATTACGTGGCGTGAATGGACGACGAAGCTAAATTACATGTCCAAGAGAGAGAGAGAAATAAACAAAAAGAAAGAGACAGGGAGGTCAACTTAGAAGAACTGGTTTGCTACCCTGGACAGGGGTGGGAAAAAGGGTCAGAAAGAGGATAGAGATAGAGAGATATAAAATAAATTAGAGAAAAATTCACATGCGCACACATTCAGGGAGTTCTGATCACAGTCGTTTGGGCAGGCCGGTTAAATGCAAGAAGCGCAGGAGTGCCTTCACAGCCTTCTGCAACATGAAGGCCTGTCGGTAGCGCAGGATTCTTCCGAAAAAGTCTGGTTGTCCAGTTCATCGGGTACATTGCATAGTGACTGTCTCTGCGTGCAGTATTGTGCGCATTCACACAGAATGTGCCAAGTTGTTTCGTCACTGCCGCAATGGTCGCACGCAGCAGTGTCAGCCATTCTTATGCGGAATGCGTAAGCATTAGTAAATGTGACGCCCAACCATTATCTGCACAGCGTAGTAGCGTCTCGTCGGCGTAATTCTGAAGGAATTCGAAAACTGAGAGTTGGGTCTAAGGTACATAACCATGCATGGATGAAATATGACTCATTCCATTAAGACGTGGTGCGCTTGCGAGCAAGCATGCGGAGTTTCCGTGAAGCGTCAATTCTGGAGAGCGGAATCGATATTTGTTCGCTTTCAGTATGGGCAGAACGGGCAGCTCGATCGGCCCGTTCATTGTCAGTTATTCTACAATGACTTGGAAGCCATTGAAAGGCTATATCATGTCCTTTCTCAATGAATTGGTGAGTCTTTTCTGCAATCTCGGACACCAGCTGTTCGTACGGGCCGTAGCGTAAAGGTGATAGAAGGAATTGCAGTGCCGCCTTTGAGTCACTGAAAATTGTTCATTTTTGTGGCTGTTGACTGCTGATGAATTGCAATGCGCACGAAGAGCTGTGAACTCTGCTCCCATTGATGTCGTAAGGTGGGAGGTCTTGAATTTTCTTGTCGTGTCTTTTATTGGTATAACAAATGATGCCATTGAACTCTTCTGTAAAACAGAGCAATCGGTGTATACGTGTATACAGCCTTGATACGTCTCGTATAACAAGAGTAGATCTAGCTGCCTAAGAGTAGGTGATGACATATCTGCTTTTTTCTGGATGCCAGGTAGAGTTAGCCTGATGTTAGCTTGAGTCAGGCACCAAGGAGGAGTCGAAGGCCTGGCGGCGGGTGTGAAGCATGTTGGCAACAATAACACACATAGATTGAGGATGAGGCAGAGGCTTGTCGAGCTTGGGGCAGTGGGTCTGGGTATCTGCCTTGCACACAATAGGGCAAGGTTATGACTTGGCTGTACTCGAATGAGCTCACACTGGGTCGACACCTGGCCCAGACCAACTGCAGGGATCCACCTTTTTTTTTTTTTTTTTCACTAAACAGGATCTTCTGTATTCTTCACGTGTGCCTATCAACATACTTGTACAGTTGCACGAGATATGAAAGTTGCCGTGCGACCGTTGACTTGCCTAACATCCCAGGGGCCTAGTGGCATGAACAGTGCAAATCAAGATTGTGCATTCTTCTCTCCCTCGTTGCCTGTTGCACGCTACAACAATCACCCATGAGGCAAAATGTACACATTTAATTTCTCTCAGTTTGAGCCCTTCCTTCGTCGCAATCCAAATGTATTCTCTTTTTTTATTGAAATAGAAAATGAGCGGAGGAGTTTTTGTCACCGTTACTTAGTGACGGCTACCCCTTTCCACTTGATTGGCACAAATAAAAATGTAAATAACAATAGCATATATACATATATACAGTCCTACATGGGTGAGAGCAAAAGTTCTCCTATGGGCAGAACAAACACGTAGACACCACGCTCACTTTTAACTTTTGTCCCCTCAGTAGTTGTCACAAATTGTCGTTTCTTCGAAGAACTGTTGCAGCACCTTCATTGCTTTGCCGTTCGTTCTGGATCGCCATTGACCTAGTATTTTATTCAGCGCAAATGGCCGCTCGGGATCTAACTTATGCAGTTTTTGTTCTAGTCGCCTGCCGTGTGTGTCGTGTTTCGGACAATCGAGCAAGAGGTGAGAGATATCCTAGTCGTCGTGGCCGCATGAACATGCTGACGATGTTGCACGCTGAATACGAAGTAGGAAGTGCTTTGTGTAAGCAGTTATGAGTCGTAGGCGATGAATGAGTGTGTCGATACGTCTTGGGAGGTCACGGTCTAATTGGTATTCAAGTATAGGATCAACAGTATATAGGATCAATTCCTTTGTTTTGTCTGTGAACCAGGTAGACAGGCATAATTCACGTTTTGTTGTTCTTAAAATTCTATTTACATCATATTGAGATACCGAAACGAGGCACGTTTGCGTAGAATTATGAGCGGTTTTCACCAACTCATCCACCATTTCATTCTCCTTAATTCCGCAGTGACTGGGCACCCACTGAAATGCCACTCGATTTGCCTTCGTAGCTTCTGAGAGCTCTTTTAGAATAGCATATACTATACGCACATCGATGTGTCTTGAATTGGCATTTTTCACACATGCCAGTGCTGCCAGAGAGTCTGTAATTACCACCCATTTTCTTGGTGTCGTTGACAGTTTAATAAAGCTTATGGCTAGCAAAATTGCTACGAGCTCCGAGGTTGTTGAAGAGGAGAGGTGGCCCAACCGACATGCATATTCTTCGTGCCATTCCGGAATTGTGAATGCTGATGTCGCTGTCTCTTTGGTGACTGAGCCGTCAGTGTACACGTGAGTGTATCCTTGGTACCTGTCAAACAGATGATGTGATGCCAACTGCTGTGCTGCAACGATTGGCACTTCATGTTTGCTGCGTAGTCCTTCTATTGACGTTTCAATAGTTAGTAGCTTAAGCAGCCATGGTGGGCAGCTTTGGTCCAGTGGCCAATGTGTCGACACAGGAAGCCGGGAAATGTACTGTTGGTACACATGGTGTATTTGCGATCCAGCACGGTTCAAGATGTTAGATATGAGCGGATGGGAAGGGTGTTGCGTGATTTTTCGTGGGTTTCTACCTTCGCAGCCGATCACAGAATTACTTGGGAAAATATGTTACAGCTGGTGCTAGGCACTGCTTCATTTAAACAGCTTCTCCAGGTGTGAGTGATCGCTGCTTAAGGAACAGCAAAAAGAGTGTGTTAAGCTTGCGTGATACCACCTTCTTCTCGAAAGTGTATTCTGGGACATGAAAATACTGTAGTTCTTGGTTGTGGCTCGCGTAATAACCTTCAAATAGGGATTGACTGTACACTTGACTGTACACTTGACTGATCAGAGTGCACAGTGCTGTCTGTAGCCTCTTATTACACTAAGGAAGGCTGTCAGTTGGCCTGCTCATTAACAACTACAAATGATTCTTTGTTGTGACAGCAAAGTTTCCTACACACACTGGACAGACATTTAGTCTGGCTGATGCACCACTGGCCTGCTTTTTAAACTCCTCACCAGATACTGCATTCCCTACCACATCAACGAGACACGTCTCCAGTCAACCAGGTCTTGGAAACTGTCAGTTGACGGAAGATGTCGTAAATGTGACACTGCATGTCCAAAGCCTCTAACTTCATGACAACCTAACTGTCCTCTTGTCCCTTTGCATTGTCAGGATGCATCCTCTTTTTCTAGGGGCACTTCCATTCACATACAAATGCCTCGGAGGGGATATCCTATGGGCACATACCATCCTCATTGTCTTACTGGTGAAGACATGCTCACGTCATTATATTGTGCCAGTCTAAACAAATGCTCTGTTTAGACAGGCACATTTCAGAAATGAAAGTCAACCGAATTTAATTACAATTGTTTCAGGCATTCACTGAGTGAAATTCTTCGAGAGTGATAATTATGAGTGTTAAAAATATTGACCGCAAAATTTGATTGGAAAGCAATACAAGAAAGTCTATTTTCTGCTGGCAAGAGCAGCGTACACCACATGTGACATGGCGGCCACATTAAGTCAGTCACACTGAAGTTAATAAAAAGAAAAAGTACAGTGCATCATCGATGCATGTGCTTGTACGATACAAAGTTCACACTCAGTTTGTTTCAAACAAGTGGACGCATCCATGATGCACTGTTCCTTGAGTGCACACTGAGTTGAAGATGTCCTGCAAGAATATTTTACAAGCTGAGTTTCATGTGCCAACATCTTCCTTGCATAATCCTGAGGTATATGCAAAAAAAATTAGCAAGGTTGGCACTAGCAAACAAGTGCTGGCAAACATAAAAATTAAAAACGAAAGCAGATGACAATTACTGACATACCTTGTAATATTTCATTTGCATAGCATAGTGGTTTTCTTCTTCCAGTGAAAACGCAGCCTACATAATCTGGTACCAAAGCATACATAGCCACTAGCACAGCTTTTTGAAGAAATCATAATGAGTTACAGTAAGCACATGGGGCGTAACACTAGAATCTGAGCACTACAGTGACTTCAGCAGATATTATAACAAGCATGCGAGCACCCATAAGAAAGTAAATAGTTTTGTCCTAATGTAGAAATGCACTGTATGATTTCACTTTGCGTAGGTTGTTGGTCAACACTACTTGTGTTGGTTGCACACAAAAGCAAGCAGTTTTGCATGAATGTACATCTTTTTTTGCTCCTCAGGAAGCATGAAAGATGCTTCTATTCTTATCATCATAATAATATCCACACCGCAAACATGCAAAAGAGATTCTTTATTTTGGGCCAATGAATACTCGCACTTGAATATGTCACGTGTGTTGCCAGAAATTATTTAGATTGAAATGCTTTGATTTTGTCACTTTGACTGAAAAACATGAAAAAAAAGCAGCATGTATCATTTGAAATACATGGTCCCTTTGGATGGTATGGCATAATGCATGATTCTGAAGGAATACAAGCTTGTTAATGTTTGTGAAATAATAAATTGCTTTGTGTAACATGAGACAACAAAGCAATGCAAATAAGTTCTGTGGAAACCTGCAAGGGGGCAGAATGGTTCAGACAGGGAAACTAGACAACTACCCGCTTCTGGCACGAGGCCACAAGGGAATCTGTATGGATTTCTCACATGGAAAAGCTAGTTGCCGAAAAATTTATCCTAATCAGGGGTTCGAACCGGAGACCAACGCTTTTCTGGGGCGGTCGCTCTACCAATGCGACAACAAAATCACAGGTAGCTGAAAACAAAGGCATACAGGGGTGGCCCAAGGATTTCTTCACTATGGAGGGTCACCCGTGATACGCGAGTTCCTTCAGGAGGCAGGGACGCTGAGAACTTCTGTTCTGCGTTTCACTATGTTTGCTTTTGTGGTGGCAGGGGGGGGGGGGCAGGTGGAAATTTTCGGGGGGGCTCCAGCCCCCCACAACCTCCCCCCCCACTACTGGCACTGGCCCTAGAGGTGTACTTACTGAATGGCAGGCAACTGTTTGCCATTAGTAATCACCTCAGCAATTTTCTGGAAGCCAGTTTTCCATGCAAAAATGTCACTGCTCGAGAATAGTTAAAGTTGAACTCATCATGTAAGTGGCAACATATGCTGTTTAACACTTCCATTGAACCACTTTAATTGTTTCAAACCAATAACTCGTATAGTAATTGGCAATGTGGTTGCAGACACACTTTCAAAAAACATAATTTCAGTTATGTGACCAGTTGTAGTACCGCTGGTTCGGTATGATGTCCTACATTTGAAAGTTTTGCTCTAAATTGGCAACAGATATTTTTTGGCTTGGGTTCAGGCGGGTTTTGAGAAAACTGATTTGGATTGATTCTTACTAAATATTACTTTTTGGGTACTTGATGCGACACCATGGTGTTACTACAAATAATGAACGAGCAAATATGTTGCGACGAAGGCATCTTACAACATGCATGCTGACTAGTATAAGCATGACGTGCACAGTGCCATCCTCGACGACCCACTTAAGGTTGCTTTCAGTGCAGTAAGTTACAATTCCCATGATTTGTCAGGCATAGTGCTTAAAAGCTCGTGTTTGGACTTAGCTCAGATTTTATTTTAAGGAATTCAGGAGTGGGGAGGGGGAGCAATATAGGTAATCACTATGTACATACAAATGTGAGTGTACGTGTGATCTCGCACATTCATACTGAATCATTTTTTAGGTGTTTCAAACATATCCTTTAGCTTGTTTGTGGTCTGTAGCATAGGCAATATCGAAAGGAATGAAGCATTACTTGTGATGTGTGGATTTGCATTGAGTATGTGAACATACAAATGTGAGTGTACGCGTGATCTCGCACATTCATGCTGAATCATTTTTTAGGTGTCTCAAACATATCCTTTAGCTTGTTTGTGGTCTGTAGCATAGGCAATATGGGAAGGAATGAAACATTACTTGTGATGTGTGGATTTGCATTGAGTATGTGAATGCACGATCAATTGACCTTTAGCACAATGGCTTGGCTGCTGTGGCTTTATAACAACATGGAGTCTTGAATCTTTTTTATAGTGCTGATGGGGCTGCTTCCATTATACTTGTTTATATAAATAGCTTACTGTAAAACATGCTCACAGTATCACATTTGCATGCAACGTATTCTGCACTGTTTTAAAGGGGTTCCCAAGAACTGTGAGTCTGTACTACAACCCAAGAACAACGTGACATGTTTTCCTGTGTACCCTATGCTATATCTTGTGCAAGCTGCTAATAAACTACCTTGTGTAATGCAACTGTTATCGTCTTTCATTAGAGGACGCAAAAGTTATTCAGACAAAATTAATGAATTGATTGCTCATACCTTGCAGCAGTTGACATGTGGCTCAATGTTCTATCCTATGTCATTTGTTGCAAGCTTTCATCTCATTGTCCATTTAAGCAGCTTGCTAGAAGAAATGCACGTTTGCTAAAAAGTAAACCTTTCTTTCTATGACACCACTGAACCCATATTAAATTTTAATCAGTGTGTTATCTCGGTTTAGTTTAGAATAAAAGACAGATACTGGGAAGCTGTGCATGTCATTTCATTTATATTTTTTTAGCAAGTGCTGACCTTTTGACACTTTATCACTGTGCTATACATTTTTAAAATAAAATGTAGTGGCAGATGGTCAGCCACCAGGACATTGTTTTGTAGGTTTTGGTGCCTCCTCTGCACTTGTAATGCTTTAACAATGCACTCAATAAATGCATGAATGAAATTTGGCACTATTCATCACCACTGTGAGAAGAAAAAATACCACAGGTGGATTTTTATATACTGCTATTTATTCTCACAGTGGTGACATTAAAAAGCAATAATTAAAATAAATATTGAATTTGTATTAGGATGCTCTGATAGTCTGGTTGAAGACAAGGGAAGAGAGCAAGATATAAATTTACTACAAATCAATAGACTTTTTTTTTCAGTAACGTGGTTTTTCTGAAGCAAAATTTTCTAGTGAAACAACAGCTACAGATAGAGTATTTCACATATTACAAAAGTAATAACACTGCCAGTAATCATCTTCTTGGGGTGTTCATGAGTATGTTGAGCCATTCCTGTTCTGCTCTATGGCAACAGACTGTCACAGACAGACAAAATGTCTCATCAGACTGACTCAAGAATGGCTTGCAATTTCTTGATGATGCTTCAGTATTACAAGAGCAATATGAAAGAGAATCATGTTATCAACAGAAAACACTTGATGTTATCAGCAGAAAACGACCAGTGATCTACCAACTCCATTTACATTAATACCACAGGTGACAGAACAAAACGGCTCGATGGGCTAGTACAGCATGATTGATATTTGATTGTAGGATGATACAACAAAAACATTAGCATGCCAATGCCCCATCTCAAAATCACACGTCACATCATGTTCACCCTGTAGTCAGTGGAAAGAGGCTGTGCATACACATCTTATGCTTAGTAGGGCAAGGCATACAATGTTAATGCAGCCCAGTGGCAAAGTCAGGGGTTGGCACACTGGGCTCACACCCTCCTCCCTTTTTCGAACATTTCCCCCCGTAGAATCATCATCATCATCATCAGCCTGACTACGTCCACAGCAGGACAAAGGCCTCTCCCATGTTCCGCAAGTTAACCCAGTCCTGTGCTTGCTGCTGCCAATTTATACCCGCAAATAGATTGTATACTGCAGAGAGCAAGCTGATCGGCCTGTAGTTATTCAAGTTCTTGTCATCTCTTTTCTTATGTATTAAGATGATGCTAGCGTTCTTCCAAGACTCTGGTACTTTTCCTGTCAGGAGACACCTCGTAATCAGGGTGGCTAGTTTTTCTAACACAATCTCTCCTCCATCTTTCAGCAGATCTAATGTTATCTGATCCTCACCAGCAGCTTTGCCTCTTTGCATGCTCTCCAAAGCTTTTCTCTGCCCCGCCGCGGTGGTCTAGTGGCTAAGGTACTCGGCTGCTGACCCGCAGGTCGCGTGTTCGAATCCCGGCTGCGGCGGCTGCATTTCCGATGGAGGCGGAAATGTCGAGGCCCGTGTGCTCAGATTTGGGTCCACGTTAAAGAACCCCAGGTGGTCAAAATTTCCGGAGCCCTTCACTACGGCGTCTCTCATAATCATATGGTGGTTTTGGGACGTTAAACCCCACAAATCAATCCAAAGCTTTTCTGACTTCTTCTATCATTACTGGTGGGGTGTTATCTGGGTTACTGCTAGTTCTTATAGTATTAAGGTTGTGGTTGTCCCAGCTACTGTACAGATCTCTGTAAAACTCCTCCGTTATTTTAACTATCCTATCCATATTGATAGTTATTTTGCCTTCTTTGTCCCTTAGTGCATATATCCGATTTTTGCCTATCCCAAGTTTTCTCTTCACTGCTTTGACGCTTCCTCCATTTTTCAGAGCCTGTTCAATTCTTTTCATGTTATACCACCTTACATCGCATGTCTTACGCCTATTAATCAACTTTGAAAGCTCTGCCAGTTCTATTTTGTCTGTTGTACTTGAGACTTTCATAATTTGATGCTCCTTAATGAGATTCTTCGTTTCCTGGGAAAGCTTGCCAGTGTCTTGTCTAACTACCCTGCCTCCAACTTCCACTGCACACTCCGTAATGATACTCGTCAGATTATCATTCATTGTATCTATGCTAAGGTTGGTTTCCTCACTAAGAGCCGAATACCTGTTCTGAAGCGAGACACTGAATTCCTGTACTTTCCCTCTCAGTGCTAGCTCATTGATTTTTTTTTTTTACTGTCATTGTTCGCCATTAGCAGTCGTCACAATACACTGTTCCGACCTGGCTTGCGCTGACTTCACTGGTTCTGTGGTAGGAACGCTTTGTACGCTTTCGCGAGTTTGAGAAACAATTCTCTCTGTGTTTGCCATGACGCACGGATGCGTGACCTGGTGAACTCGTAAGTTTTAACCGACCCGAAGGTCATTTACGTGGAGACCACGTCAAGAACCACCTTTGCAGGCTAGGTTTGCGTTCGAAACTGGGTTTTCGCCCCGAAGGGCTTCTTGCATATCAGTTTCTGTCGTTCCTTCTTCAAGTCTAGGCGAATTCGAGACCGTACCATTCTATGGTCACTGCATCGTACCTTGGCAACCACGTCCACATCCTGCACGATGCCTGGGTGTGCACTCATTATAAAGTCTATTTCGTTCTTATTTTCGCCATTAGGGCTCCTCTATGTCCACTTGCGGTTTCCTCGTTTTCGGTAGAAGGTATTCAACATCCGTAAATTATTGCGTTCTGCGAATTCTACTAGTAGCTCACAACTACTACAGTGTACAGAGTGCAAAATGACGCTCGATCACATCCACGAACCGGGCCCCACTTAAGATCATAGTGGTGCCCCTCCTCCAATTCCACGCCCACAAAAAAAAAAAAAAAAATCTGCCTACACCCTTGTGGCAGCCCACACACATTCTGGTGCTCACTTCAGTGTTTTCTATCGTTGCCATGACCATGTGTACGCATAATGTGAAGGCACACATTACATGCACATTTAGAATAGAAGGACCTGCATACAAAGATATAAAGAGCTGAAGCTCAAGCACTTTCACACCAGTCAGAATTCAGGATAATGTGGCAGATTTTGCAAAATATTCTATACTGGTTAACTTGGCAGCCAAAAAAGAAGACATCACAAATTGTATCACAAGTTGTCCCGAGGACAGCTAGTTAAACCCAAGGCCATGCCTTGTGCCAATAGAATGGTCTTGCACAGCGTATTACACTACGTTGTGACTGTTCTTGTTTTGTGTAGCCAGAGTTAAAGCGAACATAAGTGTTCTTGTTTCTTCTGAAGCCTTACACATTTCAACACATTTACATTTTCAGCAAGGTTTCTTTGCAAGAACCTTAAAATTTATGAATTGTAGAAGTGGCAAATGATTTGAATTTACTGATACAATTATGCCCCAAAATGACTGATAGCTGCAAATGTGTCTCAGAAGGAGACGTTGTGCACAGCTCAACTGATCATAGAGGGAATGCCTTAGATGCTGCCCATGTTTTACTGCATTTGGCACTCTGCGCCAGCTAGCAGAATATGAAATAGAGGAATTCAGGCTCCCCAGGAGAGACTGAGATATTAAGTGATGAGAAAGAAGGTTTATCTTAGAGTAAGCATAAATATGCATCAGTGAACGAGATTCGTGGTTTCATTGGCGTCCAAAAAGAAAAATGCATTTCATTCAAACATGCCTTTCACTGGACTACTGTGAACATAGCCAAACAGAAGATTTCCTGCTAACAATTACTCAAACGGGGAAAAAGGAAGCTGAAGCACCAGAATTTTGTCACACATCATCCACAGAACATTCAAGCGGGTGGAGAAACCTAATATTCTGAAATGAAAACCTGGTTATGACACCATGTTAGTCCATGTAACATTGAGGCTGTGTTGGGGTATGTAATGAACCATATTGCCAATGGGAAAAGATGATGAGGTGAGCAACAGAAATGTAGAAGTGAATGGGTTGTAGCAAATAACTTGTGAAATGTTCAGCTGAGTTAAAATAACAGCGATTTTGTGGTGTAATTTTTTACGTACACCAAGAAAAAGTGCAGACATGTGTTTTCGAAAGCAACAAGGTGTCTTAAAAAAATGTAAACACACATTATGCTTCATATTGCATTCTTTTAAAAACAAGCTATAGCGCCTCTCATATGATGCGTCAGCAAGCCGCACACAACGATGTACACCAGCGCCAAATCATAAACATTACTGACCAGTCAATTCCTTCGGCTATTTGTAGATGGCATCGCGGTATCGCAGCGTGCAATGCCGCTGCCACTGTAGGACTTTTTTTTATTGTAATACAAAGCATTTGTGCGTGTTGGCGCCCACATTGCTGCTAGCTCTAAAAGATCGCCGTCGCGCCAAATGCAACTCGAGCGATACGACCTATGTGCGGTAACAACGACAACAAAAAGGGAGCGCGTAATTAGCCTCAAACACAGATGACTACGGCGACGCAACACTTGCGGCCGAGAAACGCGTGGTGAAAATACAACAACCTCAATTTCATGATAAACGCGGCGGCTTGAACCAACGCATTCAAGAACTTGTCAGCGTTGTCTGCTGTTGGTGATGGTTGCCGACCTCGAAACAGAAGCTCCGCCAAATGGTTACCAGCCTCAACAGCGTCGCATCGTCCAACCCAACGTTTTTAGATACTATCTAAAAACGTTGGTCCAACCAGAGTGCACATCAGAGCCGCTCTCCGTTTGCATTTCCGTTCTCCGTTTGCTCTCCGTTTGCGGGTGTCAGGGGTCCCGCCACATGCGGAGCGGGTGTGCGGCTAGCGCATGTAAGGGCCCTAAACCCCTTGTGACGCGTGTGGTTCACTTTGAAAAATGTTGTGCGCAGTACGAAAATTCCCGTGACCTTGGCGAGGTTAATAAAGAAATAATAATAAATTTTAAAAAAGTGGAGATCAAGCCAAAATTGAACCCGGGCACTTGAGCATTCTGCTACGGAGCCATGTCACTGTCAGTGCTTAAAAAGCGCTGCAAGATACTATAGAGTATTCACTGAGCTTAGATACAAGGTGGGGCCAGTGAGTGCCCACATGTGGCCAAAATAGCCGTCGGTCAGTGCTCTGACATATGACACTTTGATGTCTTGTTGATGATGAGGAAACAAAAATCCACAACAATATACTCGGGCCAAGCACCTTGATTGTGGTATTAAGATGACGACTGCACGTGACCACAATTACGGCGGCTGTGGCACTAGTGCTTCTTGTAGACGACTTTGTAGCGCCTCAATGCGCCGCTAGTCAAGGAAGAAGTTGGCATTTGGGCTGCTCGGCAGGTGCAGCGCGATAATAAATAAAAAAATACCAGTTCGAAAACTGAACGCTGTCAGGGCTGGATCTTTCCCGTGTTGGCTCCGACAACTTCATGTGAATACCTTCTGTACAGTTGTCACACACAAGTAGTCTTGTTAACAGATGTAATCTCACGTGGCACAATTGCACCTGGCGTCAGGCTACATGAATTTAGTTGGGCCCTGACAACACGTAGCCGGGATTCTATCCTGTGACCCAGCTGCCTTGGCCACTATACCACTGTCAGGGGTCCAACACGATATTGTGACGTGGGCTTGTTTACACTCTGGTCGCGTTGGTGTTGGCGCAAGGGGCTCCGCACCTGCAGCCATGTGGCACGCACTTTAAAATTGATTTTGAACATATTATAGGCTGTATTTGCCTTTGGCATTTCGTAGATGTTGTGTGTGTCTCGAGATAAATAGATCTCGCTCATTATCTCGCCTTCAAAATTTTCTGTCGGCGCTCCTCTAAGTGTATTGTAGTGGTGTGTGTGTGTGTGCGTGTGTGTGAAGAATGTAAAAGGCACTAAAAATAACACAACCTGCAACTTAGGATGCGAAGGTTGCAGTTAATGGGAGAATATTGAGAAACGTGTCCATTTCGTTTGGAAATCACAGCCGAGTGATTCTAACTCAAAAACTATATCATTCCCCAAAACGAATTTATGATATCACTGTGATAATGACTACTGCTTGCTAAATTTCATTAACCTATTCATATTGGTGACAAAAATCGAGAACCAGGTGCCAAGATGCTACTGTTAATTATCTAATGGTGTGCTTCATCTGGGAAACTGTTCCAGGTGACGTGGCGGGTCATCTGTACCAGGGCACCATATAGGCAAGATGTTCAACTGATCTTGATCCAGCTCACTCTTTTGAGGCAGCTGTTGATGACAGCCTCTCCTCTGCTCCTGCTGCCAACTGTCACAGGGACCTCGCTGTAATGCATGGACGAACATTGTGTGCCACAAATGTGTGTGCATGGAAACTTTGGTGAAATTTGGTAATGGTAGTGCGGGCGTACGTGGAAAAGAAGGATGAGGACAAGAAGCCGAGCCAGCGACAGGAGGCACAAGAGGAAAAAGAAGAGAGGCACGTGGGGAACGCGCAAAGAGCCGATAAAGACCTAGCCAAAAGACGCGCCGTACCAGGGCGCTGTCCCTGGAGGTTTTTGTGGCGTGCTAACAGAGGGCCTGGTGCTCACCTGGTGGTCCTGACGGTGGCTCCAGCTGGGACACGCCGGACGAAGGCGCTGTCTGAAGAGCTCCTCCTGCCTGTTTCCTGGGGATCGAAGTCCGGGAGCAGCTGTACCTGTTCGGGGTTACCGACAACGGGTGCGGCTCTTGCTACGTCGGCGTGCGCGACAGGGACGAGGGGTTTTCGGATCGTCGTCGCCACCTGAGACGGCTGAAAGCCATTTACGAACATGTGGCCCGACAGAGGCCTTGTCGCCTGCTGCTCGCTACGGGCAAGGGTCGTCACCATGCGTGCACTGTCGCCTCCTCGGGACGCTGGTTCAACAAACTGTGAGCTATTGTGTAGCCACGTAGATTAGACAGTAGCCACGCAGACCTTAGGTAGTTTAAGTGCGTAATTCTGTGCTTGTCGTTGTGAAAGTCAATCGAGTCCCTTGTTCTATAAATGCTGTTCAAAATCTACTCTGGCGTCATCTCATATCGTTCATTTCATTGACCGCACGCAGGGCAAACGTGACGAACCACCTCTGTCTTTACACTGGCAATGTGGCTGCTGTGTAGGTTGCAGTTGTGGTGAACTCTAAGTACGACACACTGGCAGCGGCACAGTTTGGCATGGTGCACTTCGAGTGACTGTTGCTGTTCTTGTTGCCATTGATGAGCAGCTGAAACTTGAGTGCGATTTCCGAAGCTTCATTGGTGTGTTATTGCTACTGCTGCTGACTCAAGCTGCGCTGTCCCATGGGTAGGCCTATGATCATCTCACGAGCCAGGCAATGCTTTCACGCAACATACCTCTCAAGTGTCAATAGACTCCCATAACAAAGGAAAGCCTGACAAGAGACATTTAAATTTTCACACCAAGCATCTGTAATTCATGGACTTTCTCGTGAACAAGCGACGCTGTTGTACCGCATAAGAACAGACTCCGCATACACCCCGGCCTGGTCATTCAAGACGGGAGATATGCTTCCTCGTTCTGTGCCTTCTGCGGTGACATCGGGAATATTGAACATTTCATTTGGCTTTGCCCACAGTTTGATGTGCAAAGAGCAGCGATGATCTGCACCTAGCAAACAGGCTGTCATAGGCACGGACAGTTGATGACGTCATTTTTCCTGAAGGACCCGCAGCAACTAGGAGGAACGTGCAACGAATTTGGTTGTCTTCCTGCGAGACACTCGGCTGTCTGACACGTGGTGACAATTTCCAAATTCAGGAGATGCTCAGGCGGAACAATTGCGGGCCATGCAGGCCAGGCTAACCCCGCCTGCTCCAACACCACCACCACATTTAAATTTTCAGAGACCCTCATATAGCCAGATGGACTACACAGTCCATGTAAAAAGCTTTGCAAAGTTGTTAGCATATCTACTTCAGTGAATGCACTCTATTGTCTGTTGCATTCCTTTGTAATAGCCTACAGCCTCAAATATTTCATATCAGTGTGAAAGCATGTTTGTTTCCTTTGTGCTGCTGTATTGTGTAACGGCATAAGGCATTGCCCTGTGCATTTACCCTCATGCAGTTTCCCATAAAATGAAGTATTGGCTTATGCTTGAGAATCGGGCATGTATTCTTTCCCTCATCCTCCTGTATATGCGATATCATACACATATCTAGTGCAGAGCTATGTGTGTTTGATAATTCCCATTACTTGGTATGCATTAATATTATTTTTGATATTACACATCTTGAATCAGGCTACTACAATGTACATATCCGCCTACCGTGTGACCTCGTTTATACATTCCTTCAGTAATGCGACACGTATTTATGATGAATTTGCTTGGTCACAGGAAAACATGTAAAATATGTAATTTACCTAAAGACCTAAAATATGTACAAATTTACTGAAGACTATTATGTGAGGAAAGTTCACGCCAACCCTACCATGTACAACACCTTGTTGTCAACTGAGAATCTGATAAATACTGCATTTACTAGAGTGTAACATAAACTTGGCTGTCATGGGTTCCAAAACAATTTAACTGAATGTAATATTCCAGCTTTTTAATATAAAACAGATGTGTGAGAGAGAGTGTGTAAGACACAAGTATTCTGTGCTGTTCATGAGATGGGTTACTTCTCTCTTGCAGTTGTTTTCTTCAGCGATGTAAATTTGTAGCTTTAAAATAGCTTGTGGGTAGGTCCTTGAAACAGGGATGTTCTAGGCTGTTATCTCTACAACGCCTTTCTTCATAGGATGCTTGGAGATTGTTGACAAGCTAGTATTTGAGGTCCAGATATTTCCTGTTTTTATTCACTAAAATATTCCTGATTGATATGTAAATTGTAGATCTCATCCTTGTGCTACTCAGAAAAAGGCATACAGCATCAAAAACAATGCGGTGCAGCTATCTTCTTTCTGGATGCAGAATACCTCCTTTTTGTATAAAATAAATTTTTTTAATTGACTTCAATCTTTATTTTCATGTTTCATGCTAGATTAACGATAGTGGGAGTAAAAGCTCCACTGAAAACAGCTTGAATAGCCCCGCTACCTAAATTAAGGGTCAGAGCCTTGACATACAAACAAGATAACAAAAGCATACTATCCAGAAATATAATTTTAATCAATTATGTAATCTAAACATAAGCAGGATATAACAGTTCCCATAACGAAAAAAACCAAAACATCAGAAACTTAAAAGGATGTGTGTGTGTGGTGTGTGTGTGTGTGTGTGTGTGTGTGTGTGTGGTGTGTGTGTGTGTACAATATGCATAACAAGTGAAACATAGTAAACACATCATGATACAATTTGTAAGGATAATGATGCAACATGTTTTCTGGTTATAAAAACTGATGCAACTTACAGGTTGCAGCCATGCACGGAATTGGGACGAGCCTTAAGAGAACCTATGTGAACGCGGAAATGTGGGCTGTCATTTTGGAGACGCGATACTACTGTTAGAATACCACTGCATTTCTGTGCTGCCCTGCAGTGCACAAATGTCACGTAAAAAAGGTGGCCTTGATGCATTTGTTTTCAGGGTTGTGCTTCTTGTTTCTTAG